>OZ026521.1:22792065-23347065 GCA_964019695.1 Loripinus fragilis
TTCTTCTAAATTGTGTGTGGGAATCGCAAAAATCTGTTTTAATATACCAAAGGTTACCCAGTGTCCTTTACATCATGTGACCCATACACCTTCAAAGTTTGAAGTTGCCATGTTCAACAGTTAATGGGGAGATAAATTTAGATGAAATACATTATCTGACCTTTTACATTATCATTGGGTCAAGAACACAAGAAAATGTCTTCAATACCCCTACACAATGTGGCATATGACACAAAAAGAACGTTGTCATTTACTGATGAGTGTGTGCTAAACTTAGTACTAATAAATGACTTGTACCAAGAAAATGCATTTAAGCCCCACTCCCTCGACTTAGGCTGACGTCTCTTCTAAGACTGTGGTTCTGTTGTTGTTGAATCTTTGTTGATAGTTACTCCAATTATGGTAGTCTGAAATTGTACTATGTTTTGTTGTACGTTACTTACTGTCCATTCTAGTTTTGCAATCATCCTGGTTGGGAAGAGAGAGAGCTGGTTGCTTTGCTTAGTTTGTCTTCATGGTGCTTCATGATTGTTATGTGGCTCCTCTTGGCGGTACCATGGGATATGTGTGCAGTTTGTGATTGTGGTATTTCCTGATCATACTCACTAACTATTTCTGTTGATCCTGCACCGGATCAGGCTGATCAGACAACTAACTCAACATTGTGTTATAAGGTTGTAAACTTGAAAATGATATCAAACCTCTAATGAACAAGTGAAACAGGCGAGCTGAAAACACGAGTATGCATACCAAGGCTACAGTTGTTATTCCTCCAACCAGGTGCGCATAGATCATCAGGACAGCTACCGTTGACATGGTTACATTGTGTGTCATCGAGGCAATGACACGGTGAAGAACAATTGTAGCCGAAAGTTCCTTTACTACATTCTGTTGACAAGAGAAAACATGTCTTGAATTTGCTTTGGACGATTAGAAAGTAATTGAATATGATCAGGAAATACCACAATCGCACAATGCAGAATAACTCATGGCATCGTAGGGAAGAGCCACACACATTTACAGCAACAAGACACTGTAAAACACTGAATGCAAAACATTGCTTACACATTGTTTGATACGATTGGAGAGATAAAGGGTCCGTTATTATACTGTTTTAGATTTGAAATTATTTTAAATTCATGGCTGCTTAGTCAGAAGTGTTGTCAGCGGGAACGCACGTCGCTGAGAGACGGTCTTCGGTTGCCTAGCAACTGCGCATTGAACATGATAGGACGTCAACTTCTATATGTAATGAAGCCTGAAGGTTCATTCTATATGTGTATAAAGTTTCAGTCTAAATTGCCAACCCAGTAAAAGACATTAACCAACTCTCAGTTATTTTTGACTGACCCTCGTAAAAGTCAATTTTTATTTATCCATGCTTAACTTTTGTTGAACAGTATATGTTCTAGGAGATGGTGCATTGATGGATTAGGGGTCTTTAATGCAAACCAAACATCTATGTGTGTTGATCTGCATCTGAACTGAGGATGAGGCTGGTGCACCTCCAGTAAAATATTTTACTGACCGTTCCAAGGTGGTATTTCGTTTGTGGATCTTTTTATGTTTTTTTCTGTCTTGTGTTTGCTATGCCTTTGTGCGCGTCTGTTTATATGTAGCTTGTGGTCACCTGCTGGGAAAGGGCTGAGCTCTTGGCTCTCGTTTGTGGTGTCTAACTGTGAGTTTGTCACTTTCCCATTGGTATCCTGGGTCAGGTGTGGTACTTGATTGTATCGATTCTTGATCTTTGCACCCTTACTTACTTTGACAGTGCTTTTGGCGATACTTAAAACGTAGTATTTAGACGTTGCTTTTGATTGAAAACTTTCACATTTACTGACTTCAGGAGTCATTGAATTTTCTGTAAATGTTCCTTTGAAGAAAAGGAGATATTTCATTGATGGCGTTTACGCCAAAACTACTCTAAAAGTGTTACCAGAAAAGATTGCTTTGTAGAGAAGCCTTATAATATGGATTATGCTGTGCTTTGTAAGTAATTTAATTTGACCAGATCCTTGTAATTTTCTTATGTTTATGTTCACCAAGAATACTTAAGAATATGTAATTTTTCACAGACTACACATGTTATGCCATGTACACTATGTTTTTGGTGAATTGAATGCAAATTGAATACAAATTTACCAAATGTGGTAAAAACTACCTATGCTGCAGTTATCACTCTTCCAACCAGGCGCACATAAATTTCCAGGACAGCTACCGTTGATATGATTACATGGTGTGTCGTCGAGGCAATGACAAGGAGAAGAGCAATTGTAGCCATAATTTCCCTCATCACATTCTGTTGAAAAGAAAAAAGTACGTATACTGAAGGAAACGGTATGCAAATAGTTAAAATAGGTTTTCCAATAGTTGACCTCTTTAGCTCTAAATCATTTTTATTTGCATTTCAGTAGTTTGAAAATTTTCTAATGGCTACCTGCAATAGACCAAAAGAAATACAATCCAAATTTATAGCGCAGTTTTGAACTGCTGAGTATTTTGATTCCAAACGCTATTTAATTGAAAGGGATGAACTTTGAACAAATACAATTTTAATGAAAACCTGTATGAAAACAGTGGGCAGAAGATTCAGTTTTAAACTGGTTTTCATTTTTTAGCTTCTTGATTTAAAGATTTAAAGTAAAAATCAAATTCTAGCAGAAAACTATAAGCGCTATTGTCAGATAAGCTGTGTTAGCAAGGAGACTTAAAATCAGACTTTATATTATGTAAAATGGTTAATGTCATCATACTTGTAAGCGTTTGTCAAACTATATTTTTGATATTATGAAATTAAAAATCCCATTTCTTCTAAATTGTGTGTGGGAATCGCAAAAATCTGTTTTAATATACCAAAGGTTACCCAGTGTCCTTTACATCATGTGACCCATACACCTTCAAAGTTTGAAGTTGCCATGTTCAACAGTTAATGGGGAGATAAATTTAGATGAAATACATTATCTGACCTTTTACATTATCATTGGGTCAAGAACACAAGAAAATGTCTTCAATACCCCTACACAATGTGGCATATGACACAAAAAGAACGTTGTCATTTACTGATGAGTGTGTGCTAAACTTAGTACTAATAAATGACTTGTACTAAAAAAATGCATTTAAGCCCCACTCCCTCGACTTAGGCTGACGTCTCTTCTAAGACTGTGGTTCTGTTGTTGTTGAATCTTTGTTGATAGTTACTCCAATTATGGTAGTCTGAAATTGTACTATGTTTTGTTGTACGTTACTTACTGTCCATTCTAGTTTTGCAATCATCCTGGTGGGGAAGAGAGAGAGCTGATTGCTTTGCTTAGTTTGTCTTCATGGTGCTTCATGATTGTTATGTGGCTCCTCTTCGCGGTACCATGGGATATGTGTGATGTTTGTGATTGTGGTAT
Organism: Loripinus fragilis; assembly: GCA_964019695.1. Taxonomy (NCBI): domain Eukaryota; kingdom Metazoa; phylum Mollusca; class Bivalvia; order Lucinida; family Lucinidae; genus Loripinus; species Loripinus fragilis. Next base: position 22,795,461 of record OZ026521.1, read on the forward strand.
TTCCTGATCATACTCACTAACTATTTCTGTTGATCCTGCACCGGATCAGGCTGATCAGACAACTAACTCAACATTGTGTTATAAGGTTGTAAACTTGAAAATGATATCAAACCTCTAATGAACAAGTGAAACAGGCGAGCTGAAAACACGAGTATGCATACCAAGGCTACAGTTGTTATTCCTCCAACCAGGTGCGCATAGATCATCAGGACAGCTACCGTTGACATGGTTACATTGTGTGTCGTCGAGGCAATGACACGGTGAAGAACAATTGTAGCCGAAAGTTCCTTTACTACATTCTGTTGACAAGAGAAAACATGTCTTGAATTTGCTTTGGACGATTAGAAAGTAATTGAATATGATCAGGAAATACCACAATCGCACAATGCAGAATAACTCACGGCATCGTAGGGAAGAGCCACACACATTTACAGCAACAAGACACTGTAAAACACTGAATGCAAAACATTGCTTACACATTGTTTGATATGATTGGAGAGATAAAGGGTCCGTTATTATACTGTTTTAGATTTGAAATTATTTTAAATTCATGGCTGCTTAGTCAGAAGTGTTGTCAGCGCGAACGCACGTCGCTGAGAGACGGTCTTCGGTTGCCTAGCAACTGCGCAATGAACATGATAGGACGTCAACTTCTATATGTAATGAAGCCTGAAGGTTCATTCTATATGTGTATTAAGTTTCAGCCTAAATTGCCAACCCAGTAAAAAGATATTAACCAACTCTCAGTTATTTTTGACTGACCCTCGTAAAAGTCAATTTTTATTTATCCATGCTTAACTTTTGTTGAACAGTATATGTTCTAGGAGATGGTGCATTGATGGGTTAGAGGTCTTTAATGCAAACCAAACATCTATGTGTGTTGATCTGCATCTGAACTGAGGATGAGGCTGGTGCACCTCCAGTAAAATATTTTACTGACCGTTCCAAGGTGGTATTTCGTTTGTGGATCTTTTTATGTTTTTTTCTGTCTTGTGTTTGCTATGCCTTTGTGCGCGTCTGTTTATATGTAGCTTGTGGTCACCTGCTGGGAAAGGGCTGAGCTCTTGGCTCTCGTTTGTGGTGTCTAACTGTGAGTTTGTCACTTTCCCATTGGTATCCTGGGTCAGGTGTGGTACTTGATTGTATCGATTCTTGATCTTTGCACCCTTACTTACTTTGACAGTGCTTTTGGCGATACTTAAAACGTAGTATTTAGACGTTGCTTTTGATTGAAAACTTTCACATTTACTGACTTCAGGAGTCATTGAATTTTCTGTAAATGTTCCTTTGAAGAAAAGGAGATATTTCATTGATGGCGTTTATGCCAAAACTACTCTAAAAGTGTTACCAGAAAAGATTGCTTTGTAGAGAAGCCTTATAATATGGATTATGCTGTGCTTTGTAAGTAATTTAATTTGACCAGATCCTTGTAATTTTCTTATGTTTATGTTCACCAAGATTACTTAAGAATATGTAATTTTTCACAGACTACACATGTTATGCCATGTACACTATGTTTTTGGTGAATTGAATGCAAATTGAATACAAATTTACCAAATGTGGTAAAAACTACCTATGCTGCAGTTATCACTCTTCCAACCAGGCGCACATAAATTTCCAGGACAGCTACTGTTGATATGATTACATGGTGTGTCGTCGAGGCAATGACAAGGAGAAGAGCAATTGTAGCCATAATTTCCCTCATCACATTCTGTTGAAAAGAAAAAAGAACGTATACTGAAGGAAACGGTTTGCAAATAGTTAAAATAGGTTTTCCAATAGTTGACCTCTTTAGCTCTAAATCATTTTTATTTGCATTTCAGTAGTTTGAAACTTTTCTGATGGCTACCTGCAATAGACCAAAAGAAATACAATCCAAATTTATAGCGCAGTTTTGAACTGCTGAGTATTTTGATTCCAAACGCTATTTAATTGAAAGGGAGGAACTTTGAACAAATACAATTTTAATGAAAACCTGTATGAAAACAGTGGGCAGAAGATTCAGTTTTAAACTGGTTTTCATTTTTTAGCTTCTTGATTTAAAGATTTAAAGGAAAAATCAAATTCTAGCAGAAAACTATAAGCGCTATTGTCAGATAAGCTGTGTTAGCAAGGAGACTTAAAATCAGACTTTATATTATGTAAAATGGTTAATGTCATCATACTTGTAAGCGTTTGTCAAACTATATTTTTGATATTATGAAATTAAAAATCCCATTTCTTCTAAATTGTGTGTGGGAATCGCAAACATCTGTTTTAATATACCAAAGGTTACCCAGTGTCCTTTACATCATGTGACCCATACACCTTCAAAGTTTGAAGTTGCCATGTTCAACAGTTAATGGAGAGATAAATTTAGATGAAATAAATTATCTGACCTTTTACATGATCATTGGGTCAAGAACACAAGAAAATGTCTTCAATACCCCTACACAATGTGGCATATGACACAAAAAGAACGTTGTCATTTACTGATGAGTGTGTGCTAAACTTAGTACTAATAAATGACTTGTACTAAAAAAAAAATGCATTTAAGCCCCACTCCCTCGACTTAGGCTGACGTCTCTTCTAAGACTGTGGTTCTGTTGTTGTTGAATCTTTGTTGATAGTTGCTCCAATTATGGTAGTCTGAAATTGTACTATGTTTTGTTGTACGTTACTTACTGTCCATTCTAGTTTTGCAATCATCCTGGTGGGGAAGAGAGAGAGCTGGTTGCTTTGCTTAGTTTGTCTTCATGGTGCTTCATGATTGTTATGTGGCTCCTCTTCGCGGTACCATGGGATATGTGTGATGTTTGTGATTGTGGTATTTCCTGATCATACTCACTAACTATTTCTGTTGATCCTGCACCGGATCAGACTGATCAGACAACTAACTCAACATTGTGTTATAAGGTTGTAAACTTGAAAATGATATCAAACCTCTAATGAACAAGTGAAACAGGCGAGCTGAAAACACGAGTATGCATACCAAGGCTACAGTTGTTATTCCTCCAACCAGGTGCGCATAGATCATCAGGACAGCTACCGTTGACATGGTTACATTGTGTGTCGTCGAGGCAATGACACGGCGAAGAACAATTGTAGCCGAAAGTTCCTTTACTACATTCTGTTGACAAGAGAAAACATGTCTTGAATTTGCTTTGGACGATTAGAAAGTAATTGAATATGATCAGGAAATACCACAATCGCACAATGCAGAATAACTCACGGCATCGTAGGGAAGAGCCACACACATTTACAGCAACAAGACACTGTAAAACACTGAATGCAAAACATTGCTTACACATTGTTTGATATGATTGGAGAGATAAAGGGTCCGTTATTATACTGTTTTAGATTTGAAATTATTTTAAATTCATGGCTGCTTAGTCAGAAGTGCTGTCAGCGCGAACGCACGTCGCTGAGAGACGGTCTTTGGTTGCCTAGCAACTGCGCATTGAACATGATACGACGTCAACTTCTATATGTAATGAAGCCTGAAGGTTCATTCTATATGTGTATAAAGTTTCAGTCTAAATTGCCAACCCAGTAAAAAGATATTAACCAACTCTCAGTTATTTTTGACTGACCCTCGTAAAAGTCAATTTTTATTTATCCATGCTTAACTTTTGTTGAACAGTATATGTTCTAGGAGATGGTGCATTGATGGGTTAGGGGTCTTTAATGCAAACCAAACATCTATGTGTGTTGATCTGCATCTGAACTGAGGATGAGGCTGGTGCACCTCCAGTAAAATATTTTACTGACCGTTCCAAGGTGGTATTTCGTTTGTGGATCTTTTTATGTTTTTTTTCTGTCTTGTGTTTGCTATGCCTTTGTGCGCGTCTGTTTATATGTAGCTTGTGGTCACCTGCTGAGAAAGGGCTGAGCTCTTGGCTCTCGTTTGTGGTGTCTAACTGTGAGTTTGTCACTTTCCCATTGGTATCCTGGGTCAGGTGTGGTACTTGATTGTATCGATTCTTGATCTTTGCACCCTTACTTACTTTGACAGTGCTTTTGGCGATACTTAAAACGTAGTATTTAGACGTTGCTTTTGATTGAAAACTTTCACATTTACTGACTTCAGGAGTCATTGAATTTTCTGTAAATGTTCCTTTGAAGAAAAGGAGATATTTCATTGATGGCTTTACGCCAAAACTACTCTTAAAGTGTTACCAGAAAAGATTGCTTTGTAGAGAAGCCTTATAATATGGATTATGCTGTGCTTTGTAAGTAATTTAATTTGACCAGATCCTTGTAATTTTCTTATGTTTATGTTCACCAAGATTACTTAAGAATATGTAATTTTTCACAGACTACACATGTTATGCCATGTACACTATGTTTTTGGTGAATTGAATGCAAATTGAATACAAATTTACCAAATGTGGTAAAAACTACCTATGCTGCAGTTATCACTCTTCCAACCAGGCGCACATAAATTTCCAGGACAGCTACCGTTGATATGATTACATGGTGTGTCGTCGAGGCAATGACAAGGAGAAGAGCAATTGTAGCCATAATTTCCCTCATCACATTCTGTTGAAAAGAAAAAAGTACGTATACTGAAGGAAACGGTTTGCAAATAGTTAAAATAGGTTTTCCAATAGTTGACCTCTTTAGCTCTAAATCATTTTTATTTGCCTTTCAGTAGTTTGAAAATTTTCTAATGGCTACCTGCAATAGACCAAAAGAAATACAATCCAAATTTATAGCGCAGTTTTGAACTGCTGAGTATTTTGATTCCAAACGCTATTTAATTGAAGGGGAGGAACTTTGAACAAATACAATTTTAATGAAAACCTGTATGAAAACAGTGGGCAGAAGATTCTGTTTTAAACTGGTTTTCATTTTTTAGCTTCATGATTTAAATATTTAAAGGAAAAATCAAATTCTAGCAGAAAACTATAAGCGCTATTGTCAGATAAGCTGTGTTAGCAAGGAGACTTAAAATCAGACTTTATATTATGTAAAATGGTTAATGTCATCATACTTGTAAGCGTTTGTCAAACTATATTTTTGATATTATGAAATTAAAAATCCCATTTCTTCTAAATTGTGTGTGGGAATCGCAAACATCTGTTTTAATATACCAAAGGTTACCCAGTGTCCTTTACATCATGTGACCCATACACCTTCAAAGTTTGAAGTTGCCATGTTCAACAGTTAATGGGGAGATAAATTTAGATGAAATACATTATCTGACCTTTTACATTATCATTGGGTCAAGAACACAAGAAAATGTCTTCAATACCCCTACACAATGTGGCATATGACACAAAAAGAACGTTGTCATTTACTGATGAGTGTGTGCTAAACTTAGTACTAATAAATGACTTGTACCAAGAAAATGCATTTAAGCCCCACTCCCTCGACTTAGGCTGACGTCTCTTCTAAGACTGTGGTTCTGTTGTTGTTGAATCTTTGTTGATAGTTACTCCAATTATGGTAGTCTGAAATTGTACTATGTTTTGTTGTACGTTACTTACTGTCCATTCTAGTTTTGCAATCATCCTGGTGGGGAAGAGAGAGAGCTGGTTGCTTTGCTTAGTTTGTCTTCATGGTGCTTCATGATTGTTATGTGGCTCCTCTTCGCGGTACCATGGGATATGTGTGCAGTTTGTGATTGTGGTATTTCCTGATCATACTCACTAACTATTTCTGTTGATCCTGCACCGGATCAGGCTGATCAGACAACTAACTCAACATTGTGTTATAAGGTTGTAAACTTGAAAATGATATCAAACCTCTAATGAACAAGTGAAACAGGCGAGCTGAAAACACGAGTATGCATACCAAGGCTACAGTTGTTATTCCTCCAACCAGGTGCGCATAGATCATCAGGACAGCTACCGTTGACATGGTTACATTGTGTGTCATCGAGGCAATGACACGGTGAAGAACAATTGTAGCCGAAAGTTCCTTTACTACATTCTGTTGACAAGAGAAAACATGTCTTGAATTAGCTTTGGACGATTAAAAAGTAATTGAATATGATCAGGAAATACCACAATCGCACAATGCAGAATAACTCACGGCATCGTAGGGAAGAGCCACACACATTTACAGCAACAAGACACTGTAAAACACTGAATGCAAAACATTGCTTACACATTGTTTGATATGATTGGAGAGATAAAGGGTCCGTTATTATACTGTTTTAGATTTGAAATTATTTTAAATTCATGGCTGCTTAGTCAGAAGTGTTGTCAGCGCGAACGCACGTCGCTGAGAGACGGTCTTCGGTTGCCTAGCAACTGCGCATTGAACATGATAGGACGTCAACTTCTATATGTAATGAAGCCTGAAGGTTCATTCTATATGTGTATTAAGTTTCAGCCTAAATTGCCAACCCAGTAAAAAGATATTAACCAACTCTCAGTTATTTTTGACTGACCCTCGTAAAAGTCAATCTTTATTTATCCATGCTTAACTTTTGTTATACAGTATATGTTCTAGGAGATGGTGCATTGATGGGTTAGGGGTCTTTAATGCAAACCAAACATCTATGTGTGTTGATCTGCATCTGAACTGAGGATGAGGCTGGTGCACCTCCAGTAAAATATTTTACTGACCGTTCCAAGGTGGTATTTCGTTTGTGGATCTTTTTATGTTTTTTTCTGTCTTGTGTTTGCTATGCCTTTGTGCGCGTCTGTTTATATGTAGCTTGTGGTCACCTGCTGGGAAAGGGCTGAGCTCTTGGCTCTCGTTTGTGGTGTCTAACTGTGAGTTTGTCACTTTCCCATTGGTATCCTGGGTCAGGTGTGGTACTTGATTGTATCGATTCTTGATCTTTGCACCCTTACTTACTTTGACAGTGCTTTTGGCGATACTTAAAACGTAGTATTTAGACGTTGCTTTTGATTGAAAACTTTCACATTTACTGACTTCAGGAGTCATTGAATTTTCTGTAAATGTTCCTTTGAGGGAAAGGAGATATTTCATAGATGGCGTTTACGCCAAAATTACTCTAAAAATAATACCAGAAAAGATTGCTTTGTAGAGAAGCCTTATAATATGGATTATGCTGTGCTTTGTAAGTAATTTAATTTGACCAGATCCTTGTAATTTTCTTATGTTTATGTTCACCAAGATTACTTAAGAATATGTAATTTTTCACAGACTACAAATGTTATGCCATGTACACTATGTTTTTGGTGAATTGAATGCAAATTGAATACAGATTTACCAAATGCGGTAAAACTACCTATGCTGCAGTTATCACTCTTCCAACCAGGCGCACATAAATTTCCAGGACAGCTACCGTTGATATGATTACATGGTGTGTCGTCGAGGCAATGACAAGGAGAAGAGCAATTGTAGCCATAATTTCCCTCATCACATTCTGTTGAAAAGAAAAAAGTACGTATACTGAAGGAAAAGGTTTGCAAATAGTTAAAATGGGTTTTCCCATAGTCGACCTCTTTAGCTCTAAATCATTTTTATTTGCATTTCAGTAGTTTGAAAATTTTCTAATGGCTACCTGCAATAGACCAAAAGAAATACAATCCAAATTTATAGCGCAGTTTTGAACTGCTGAGTATTTTGATTCCAAACGCTATTTAATTGAAAGGGAGGAACTTTGAACAAATACAATTTTAATGAAAACCTGTATGAAAACAGTGGGCAGAAGATTCAGTTTTAAACTGGTTTTCATTTTTTAGCTTCTTGATTTAAATATTTAAAGGAAAAATCAAATTCTAGCAGAAAACTATAAGCACTACCTCAGTTAAGCTGTGGTAGCAAGCAAACTTAAAATCAGACTTTATATTATGTGAAATGGTTAATGTCATCATACTCGTAAGCGTTTGTCAAACTATATTTTTGATATTATGAAATTAAAATCCCATTTCTTCTAAATTGTGTGTGGGAATCGCAAACATCTGCTTTAATATACGAAAGGTTATCCAGTGTCCAATACATCATGTGATCTATACACCTTCAAAGTTTGAAGTTGCCATGTTCAACAGTTAATGGGGAGATAAATTTAGATGAAATACATAATCTGACCTTTTACATTAACATTGGGTCAAGAACAAAAGAAAACGTCTTCAATACCCCTACACAATGTGGCATATGACACAAGAAGAACGTTGTCATTTACTGATGAGTGTGTGCTAAACTTAGTACTAATAAATGACTTGTACCAAGAAAATGCATTTAAGCCCCACTCCCTCGACTTAGGCTGACGTCTCTTCTAAGACTGTGGTTCTGTTGTTGTTGAATCTTTGTTGATAGTTACTCCAATTATGGTAGTCTGAAATTGTACTATGTTTTGTTGTACGTTACTTACTGTCCATTCTAGTTTTGCAATCATCCTGGTGGGGAAGAGAGAGAGCTGGTTGCTTTGCTTAGTTTGTCTTCATGGTGCTTCATGATTGTTATGTGGCTCCTCTTCGCGGTACCATGGGATATGTGTGATGTTTGTGATTGTGGTATTTCCTGATCATACTCACTAACTATTTCTGTTGATCCTGCACCGGATCAGACTGATCAGACAACTAACTCAACATTGTGTTATAAGGTTGTAAACTTGAAAATGATATCAAACCTCTAATGAACAAGTGAAACAGGCGAGCTGAAAACACGAGTATGCATACCAAGGCTACAGTTGTTATTCCTCCAACCAGGTGCGCATAGATCATCAGGACAGCTACCGTTGACATGGTTACATTGTGTGTCGTCGAGGCAATGACACGGTGAAGAGCAATTGTAGCCGAAAGTTCCCTTACTACATTCTGTTGACAAGAGAAAACATGTCTTGAATTTGCTTTGGACGATTAGAAAGTTATTGAATATGATCAGGAAATACCACAATCGCACAATGCAGAATAACTCACGGCATCGTAGGGAAGAGCAACACACATTTACAGCAACAAGACACTGTAAAACACTGAATGCAAAACATTGCTTACACATTGTTTGATACGATTGGAGAGATAAAGGGTCCGTTATTATACTGTTTTAGATTTGAAATTATTTTAAATTCATGGCTGCTTAGTCAGAAGTGTTGTCAGCGCGAACGCACGTCGCTGAGAGACGGACTTCGGTTGCCTAGCAACTGCGCATTGAACATGATAAGACGTCAACTTCTATATGTAATGAAGCCTGAAGGTTCATTCTATATGTGTATAAAGTTTCAGCCTAAATTGCCGACCCAGTAAAAAGATATTAACCAACTCTCAATTATTTTTGACTGACCCTTGTAAAAGTCAATTTTTATTTATCCGTGCTAAACTTTTGTTGAACAGTATATGTTCTAGGAGATGGTGCATTGATGGGTTAGGGGTCTTTAATGCAAACCAAACATCTATGTGTGTTGATCTGCATCTGAACTGAGGGTGAGGCTGGTGCACCTCCAGTAAAATATTTTACTGACCGTTCCAAGGTGGTACTTCGTTTGTGGATCTTTTTATGTTTTTTTCTGTCTTATGTTTGCTATGCCTTTGTGCGCGTCTGTTTATATGTAGCTTGTGGTCACCTGCTGGGAAAGGGCTGAGCTCTTGGCTCTCGATTGTGGTGTCTAACTGTGAGTTTGTCACTTTCCCATTGGTATCCTGGGTCAGGTGTGGTACTTGATTGTATCGATTCCTGATCTTTGCACCCTTACTTACTTTGACAGTGCTTTTGGCGATACTTAAAACGTAGTATTTAGACGTTGCTTTTGATTGAAAACTTTCACATTTACTGACTTCAGGAGTCATTAAATTTTCTGTAAATGTTCCTTTGAAGAAAAGGAGATATTTCATTGATGGCGTTTACGCCAAAACTACTCTAAAAATGTTACCAGAAAAGATTGCTTTGTAGAGAAGCCTTATAATATGGATTATGCTGTGCTTTGTAAGTAATTTAATTTGACCAGATCCTTGTAATTTTCTTATGTTTATGTTCACCAAGATTACTTAAAGCTGCATAATCTGTAACTTTTGATATTTTCATTTTAAAAATAGTGTTTCTATTTTTCAAGAACACAGTAAAATACTAAAATTTAGGTATACATTTTACCTTTTTCGTAATAATTAACAAATTATTAGTGTCAAAACAACAGCATTTATGTTAAAAATTACCTGTCTAGAATTAATGGAGGGATGCAAATAATTACAAACAAGAGAAAATACACCTGTTTTTATAAGATAATTCACTTTTTCATGCAGTTTTCAACTGTAGAAATTAGATTTATTGTGACAACATAACTTTTTTCTACTTTTGCAAATGATTTAAAAAGAAAATGTTCTTTTTCGAAAAATGTTCATAGTAACTGAGTATGCAGCTTTAAGAATATGTAATTTTTCACAGACTACACATGTTATGCCATGTACACTATGTTTTTGGTGAAATGAATGCAAATTGAATACAAATTTACCAAATGTGGTAAAAACTACCTATGCTGCAGTTATCACTCTTCCAACCAGGCGCACATAAATTTCCAGGACAGCTACCGTTGATATGATTACATGGTGTGTCGTCGAGGCAATGACAAGGAGAAGAGCAATTGTAGCCATAATTTCCCTCATCACATTCTGTTGAAAAGAAAAAAGTACGTATACTGAAGGAAACGGTTTGCAAATAGTCAAAATGGGTTTTCCCATAGTTGACCTCTTTAGCTCTAAATCATTTTTATTTGCATTTCAGTAGTTTGAAAATTTTCTAATGGCTACCTGCAATAGACCAAAAGAAATACAATCCAAATTTATAGCGCAGTTTTGAACTGCTGAGTATTTTGATTCCAAACGCTATTTAATTGAAAGGGAGGAACTTTGAACAAATACAATTTTAATGAAAACCTGTATGAAAACAGTGGGCAGAAGATTCAGTTTTAAACTGGTTTTCATTTTTTAGCTTCTTGATTTAAATATTTAAAGGAAAAATCAAATTCTAGCAGAAAACTATTAGCGCTATTGTCAGATAAGCTGTGTTAGCAAGGAGACTTAAAATCAGACTTTATATTATGTAAAATGGTTAATGTCATCATACTCGTAAGCGTTTGTCAAACTATATTTTTGATATTATGAAATTAAAAATCCCATTTCTTCTAAATTGTGTGTGGGAATCGCAAACATCTGTTTTAATATACCAAAGGTTACCCAGTGTCCTATACATCATGTGACCTATACACCTTCAAAGTTTTAAGTTACCACGTTCAACAGTTAATGGGATCATAAATTTAGATGAAATACATTATCTGACCTTTTACATTAACATTGGGTCAAGAACAAAAGAAAACGTCTTCAATACCCCTACACAATGTGGCATATGACACAAGAAGAACGTTGTCATTTACTGATGAGTCTGTGCTAAACTTACTACTAATAAATGGCTTGTACCAAGAAAATGCATTTAAGCCCCACTCCCTCGACTTAGGCTGACGTCTGTTCTAAGACTGTTGTTCTGTTGTTGTTGAATCTTTGTTGATAGTTACTCCAATTATGGTAGTCTGTAATTGTTCTATGTTTTGTTGTACGTTACTTACTGTCCATTCTAGTTTTGCAATCATCCTGGTGGTATAGAGAGAGAGTTGGTTGCTTTGCTTAGTTTGTCTTCATGGTGCTTCATAATTGTTATGTGGCTCCTCTTCGCGGTACCATGGGATATGTGTGCAGTTTGTGATTGTGGTATTTCCTGATCATACTCACTTACTATTTCTGTTGATCCTGCACCGGATCAGGCTGATCAGACAACTAACTCAACATTGTGTTATAAGGTTGTAAACTTGAAAACGATATCAAACCTCTAATGAACAAGTGAAACAGGCGAGCTGAAAACACGAGTATGCATACCAAGGCTACAGTTGTTACTCCTCCAACCAGGTGCGCATAGATCATCAGGACAGCTACCGTTGACATGGTTGCATGGTGAGTCGTCGAGACAATGACAAGGTGAAGAGCAATTGTAGCCAAAAGCTCCTTCAATACATTCTGTTGGAAATTAAAAACATGAATCGCATTTGCTTTGGACGATAAGAAAGTAATTGAGTATGATCAGGAAATACCACAATCACACACTGCAGAATAACCCACGGCATTGTAGGGAAGAGCCATTAAACAGTTTCACCAATAAGATATCGGTAAAAAAATAATTGCAAAACTAGTAAGGACACAAAGTAATGCTTAACAAAACAAAGACAAACACAGAAGTCTAAAATAAGTATGAGAATAACATTAAGCTAGAATACAAAGAGGATATGTCGCCTGGCAAAACAAAAGTCAAACAAGGCAAAATTGTCCACCGCGGTTCAACTGGAGGTTTTCTTTAGCTCTGACTATCTGTGAGTCATGAGCCCTTATCTGTGTTTCGTCATGGAGTGTTAATTTGATGAGTGTGTTTCTCCATGATGATACATTGCATTAGTTAGATGGCCTCCATGAGAGCTGAATATTTCTTGTACTTCAACAACAGCAGAATCTAGGGCGAAAATTTGGTACCAGCAAAATGCATTTAAGCCTCCCGATGGCTTAGGCTGCTGTCCGTTCTAAAGTGGTGGTTCTGTTGTTGTTGTCTTTTTTTTATTGTTACTCCCTTTGTTGGGGTCTGTAATTGTTCTATGTTTTGTTGAACGTTACTTTATGTCCATTCTAGTATTGCAATCATCTTGATGGGGAAGAGAGAGATGGTTGCTTTGCTTAATGTGTCTTTCTGGTGTCTCGTGATGGTTGAGTGGCTCTTCCTCGCGGTGCCACGGGATTGTCTGCAGTTTGTGATTGTGGTATTTCCTGATCACATTCACTTACTTTTTATGGGTTATTATCGAAAAACTTTTAAATCACAAAACATAAATCCCATTTCGTCAACCCCTTGGGTATCATAGAAATCAAAGGTAAAACCCTATCAACTAATTTCAGTGGTTAGTTCAAACAAAAATAAACTAATATGTAAAATTGCATTCATGTCAGGACCATGTTGCTGCATTTTGTGATTCCCTTGTATTTGATATGCCACATGACCATGTTCTGAAAAAGTTGACGTTGACCAATTGACCCCATCCCCAGGGTCCCGGCTGTGTCTGCGGGCAAGAATATTTGCTATACTGTTGCTGCATTCGTGATTCCCTTTAATTTGGTATGTAACATGACCATGTTCTGGAAAAAAATAATTTTAACCTTTAGACGCCGACCCCAGGGTAGGGTCTGCAGACAAACCATTTGCTACCATTTTGCAACATTTCGTGATTCCAATAAATTTGATATGCAACATGACCATGTTCTGAAAAAAATGAATTTTGACCTTATGGTCCCTAAGGTCAGGAGGGGGGGGGGGGTCTGAAGGCAAAATACTTGTTACCATACTGCTTCATTTCGCTTAAGCTTAATTTTGACATTTTGACCCCAACCATAGGGTTAGGGGGTCGTTGGGGGGTCTGCAGGCAAAATGTGTGCGTTCATGTTGAATCATTCGTGATTCCCTTTAATTTGATATGCAACATGCCATTGTTCTGAAAAAGTTAAATGCTGACCTTTTGACCCCAAGGGTCAGGGAGCTCTGCGGGCAAAATATTTGCTACCATGTTGCTACATTCCGTGATTCCATTTAATTTGATATGCAACATGACCATGTTATGAAAAAGATTACTTCTGACCTAACGCCTCATCCCCTAGGGTCATGGGGGAGGGGGGGCTAGGGCAAAATATGTGCTACCATGTCGCTGAATTTCGTGATTCCCTTTTATTTGATATGCAACATGACCATGTTCTGAAAAGGTTGTAATCCACCGTTTGACCCCAACTCAAGGGTCAGGGGGTGGATGTGGGGTCTGCGGGTAACATATTTGCTACCATGATGCTACATTGGGTGAAATCATTTAATTTGATATGCAACATGACCATGTTATGAAAAAAATGAATTCTGACCTATTGCCTCATCCCCTAGGGTCATGGGGGAGGGGGGGCTAGGGCAAAATATGTGCTACCATGTCGCTGAATTTCGTGATTCCCTTTTATTTGATATGCAACAAGACCATGTTCTGAAAAAAAAACGAATTTTGACCTTATGACCCTAAGGTCAAGGAGGGGGCGGTGTCTGCAGGCAAAATATTTTCTAGCCTACCCTGTTGCTACATCTGGTGAATCCAATACATTTGATATGCAACCTGAAAATGTTCTGAAAAAGCATAATTTTTTACCCCTAAGCAGGCAAAATATTTGCTTCCATGTTGCTACATTTAGTGATTCCATTTAATTTGATATGCAACATGACAATGTTCTGAAAAAGTTGAATTTTGAACTTTTTACCCCTAGGGTCAGGGAGAGGGGGGTCTGCAGGCAAAATATTTGCTATCATGTTGCTTCATTTTGTGATTCCATTTTATTTGATATGCAACACGACCAAGTTCTGAAAAAATTGGATTTTGACCTATTGAACCCATCCCCAGGCTCGAGGGTTTGTTGGGTCTGTGGGCACAATATCTGCTACCATGTTACTGCATTAGTGGTTCTCTTAAATTTGATATGCAACTTGACCATGGTCCCAAAATGTTGAATGTTGGCATTTTGGCCCCAACCGTAGGGTCAGGGGGTAGGGTGTTGGCAGGCAAAATGTGTGTGACAATGTTGATGCATTCGTGATTCCCTTTAATTTGATATGCAACATGACATTGTTCTGAAAAAGATGAATTTTGACCTTTTGACTCTCTAGGGTCAGGGGGGCTCTACAGGCAAAATATTTGGTACCGTGTTGCTACATTTAGTGATTCCATTTTATTTGATATGCAAAGTGACCATGTTATGAAAAAGTTGAATTTTGACCTATTGACCCATCCCCTAGGGTCGTGGGGGGAGGGGGATTAGGGAAAAATATTTGCTACCGTGTTGCTGAATTTTGTGATTCAATTTGATTAGATACTGTTCTGAAATGGTTGAAAATGACCTTTTGACCCCAACTCAAGGGTCAGGGGTAGGCGGGGGTCTGCAGGCAAAATATTTACGACCATGTTGGTGCATTTTGTGATTTCCTTTAATTTGATTTGCAACATGATAATATTCTGATTAAGTGGAATTTTGACTTTTGACCCCAACCAAAGGGCCCTGAAGTGGGAGGGGGGGTCTGCAGGCAAAATATTTTGACCATGTTTCCTTTAATTTAATATGCAATGTTACGATGTATAATGTCAGGAACATCAGAATCAGTGGTGGTTGCGTATACGCACAAATACGCAAAGGGCTAGGTATGCACCTGGTCACCTATACGCACCATGATACAGTACCTTTACTACTATTAGTCCAATATAAGGGCGGTTTGTCTGAGATATAATTCATTGTGTCTTTATTTAGTAACGCTTGCAAGATTTTGTTACTTTTCTTGAAGATCTTGGAGATCTTGTGCACTTCTTATAAAGGGTGGAATTGCCCTTTCTTGTTAGGGGGCATTATAAAGATACCGTAGCGAGGTACGATATGGAGACGCTATTCATTATTAAAGAAAGGTACATGAAGTTATATATATTTGACTGTGTTGAAATTGTACATGACAGGGTTATGGCGATTTGTATTATTGCATTGAATCGGGATGTGTCTGGCAGGTCACATTGTATTGAAATAATAAGTCACTCATTTTCTATTTTGTCGACTGTTGAATCGGCCAGCATTCCGTGTAGGGGTTCTATCGGGTGTTATCAATAACGTCCCGTTTTTTTTGCGAAAATAGTGATTGTTACGCACTTGTGTATTAATCTACGCACATGCGTAGTGCCTAAAAATCTTTTGGGACCGTTCATGCGGCTATATAAAAGCTGTCCGGATGGACTCGAAGGGTTATTTCGGCCAAAGGTGGATGCGGGTTGGGTCTGCACATAAAACCATAATTGTATGCTGGAAGATTTACCGGAGACCAATAGATGAATAAACAATTTTAGCAGCTAGGTTTTAAGTTGTTGTGATATATATTGCGTTGTTTGAAAGACGACTTAACTGCCAGTGATAGTCGACTTTCTGTAGCGACCTGTATGTGTCACATCGAGTTATATCTAACGCATATAAGAATAAGGGTTAGGTGCATACACTACAACACACTTACATAAATAAGGTGATAGCTGACATGTATGTTTAGAGATTAGGTAGGTTTTTTTCACCAAAATACATGTAGAAATATTGTATGTTTTCATGCATAAAACAGCAGAATGTAATCTCTCAATATTGATGTAAATATGTTTGACGAGGGGTCATAATTAGCTGTTTACAACTGATATGTTATACAAGTACGAAATTAGCGCGTGGGCAGGGTGATGTCCGAGATAAACGTTATGTCGGCACCTTGCTCTTCAACGTTTTCCTTGAATTTCAAGAGAATTGGTATCAGTATTTGTAAACCTCGAAACTATCTAGATTACGTGACCTGAAAGGGGAAAAAAGGCCACGGGTTCTTGATGTTTCGGCTGCAATAGCGTCTCAAACCAGGGTGACGTTACGACAGCGCACTGGAAATTATTTGTAACGTATGGGTTTGTTCGTTTGGCATAGAAGGTATTGTTTAGCGCTGACATAGGCCAGTCACTAAAAATACTTCTCTATTACACATTTTTGAGTGTGGATATTTAGAAGAGCCAATCCATCCTAACCACATGAGAGCCGTTAGCCATACACCCACGGGTGAGGGCTAATCGCGCGCTTATAGGGTTAGGCTGTAATTTTAAAAAAAATAAGACAACTGAAATTATTTTATTTTTGTAAACTTGAAACGAACAACTCCATTATTGACGCAATAGAGTTATTTTGAGATTCTAAAAGTAGATTGTTTTTTGCAGAATTATCTCTGATTTGTGTCCCCTCCTACGTTGGAGGCCGAATGTTGGTGAACCACAGAATCTAGTACCTGAGCGCACTTAGTAACTGTCCCCTCAGGCCACGAACAGCAAGGGATCAGGTCCCAATATTCGCAACTATCTACATAGCCAGAACGAGTTGTTAGTCAACCGGCTGGGATTGTGATCAAATAAAACAGACGACTTCAAGAGTCAAGATCACAAATACAATTACACGGATTCTATAAGAAGTCCCATATAAATAAACCTGACGTCCCAATACGGAGAGACGATCAAAACCATATTATCTCAGAGCCGATTGACTTAGTGTCAACAACGTGTGGCCAAGAAGATATAGTGTTCGCGAAATGCGTATACTAAAGAAAAGTACTCAACACCGCGATACTTAAGTACCAAAGGGCCCATTTTTTCTTCTTAGAGCTTAGATTGTATGTGAATCATATTCTTTACGTTTCTTATTTCTGACTAATTGACCTACATCTAGAGCAGGACACTCTTAGATTGATTCTAATTGAAATGATCTTAGAGTGGCAACTTGCCCTAGTATAGGATGGTCAACTAGCCAGAAATAATAGCGTTGGTGGCGTCATTGTATTATTGATGTGTAATCGATGTTTTTTTAGTACATAAAGTACTGAAAAGTTATTACTAGTTGCGTGCATTATTTTTCCCTGGTAGCATCATCATCCCATAAAGGAATTTTCCAATAAGATTTCCCCTCTTCCTTCCTGACCGGCTTTATGTCGTAACATGCAACATGACATTGTTTTGAAAAAGGGATTTTTTACCCTTTGATCCAAGGGTCAGGGGGGGGGGTCTGTGGGCAAAGTATTTGCCACCATATTGCTTCATATCATGATACCATTTTATTTGATATGTAACATGACCTATTTCGGAAAAAAGATGAATTTTGACCATTTGACCCTTAACTTCAGGGGGATTTGCAGGCAAAATATTTAGTACCATGTTACTACATTTTTGATTCTATTTAATTTAATATGCAACATGACCATGTTCTGAAAAAAATGAATTTTGACCTCCTGACCCCATCCCTTAGGGTCATTGGGGAGGGGGTCTCAAGCAAACATTTGCTACCATGTTGCTGTATTTCATGATTCCCTTTTATTTAATATGCAACATGACCATGTTCTAATTTTGAAATTTGAAAGTTGAAATTTTACCCCATCTCCAGGGTCCTGGTTTATGAAGGTGGGGGTTTGCGGCAAAAAATTTGCTTCCATATTGCTCATTCCTAATTCTCTTTAATTTGACAGCAATATGACCATTGTCTGAAAAAGTTGAATTTTGACCTTTTGACCCCAACCCCAGGGGATGGGTAGGGGTCTGTAGTCAAATATTTGCTACCATATTGCTGCATCGTGATCCCCTTTTATGTGTCATGCAACATGACTGTGTTCTGATAAAGTTGAATTGTGACATTTTGACCCCATCCCCTGAGTCTGATCAGGGGTAGGACACAGGCCTTCGATCGAAATACACGTTTGATATGTTTCATATTTAGTGAACCTGTCTGCATGCAAAATTTCAGTAAAATATTGACAACTGACTGAGTTTTTGCGAAATGTTTGACTTTTGACCCACCTAAGGGGTCAGGGGTGGGGTAAAATTTTAATCACTGTCATGCTTTTGCCAGATAGTATATTTTGGAGAAATGTGAAATTTATTCCACAAAAAGCCAATATAACTTTTGGATAAGCCAAAACCTAAGTAAAAAAGGGCATAATGCAGTTAAAAGTTTGCGAATGACTCCAAATTTAAACTCAACGTGTATTTTATAATGTTTTACCCTTCTGTAAAATATAAATGAATTGTTGCATTTTTTCAAATTTTGTTTATCGGAAACCACAATTTAGCAAAAACCTAAGTCTAAAAGGGGACATTACTAAGTCAAAATTGTGTGAATTAGCCCCTCTTTTGAAATGTTATTGCAAAAATTTAGATCTTCTATTACCTAAACCTAAATACACGTTTAGACATTTAAAGAAAGGGATCAAGGAATTCCATAGGAGGTTTGTTTTAGCACCTGCAGATAAGGCTGCTAGCAATGTTGTGGTCGTTTGAAAAAGGTACTATAATAATAGCCTAAAGCAAGAACTTAGCACTGCAAAACAAATGAGCATAGCGGACTTGATGAAACGTCTATCGTTGATAGGCATCGATGCCATATGGCAGTTAAGTTTGGGATGTTTGTTGATGAGGACCATAGCAAGCTTCCAACGTTATACTGGTTACCAAAACTTCATAAACGGTCCTATAAGTCGCGTTTTTTGCTAATTCTAGTTCATGTACAACTACTGAGTTGTCTATTCTTTTGACTTCTCGCCTCACTGCGATTAAAAGCCATGTCAATAAATATCTCACAACAGTTTACGAACAGTTTACGAACGAAATTGTAAACATTTATTTTGGTCTGTTAAAAATTCAGATGAAATTCTTAATAAATTGAAGTCTATCATGGGAGAGGTTTCATGTTGTCTGTGTCCGACAATAACCAAACTGATATTATTGAATCTTTCAATTCCACCTCCAGATATTTAGATGCATTGCTTAATATTGACAATCCTTATTTTGAAAAATGGTAGGTCAGATATATCCTACTGAATTTGAGTTAAATAATACTAATTCTTCTGATACTGAAGCTCAGTGTTTGGACTTGAACTTGCCAATAACAAATGGGATAGTTTCTATTAAAATTTGTGATAATTGGGATGATTTTAATTTTGAAATAGTAAATTTCCCATTTCTTGATGGAGATGTTCCTTGCTCCCCTTCAAATGGTGTTTATATTTCTCAGCTTATTCGTTTTGCAACAGAAACCTATTTTTAATTGCTAAGTTATTAAAACAAAGTAATAGATACAGTATCATAAAATTCAAAAAGCATCTTCTAAATTCTACCAAAGACACTCAGAGTTAATTGTTAAATACAACATTGGGTTAAAAACTCTTCTGCAACAAGGCATATCAGATCCTATATTTTATGGTGATTTAATTTATAAATTCAAACGAATTGTTGGAAAACCTAATTTTAGTGATCAATTCAAAAAGATTATCAAACGTTATATAAAGGTTGGTTATAACTTGAATGTCATGTGACAGTCTGCATGTCTGGATTAAACCCAATCAGGGTTCATAGCTATGGTTTCCTCTTTAATTGCACAACGGTTGGGCAGGCCTCAGACTCTATGATGGCTCATACATAAAGCTTTAATCTGTGCATATCTGTAGCTGGACCCACGGTGGCTAAACTTGAGGTTTTCTTTAGCTCTGACTATCTGTGAGTCGTGAACACTTTTTTTGTTTCATGATAGTGTGTAAATTCGATTTGGGTGTTTCTCCATGATGATACATTGCATTAGTCAGAAAGCTTCCATGCGAGTTGAACATTTCTTGTACTTGAACAACAGCAGAAACTAGAGGGAAGATTTGGTACCAGTAAAATGCATTTAATCCCCGGTGGCTTAGGCTGCAGTTGGTTCTAATGGGGTGGATTTGTTCTTGTTGACTTTTGCTTATTGATACTCCCATTGTTGGAGTCTGTAATTGTTCTATGTTTTGTTGTACGCTACTTTATGTCAATTCAAGTGTTGCAATCATCTTGATGGGGAAAAGAAAGTTGGTTGCTTTGCTTAGTTTGTCTTCCAGGTGTCTATTTTTTTAATTGCACGCCGATGGGTCGGACTTCAGACTCTATGATGGTTCCGACTTAAAGACTTATCTATTGATGAGATGGTAGGGGCCTGATGCTTTGGCTGTTTGTCGGGCCCACCAGGGTTTACCTGTTGGATTTCTTTTGCTCTGGTATTCAGCTTAATTTACTGTTGAGTCTTAATTCTTGCTTTATCTCCTTGTTATATCTTGATTTATATGTTTTTGGAGTTGATGCATTGATAAGTTAGGGGTCTTGATCCACATTTGAATTAAGGGTGAGGTTGGCGCCGTTAAACCGGTTTAATCCCTCCAGTAAAATATTTTACTGACCGTTCCAAGGCGGTACTTCTTTTGTGGATCTTTTATGTTTTTGTTCCGTCTTGTGTTTGCTATGTCTTTGTGCGCGTCTGTTTATATGTGCTTTGTGGTCACCTGCTGGGAAAGGGCCGACTTGGCTCTCGTTTGTGGTGTCTTCTGTGAGTTTGTCACTTTTCCATTGGTATCCTGGGTCAGGTGTGGTACTTGATTGTATCGATTCCTGATCTTTGCACCCTTACTTACTTCGTGATGGTTGTGTGGCTCTTCCTCGCGGTGTCATGGGTTTGTCTATGGTTTGTGATTGTGGTATTTCCTGATCATACTCACTTACTATTTTTGACCTGTATTTTATGATGCATGACCATTCTGTAAAGTTTAAATGAAATTGATGCATCCCTTCAAGAGTTATTAGTGTGACAACGCCGCTGACACCGCAATAGGTCTACAACAACAGATTCATTGCCTTAAGACGGACAACAGCCTAATCCACAGGGGGGGGGGGGGGGGGGGCTTAGGTGTATTTTACTGGCGCCAAATCTTCGCCCTAGATTCTGGTTTATTTAAATTACAAAATTGCTAAGCTCGCTTGGAGGCTTCCTAATTATGGCAATGTATCATCACAGATAAACAAATAAATCGAATTAACACACTATCACAGACTCAGACAAACCCATGGTACCGCGAGGAAAAGCCACACAAAGAGCCACACAACAATCAAGAGACACCAGAAAGAGGAACTGAGCAAACCAACCAGCTCCCTCTTACCCATAAAAATAATTGCAAAACTAGAATGGACATAAAGCAATGCACAACAAAACAAAGAACAATTACAGAATCCTACAAGGGGAGTAATGATCAACAACGAATCAACAGGACTCAATTAGTGGTTTTCGTTGGTTAATACTAAAAGCCTTTTACTTTGTATCACCACAGTGAGTCCATTTGATTGTTATCCTATGATAATCCATTGAATAAGTTAAAACGATTGCTCGTCAAAGTAAGAAAGATGACAAAGATCAGGAAACGATACAATCAAGTACCACACCTGACCCAGGATACCACATGGGAAAGTGACAAATACAATAAACATCCCAATGTGAAGCAGATCATTAGCTGCACACGAGTTGCTATCTTAATGTTTTATTCCATTGATAAACGACTAGTAATAATTCCATTGATATGTATGCAAAGATAGACTGATAACTTTGCGACAAAACAAATATCAAATAATAAAATGAAGCAAAAAAAGGATACCTCATCTCTGCTAGTATGTGCATAATAGGAACATCAATTATAAGCTGGAGAAATATATTATCTCTTGGATAATGTTGGTAACTCTTTATTAAAGAAAGAACACCTACACATGCTCAAGATAAGGCTTTTGATTTGGATAGCAAATAATCGTTCAAACAACGCTTGCAGTTAAATGATTTCAGGATGTCAAGGTAGTTTTTTTGTTGGAGCTGGAACTGCAGCCTTACACTGGTAAGTCGTTAATCTGTCAATAATCAGTTGCTGATCAGTCGCTAAGCTATCAGAGCTTGAGTGTTGATTATAATGGCCAGCGATAAATGGTGACCTAACAGTGAAGTGTTAACGACTGATCAGTAACTTCCAGAAAATTTCTGATTTTGACCCTTTCAAATTAAATGAGCTGTACTTTGCACAATACTTAAGGTATTCTTGTGAAATGTCCACACAAAATTAGAATTAGAAATTTATATTTTTTTATTTGGATACTTTTAAATTAATTAAGTTTTTGCAGCGAATTGGTTACTGTATGCATTTGAATATTCCATTAGTAAAGATCTTACCTATGCTGCAGTTATTGCCCTTCCAGCCTGGTGCACATAAATTGTCGGGACAACTACCATTGATGTGAATACATTTCTTATCGTTGAGGCAATGACAAGGGAATGTGCTGTTTTGGCCAAACGTTCCATCATCACATTATGTTGGAGAAAGCTAATGTTTGACCAAAGGATACATGACATTAGAAGGTATATAAATGTATTATGAATATTGTAAATAGCCTCATTGAGAATGATTGTTCATAATAAAAAATAGTAAGTGAGTATGATCAGGAAATACCACAATCACAAACCGCAGACAACCCCATGGTACCGCGAAGAAGAACCACTCAACCATCACGAGACACCAGGAAGACAAATTAAGTAAAGCAACCAGCTGTCTCTTCCCAATCAAGATGACTGCAATACTAGAATGGACATAAAGTAACGTGCAACAAAATACAGAACAATTACAGACTCCCACAATGGGAGTAACAATAAACAAAAATAGTGGAGCGGGAAATGACAATAATCATGCACATCCGGATACAAGCATGAAACTTGGTAGAAATGTTCATTGGCATGAGTTGTTGGAATTTTTCTCGTTAGCCAATCAAAATTGGTCAATTTTCAAGATGGCGGCGCTAAAATCCAAGATGGCCGCCACAATAAACGTAAAATCCTGAGATGAAGACTTTACATCATACAAAGAAATAAAATAACATCTAAAATGGTATTGTTGGATGAAATACATTATAAAAGGGTAAAGGTTTTCTTGAAATTAGCAAATATTATTTGAGAATAAGGGTTAAATGGGGCCAAAATGGAGGGAAATTAAGCAAAATTGACTAAAATGCTGTGTTGCCATCAAACAATGGTAGAAATGCAATTAGATGTCAATTTGCTTGTCTGAGCTACATTTCTAATATAAACTATGAATTAGTTTTAACTATTATAATTATTGTAGGTAAGATATAATGGTCAGATAGTATAAATGATGGGGGTCATTAGGGTAAAACGCAAATAAATTAAATATATGTACAATGCTTTTCTATTTGAACAACCATATATTCCAAGTAAACATGAATGTAATACTAGACAATGCATACTGTTTGGTACGATGTATTTTGTATCAATGATAAGGCTTAAAGGAATATAGTGGGGTTCCTGTTCCCCTACCTACCCTATCATATACATTAAAATGGCCATTGGGAAAAAAAACTAAAACAAGCATAATGAAAATTTGAAGCGGGTTTCTGTATTAAAAGTTGCTCAATAAAATAATTTCCTGAACTAACAACCATATAAAGTTTTTGGGCTTAAAATAGTGTGGTTACTTCATTTAGGCCTTTTTATAATACATCAAAATTTGTTCACTCAGACTCCATATGCACTATTGAATAGTCAATAGAATAATATAGGCCGTCATCATGTTTTAATGTTATGGCTTAATTTAATGTTAGCCTACCCACCTACCCTACTTTTGTGGCATGAAAAAGGACCATACATGTATTCATTTAGGCCTATCATTACTTGAGATAATAATAAAAATGAAAATGATACAAGTAATATTATATGATGACGATAAGAATAGAAAAGAATGTTAAAGCATAACTAAAAGAAGCTCATAAGTCAATATATGACTCCAAAACATACGTTTTAGGTGTATTTACTCCTTCTTTGCTTGTCAACTATAGTCCGTGCTCAATACGAGTAGGGTGACGAAACTGATTTACATTTAGAAGTATGAAAGAAACCCCTATATTTGTCCAATGAGGTGGATTAAGTACCATAACGTGACCAACTATGTACCTCTACTCATATCGATCACGGACAACAACAGAACCACCGCCTTAGAACGGACAGCAGCCTAAGCCACGGGGGGGGGGGGCTTAAAATGCATTTTACTGGTACCAAATCTTCGCTCTAGATCTGATTGTAATATCAAATATTTTTTTTTACATTTAAAATGGCTGAGATAATAATTGCAAGAAAGAAAAAACAAAGAGAGCGTTAATAAAAATAAAATAAGTAAACTGCATTCACATTGCTAAGGATTCATGCCCATCAATTTTTTTCGCATGAAAACAGAACCATTAACATAAACTCATCGTCATACATGTATCATATTAATGGGCATTATACAGAAGGATACATTTTAATGCCTATAAATTAAATCTGGGAGATAATGACGACTAACTATTTTAATGCCCTTTAAAAAATCTGACCAACAAAAAGGTAAATCTGAAATTATCGCCATTAAATATCTCTGAAATTGGCATTAAAACAGACAGACAAATTTTAATGCCAGAATTACACTTAATTCATGCCCATTGATTTCATTAAAAGTGATTATAAAATACCAATCAGGCTTCGGCACCATCAAAACTAAAAAAATAATTGCCATCAGTATCATCTTTCATGCACATTTGAAACAACAAAATGAATTAGATTTTATTTAATGTCCATAAGTCACTGGAATAAGGCATAAGTTACATTCATGAATGTCCAATCTTTTGCTAGTAACTGACAACAAATCTTCTTCATGATCAATGCAGAAGAGGAATAATGGCTGCAGAACCATTTTCATGACCAAATCATCATGAGGAATGGTTCAGACCCTAGGGTCAATCTCAGACATGCAAAAATTCTTTTAGTAGTATGCAATATGCCGCGATTTTTAAGGCTGTAAAATCATATTTTAAGTCGAAAATTTGATATATTTTCTTATGTTTGCACAAAACAGAGATCGTGGGTACACGTTAGAACTGCTAATTAAAGGAGATTTAAGTGAGTACCCACAATCTATGTTTTAGAGCAAAACTAAGGAAATAGCTACACACATGTATGCAACGAATTAACTTTATTTATAAAAGTGGGTGTAAACTAAAGGGGTCTACCATGCATGGACACGTTAGCACAATGACACGTAACTGTACACATGATAGATGGCCATGCAGCTGACTGAGCTATCGCGCCTGGTTTATAAATATACGATTTTGTTTGAATCGAAAGATATCAGCTCTAGCGTGTGGAATTTTTTAAGTTAAAATTTACTGTTTATTGATCGGATGTAGGAAGGGTTAAATCAAAGTTAATCTGCAAAATCTTAGTTTGATTTTCTTTACACTCTAGTTCCCAGTAGTTTTTGTTTGATTTTGATTCTTTACGTCCCATCAACAATAAGTCAGTTATGTAGGGGACCGGTCTCCCTGGGTTGAACTAGTACTAAGCTAGGATTAATGTGTCTTGCTCAAGGACACAACGAAGTGATTTCGGTGAGCCTCGAACCCGCCGCCCCTCAGTCTTGAGTCAAGCACTCTACCACTGGGCTCCCATTTCGCAGTAGTGAATTGCTACTCAGCAAATCACTGCTAGACCTGATTGATTTGAATAATCTTATCTAGGAAATTGGTTTGGAGAACAACAATAGTGTTATTAAGGGGATGTGGTTTATATAAATTACTAAAAAGAGCATAGATACATGTAATGTAGGTATATATCAAGTACTGTTATAGATAGGGAAAAGCTGGCGTACTATCATAATACATTGAGACCCAAGCGTTTCAGCGAGTAGAGCTATCCAAAACCTTTAGCAGTTGTGACGACTGGCTGTGGACCTGTCGTCTACTGGATCGTGGTTTGGCCTGCCTATTATTTCCCATCCTTTAGTGCGTATAATGAGGTGGACTTCTTGAAGAAGTTGGCACGGTGTATTGCCCTGACGTACTGTCAAAACTCTCTAAAACGTCACTCTTTATAACAGAATATTAAATATCTAACATAAATATGCAGAAAACAGATCTGCTTCCATTAAATTCCCACTTTATAACAGAAAATTAACTGAACGACACCGACAGTAAGTTCTGGTAACAGATATACATTTTCTATTGAAAATAGATTCATTATAACATAAGTTTTACCATGTGTCAGTCAATTTGGTGATCAGGACAAGGTCTTTTACATGAACAGGTTTCTGTCACATTTGATAAGGGGGAACTTTGTGCATTTTGATGCAATATGAAATTGAACTGATCGATACATTTGGAAAAATAGCATTTAAATTAATTTGTACACTATTTTCTTTTATCAAATGATAATGATGTGGAAACTAGGTACTGGGCGGCATTTCTTTATAAAAGCAAATTCACGCGAACGTCAAAGATAGCTTGGAACAACATGGTCGTTATAAAGGGGTTGACTGTAATTGGAGAAACAGGATGTCTCGCTTTTTTAAAAGAGACATCTCATTAAAGGTAATAAGACGATTAGACATGTCTTCGGTGGTTTTAAAGAAGAGGTGTCATGTGAGCTTAGCAGTCTCTACCGGCTGTATTTAGAAGTGTTGACCACGGTGGTGTTTGAGGCTGAATCTGCCGTGGTGAGAGACGGCTACCCCACTCTTGCTTTTCAGTCATTTTTACCATATATATCATGCTATAGTACACCCCATTGAAAATGGGATAATCCAACAGAATGAAAAGAGAATTTTACTGGTCATCCAAGTTGAATAAACTACCTTAAAAGTTTATATTTTGATCTAGTAAGATTATTATTTTTTATGAACCCGTTCTTTTTACAGATTAACTACGTTCATAACCACTACTGATCTCAGGTTCCTAGGGTTTACCCCACCCAGTAATAATGCACTGTGTAACAATTCGTTTTCTATCAAAACCAACATAATTTAATGATCTGTTCGTGGCGATCAACATCTAAGGTCATTACCTTTCAGAATAATAAACTCCGCATGCATGAATGTCCGATAATTTCATTGTTTTAGTGAATTATCGATTGTCCGTATAGCGTTTTACCTACTTTCGGTTAAACCGGATGTAAACAGGATGTCACGTGGCGCCAATTGTAAAGCGCGCGGCGATTGGATAAATCACTACCTAACAACCAATGAATAGCGCTGCACTTTAGGCGCGATGAATCAACCGAACACCACTTGCACAGAACTGAAAAACGTGTGTAAACAAAAATTGTTTGGAAAGAAATAAAAAGAAATGAAAGAAATTAGCTCCCACTTCTTCTTAAAAAAATAACAAAGGAAATGAAGAATTCAACAGAGGTATGCCTTGATATAAACACTGCCAATAACTGCCATTTCGAAAGAAAACAAGAATAGTCTTTTATAAAAATAAGCGATCTAATTAATTAAACTTAGGAAATGAAGATCACTTCTTATTCAGAAAACAATAGATAGCTTTTTAAAAGAAAACACACGCACACAACTGGTATCTTCCATTACGGATACATAAGAAAACCTGTGTTGGCCATGCGCGGATCCAGTAAGTTTTGTCAGAGGGGGTCCAACTTTTCTTCCCTTTTTTAGAGGGGAGAGACAATCCAAACAAATACCACTATAAGCGGGCCATCATCGGCCCGCCAGGGAACGCCATTTAAACGGCGTTTCGCTGGCGTGCCGAGAATGGCCAAACAATGAATGTTGGCTGGGTAGCTTTGTGATTTTTAGGAGATCCGGACCTGTATTGCTAAGAAACCCTATACTTTTGTGATTTTTCAGGGGGGGGGGTCCGGACCACAGGTCCCCCCTCTGGATCCGCCCATGTTGGCTTTTATAAAAGTAAACAGACTTCATGTTTTGATAGGGGGCCATAAATGGGGGTTTATGCCCCACTCTAGATTGAACACTGCATGCTTTAAGTACATGTTTGGTAAAAATTATCTTGCTCACAGTAGCTTTTATTTTCTTATTTGTTTAGTTGGTATACCTGACAATTTAAGCTTAAAGATTTACATGGGAGGAACATTTTAAAAGCAGTTCATATCCAGGTGTTGAACTGTGGATTAAAAAACTTTTCTCGAACTACATATTCTTTAAATGTGCAGGGGTTATGCAATAAAATATCGTCTTGGCAAAAATGTTAATATAGATCGGTGGTATACCACTGATATACCACTGGAAATACCACTGTATTACCAGTTTTATATCGATGTAATATCAGTGGTGTTTCTACTAGTTTCCAGTGGTATACCAGTGGAAACCAGTGGTAAAAGTTGGTGGTACATGAATCACCACTGTTATCAATTGATATAACAGAGGAAATCAGTGGTATAACAACTGTTTTACCACTGGAATCCACTGTTTTACCAGTGGTAATACCACCAAATTTTACCGCTGACTTCCACTAGTAAATTACAGGTAATACCACTGCTTTATCACTAGTAATTCCAGAGCCATTTTCTATGGGGCAGCACTTGTAAATTAAATATAGCCACATCTCGCGTTACATAAGGAAATTGTATGAGTCTAAAATTAGATCAGGGAGAAATAAACAACAGCATGTACCTGGAGAGACTTCAGGGAGAAATGCTGGAGACAAATGAGCTTTGGTCACTTGTGATGAATGTCTGCTTATCATTTAAATGAGTCCACTTTTAGGGGCATCAGGATAACTTTTTTTTTTATCTTTATTTCATTTTTCAATGCATGCCCTGTAAGCATTTAAAATGGCCCCAGATGAGACGCCACATGCCCATGAGAAATTGAGTAATTTATGGGCATTATATATAGAAAAATAACTGGCATGCTTTTAAAGTAATGGTCATTACTTTGTTTCTGAAGTTAATGGCCATTATTACAGGCAGCAAAACATATGGCCATGAATTTTACCTTAATATAAAGAGAGAAAATTAAATTTCATTTAATTGGCATTATTGTTTTTCATGACCATTAGTTCTGGTCCATTAACGAAATCAATGACCCTTATTTTCCCATTAAAATACACATATAAAGTAATGGCCCATTAATAATAACGCCTTTAATGGCCATTTAATGGCCATTATTCTGGAGTCATGGTTATTATATTTTTTCACGATTTATTAATGCCTGGTAATGTTCAATTAAAAAAAAATCAAAATGTAATGCCCATCAATTTCAAGCATAATTCATGGGCATTAAAAACAATGATGGGCATTAATTGATTTCTATGAAATTAATGGGTAAATTAATGGTTTAATTAATGCCTTGCTGATAAGTTAATGCCCATTGAAAATGTCGCCTTGAATGACCATTAATATTTATTTGTATTAATGGTATCTTCATGGCTAATTCATTGCTGTTCCTGCAGTAAGGTATATACAACTTTATATATTCAAAACATCTAGTATGAAAATAGAGCAGATAACAATGCAATGTACTATGCTTTAGTGTTTTTATTTGTGTGTCTTTGTCTATGTTTGCATCTTGTTTGTAATGGCTGTTTACCTGTATTTGTGGCATTTCCTAGATGCGTTCTATTTTTAAGGTTTTATGAAAGAAAATTGCCACATAACAACAATTTTATAAGTACTACAATACAGTATTGAATGTAAACAAGCAACATATATACAGATTATACAAAAGCAAGCGCATTTAATGAAAATGTTGAACCAGCAAAAAACTTGCAATGTGCAAGAGATAGAATATAAAATGCAAACTCCCTAACACAGTTAGCAGCAGCTCTGTAAGCATATTTGGATTTCAGCTGCCGGTGCCCGAACAGTTTCTAACAACAAACAAACTAAAACAAGTGCAAGAGATAGGATATAAAAATACAATTTCCCTAACACAGCTAGTGGCAGCTTTTTAAGTATATTTTTTGTATTTTAGCTATCTAATCATAAGATGGAATATCCTTTTTTAGACTAATTTAAATGCACAATGTGCATGACAACAATGCTACAAACTCTCTTGCTAATAGCGTAAATCCACATAAGCCTCTGATTCTGACTGCTGACTAGTATCTACACATACTTTTCATCAACGTGATAACACTATTAAAATAAAAACACACCGTTGTCCACACACTGCATAAAGTTGTCCATGTGTCTCGATATGCAATAAAGCAATATTCAACTGATAAAGAGGACTCCCAATTTAAAAGAGGGACAAGCCTGCTGCCATATTAACTCTTCTTTCGCTTAGGAAGATTCAAAGTCATCTATATGCTTTACAGTTACTTAGTTATGGATTTGGTATCGCCTTAAATAGCAGCGCAACACAGAGACAGTTATGTCTAAAAGAACAGTTACTAGCAAGGAGTAAGATATCTAATAATAGATGACCTGCAATAATGTGGTCGCTATTGAAAACCCAGTATGACCATGTACTGTTAAAAGATATTTTCCTAACCATTGACACAAGAAGAATGTTGTCAATTACTGATGAGTGTGTGCTTAACTTAGTACTAGTAAATGGCTTGTACCATAAAATGCATTTAAGTCCCACTCCCCCCCCCCCCCACGACTTAGGCTGATGTCTGTTCTAAGGCTGTGATTCTGTTTTTGTTGAATTTTTATTGATAGTTACTCCCATTATGGCAGTCTGCAATTGTTCTATGTTTTGTTGTACGTTAATTTATGTCCATTCAAATTTTGCAATCATCTTGATGGCGAAGAGAGAGCAGGTTGCTGTTCTTGACTTCATGGTGTCTCGTGATTGTTGTGTGGCTCCTCATTGCGGTAACATAGATTTGTGTGCAGTTTGCGATTGTGGTATTTCTGGTCATACTTACTTACTTTTCTTGTTAAACCTGCACAGAAACAGGCTGATCAGACAACTAACAGCATCGTGAAATAAGGTTGAAAATTGAAAACGATATCAAACCTTTAATAAAGACGAGAAACAAAGGAGCTTAAAAGACATGTATGCATACCAAGGCTACAGTTGTTACTCCTCCAACCAGGTGCGCATAGATCATTAGGACAGCTACCGTTGACATGGTCGCATGGTGTGTCGTCGAGGCAATGACAAGGTGAAGAGCAATTGTAGCCGAAAGTTCCTTCATTACATTCTGTTGACGAGAAAAAACAAGACTTTAATTTGCTTTGGAAAATAATAGAGTAATTAATGATCAGGAAATACCACAATCGCACAATGCAGACTAACCCACGGCATTGTGAGGAAGAGTCACACAATATTTACAGCAACAAGACATCTGTAAAACAATGATTGCAAAACTAGAATGGACACAAAGTAATGCATAAAAATAAAGAAAAACACAGAAGTCCCCAAAAAGAATGAGAAAAATTATTAAAGAATAGATCAACGACAACAGAACCATTGCCTTAAAACGGACAACAGCCTAATTAACAAGGAGGGAGGTTTAGATATATTCTACTGGCGCCAAACCTTCGCCCTAGATTCTGTTGTTATTAAAATGCAAAATTGTTTTTCTCGAATGGAGGCTTTCTAACTAAGGAAATTTATCATCACAAATAAACAAATCAATCGAATTAACAAACAACCACAAACTGCAGACAAACCCATGGTCCTGCGAGGATGAGCCACAAAACAATCACAAGACACCAGGAAGACAAACTAAGTAGATCAACAAGCTCTCTCTGAACCCATCAAAATGATTGCAAAACTAGAATGGACATAAAGCAGTGCACAACAAAACAAAGAACAATTACAGAATCCCACAACGGGAGTAACGATCAACAACGAATCATTAACAACAGAACCATCGCCTTAGAATGGACATCAGCCTTAACACTGTGGTGGGGGGCTTAAATGCATTTTACTGGTTCAAAATATTGCCTTAGATTCTGCTGTTGTCGAAGCACACAACCGTTAGGCTTGCATGGAGTCTTACTATCTATTGCAATTTATTATCAAGGGGAAACAAATTTACACACTATGAGCTAACAAAGAAAATGGCTCACGACTCACACAGATAGTCAGGGCTTAAGAAAAAACTAAAGTAAAGCCTCACGCTGAGGAAGAAATAACTGGTTGCTTAACCTTTCTTAAATTCTTGCCTTTATGTATGTTAGTAAGGTGTGTCTTTTCTTGTATTCTAATGACACTTGCATGTGTTGGCCTTAACCTGGCATATTTCTTGGTCATTATAAGAAACGAGGTTCTAATTTATGCTTTACCATAAATAAACTATATTTTAATATGTTTTAAAAACCTGTGGCATCCCTGATTCCCAGGTGAATATTCTTTATGTTGATTTATTGTTCAACGTTGCTCCCAAATTGTGAGTGTTTTGTACCAACTCTGTTTGTAAAGTAGCCTTAATTATCAATCATCGCACTGAGCATTAGAAAGTTAAATGCTTAAATTTAATAGTTTTTCTGTTTTCACGTGGCTATCTGTGTTCTTCATCTCTTCCTCTGGTTCCAGTTGATTCGTCTGTGGTCTGTAATTGCAAAGATTGCAGTGATTCTTGGCCATTCCCACAATGTTGTTTGTTTTTAACTAACTATTTAATTAGCCGCTGGTCATTTAATACATATATCTTGCCTACATATTTCTACTTTACATTTGACACACCAATACTACTTTTGACATAAGGAAATAAGGATATCATTTCTTAGCCTAAATATTTATATGGGGGTTTTGTGCATGACCTTTAACTTTGAATGGGACCAACATGGCACATTTAATGGTGTTCTTTGGTTATGACTAAGAGCTATTTACTTTATATCACCACAACAAGTCCATTTGATTGTTATCCTATGATAATCCATTGGATAAGTAAAAAAAAGATTGCTCTCAAACCTCTATCTCAATGTAAAGCAGATCATTTGCTGCACTTGAGTTGCCAGCTTTATAATATAATATTTTTCATTGATACATGACTAGTGGGAGCTCAGTGTCACAGTGGTAGAGTGCTTGACTCGAGACCGAGGGACCACGGGTTTGAGCCTCACCAGCGTCACTGCGTTGTGTCCTTGAGCAAGACATATAATCCTAGCTTAGTACTGGTACAACCCAAGAAGACTCATCCTTGCATAACTGAAAGGTTGTTGATGGGACGAAAGGAGTAAAATCAAACAAATAAAAATACATGACTAGGGCTAATTCCATTGGTATGTATGCAACGATAGACTGATCACTATGCAGCCAAAACAAATATTGAATAGTAAAGCGAAAGCAAAAAAAGATAACTCATCTCTGCTAATATATGCATAATAGGAAAATTGGTTATCAGCTGGAGCAAAACATCATCTCTTGGACAATGTTGGTATTTCTTTTTTAAGGAGAAAACACTTATAAGGCTTTTGGGAAAGGTATGGTATTGAATGTATCGATTCCTGGTCCTTGCTGTCTTTCTTATTTTGCTTTGGATAGCAACATATGATGATCAATGCAGCTGTACAAATGTGCTTATTTTTTTTTACTGTGCACATAAATCATCAATACTCATCAAAATTTAACAAACTATATTTTAGTTAATATTGTTTTAATTTAAGTATTGGTAGATTTGATAATACTGTCATTTAGTTAGGAACTTACTTTGTTAGAGTTTAGAAAACAGCTTACCCAAACTGCAGTTATATCCTTGCCATCCAGGTGCGCAGATACCATTTGGACAACTACCATCAATATGATGACAAGCTTCATTTAGACAATGACATGGAGAGCTGCAATTCTCACCAAAGCTTCCTTCATAGCACGCTACGTAAAATCATTGAAACACATGAAAAGTAGTTATGTGTTTTCTTACAGTCACTCTAAGTGTGGCCTAAAAGGTATTTCTTTTATTAAGAAATAAGCATGATAAGTAAATGCCGCAATTACACACTTAAAACTAACCCACGACAACATGAGTACGAGATATAAAAAACTATCAACCTTATGACAGTAAGAGAGCAATTGAAATATTGACCATGGACAAACACTCAAAAATAATGGAAACAACAATAAACACTGTATCAGCAATAGCATAGCCACCGCCTAAGAACATACGACATCAGAAGCAACTTAGTGCTTAAATGCTTCGGCAATTTACTTGATTATGTTAATTGACTTATTTATCATATTATAATATTAGTAATCATTAAATATATCAACAACAATTTTTTGACAAGATCCATCTGTGAAATATATTAAAATAAGCTGCCGTACATATTATCAAGTGACACTTGGAGGTAGCATTTAACAAGTTAACACACAATTTATATACATTATTTAAATAGAACAGAAACTCAAAACATGTAGGCATGATGTAATGTGAAATGAAAAATTAATATTGATGTAGCACAAACATCCGTACAATATATAATGACCATATGACGACAGAGGCTTATAAATTCATTTCTAAATAATAATCGCAAAATCTATATCACTTACAATTAGTGTAATGCTACGTTACATTTTTAGCCATTCAGTGCATAACCTTGCAAATGTATCTAATGATGATGCCACTTTGACATAGTTGGAAGACTATTCCAGACTACCACACCTGAATATGAAAAGCTCCCATTGTATAAATTGCATTTTGCTTGTAGTAATAGGTAATTTTTATGTGCTACTGACCGGAAATTAGATGTTGTGTTGTCAATGTTTATATTTGTTATTTGAAATAATTCATGTAAACAAACTGGTGCTTAATTATTGTAAACTTTGTACATTAATTTGGCTTTATTTAGAAAAATGATTTGATAAAAACACAATATATTTAATCGTTCCAAGGCCTCTTGAATAACCGTGTAATCTTGAGCCGGAATTAATTTACAAGCATGTCTTTGTAATTAAGATATTTTATTGACATAACCACTTGAAGTGTTGCTCCAAACAGTATTACAGTAATCAACATGACGCCATTACAGTACCGCTAATTGAGACGTATTGATTCCAGAGCGCAAAAATTAAGTCACAACCAAACAAAAAAGAAATTCTCTAAATAACTGAAATAAATAAATAATAATAAAATAGGTTAACCTTATAATAATAATAATAATAATAATAATAGTAATAACTATGATGATGATCATGATGATCATAATAATAATAACCATGATGATGATCATGATAATAATAATAAGAACTAATCATCAGCCCCGCAACACATGAACCAACACAAAAATAACACCACAAACAAGGGGAGACACAATATTCTTGCATAGGAATTCGTTACGAGAAGCTGTTTGAAGTCGCAAAACTCCATGTTCAAATCATGAGATTCACGCGCTGTTTGAACATGGCTTTTACTTGACAAAGTCCATTTGGGCCCTGATTTGTTTGCATAATGTTACATGGGAAAGTGTTGCGGCCTTGACTGATCATTTTCCGATGCATTAGTTCGCGAAAACGTTGCGCGCGTCTATGACGTTGTGGCGACGTTATGACGTTCGAAAGTTTGACGCTGACGCTATTTTGTTTAGATAAATCCTGTGGAAGAAAAGGGATATCTTAATGATTAGGCTATTTTAATGAGTAAGCGATAAAGCAACATTTTGAGTGCAGGTTAAAATCAGGTAAAATATGCAAAAATAACGATCACACATGTTTTTCGATTGCATTAACACTTGTCGGGTCCCTAGGACGATGTTTGAACACGAGGCCGTTCAAACGGCTTCCTCGGAACCCAGCAAATGTTAATGCAAGCAAAACATGTGTGATCCACATATTTATCAAACCCTACCAAATGAATTATCACAGGGAAATAATCAAATCAATCAATACACTGTGATGAAACAAACTTGCTCTCAATCCATCGACAGCCAAATCTAAAGAAAACCCTAGTTAAGCAGCAATGAGTCAAACATAGTCAAACATCAATCACTGGCACATGATTTTGACTCAAATGTCTAAGACATAATCTGAAACCTTTGCAGTACTCAAATTACCATCAGCTCTCCTTGTGCTAAATATGAACACTTTTTATTAATATTTTTAGACGAATTTGTTCTGTAGGAGATAAACATATAATATGCTAACTTGATCCTTCACTCAAATAATTTTAATGGTAATCTGAATTTTATAGCATCTACACACTATGGAAATTAGTGTGTAAACTATGCACATCTTTTAATGAAATAATCACGAGGATTTTGTGTCAAGAGCGTTATGACATAATTTACGTATATTTGCCCTTGACCTTTGAATCCATGTTCTTGTTGGCAAACATAAACTTTCAGCATCTTCCTTACAACACAAAAATACTTATGCTAAAATTAACACCCTCAATAAGAAAATGAAAGTCAGCCTTTCGAGGCTTTTTGACAAATCTTAATTTTTATATATGCACTTGATCTTTGATTCCAAAGTTAATTGTCACCTATATAGAGTAAGTAATAATTGAGATAAAAATGAACCCCCCTCGTCAAAAGATAGTTACAAGATGCATTACAAAGTTATAGCTTTTTTGAAGCATTTGGAAAGTGCATAGCAAGATCTTTTATCTCATAACTGATTAACGAATGCTTCGTGTTTGGTATCGTTTTCACCGCTGTCATTTTCCTGAACGCAGACACAAAGAGCTACGTGCATTAAGGGGCATTTGGCCCCCCATGAAGCTAAAATATAAAAAAATGTTTTCACCAATTTGTTCTTATTAGTTTATTAGAGCAACAACCAAAGTGCAAAATTCTCAAATAACTTTGACTTTTACCTTTGCAATGGTAACAAAAATGGCCGCCAAAATAGGCTGATAATTAGAAATAGACCAATTTTGAGCAAAATTAAGAGGTTTGACAGAGAAATTAACATACAGCACAAGCAAATACCAAAAAGATATTTTAACAGAAGATGAGAATTACCACGGCATACAACATATTAAAATGATATTTTGGTATTTAGCTGTACTGATATCTAATTCTTAACAAATCGTTCTCCAAAGGCCTTAAATTTGGTCCAAAATGGCAATTTCTCTGTTTTAATGTTCTTAAAAGGGTATCCTTTGGAAGCAAAGACTGCACCATTGAACTGAAACTAGAGTGTGCATTTTTCCTGGGCCAGACTAGCTAGTTTCTGCAATTTAGGCGTCATCAGTGACCCTCTATTAGTTTCAAAGATTCACAATCAAACAGATGATCCAAAAGGACAAGAAAATTAAATCTACACTATAGTGAAGCCTATTATGTTGGCCATTTTCGTAACCATAGCAACGGTAAAATTTAAATAAATGGCAATATTTTACACTTCAGCTATTCTTCTAATAAACCAATCAAAAGAAATTGGTGTAAAGCAATTTTCAGTTTTTGGTTCTAGAGGGGGCCAATATAACTCCTTAATGCACGTTTATCTTTTATGAGGAGTTTGCAATACAAACACGACATATACTATTGTGAATACATGCACTGCTTCTATACTGGAAGAATAAAAAGTCACTGGAAGAGACAATTCTGTACCCTTTTAAAAGTGTAGACGTATACAACCTCTCAAAGCATCAGATAAGTCTGTACCATTTGGTAGGCAACCATCTTGTTAAGTCATTGTACAATATTGACTGTATTTATTATTTCATAAACTTAATATCTAAGCCAGCAGTACCAAAATCATTTAGAAACCACGAAACAAGACATTCCATTTTGTATGATTAAATATCGTATGTATTTTGAAAATGTTTAACCGGCAGTAGTTTAAACATGCGTTGTGTTGACATTCTGTCAAGCACACTTTGTGATATTTACATTATAAACAAAATAAATTTTGTAAATCAGAACAACGAGATGGTAACTCTTTATATCTTTCTATGGGGTATAATAAGCTAAGCCATAAATTGACGTTCTGATTTATTCCTATTGAAAACAGTGACAGACAAACATATAACAGTGCACTGTGAATAGATATCAATCCATTGTGTAATGGTTAACGTGATAACATGAGGAATCTAAGACAAAATATGAGGGGTTGACTAAACAAACCCCCTTCTTGAAAAGTATGGGCTGTGGCATCAGGGATAGTTTGTTTAAATGCAGAACTAAACAAGTCATCATTTGTGGACCCACTTTTTCGAATTAATACCATCAGATAAACGGCTATACTAATTGTCTTCGTATTTTTCTCCATCTGAATGTCTAAGGGTGCTCAACTAAGCGTAAATTGAATAAAACAGTTTTAATACAGCATTTTTCTTGAGGTGAGAAATAATGATTAATCATAATTATAAAAGATTAGTGAACATCTTCGGTTTGGTTGATGATAAGGAGCTAGATATAATAGGATGCAGTTTAATCATTGTTTTAAGAGACATTCTGATGTGCAGTATCATGGCCACTACCTTTATGCAAGGTTTGTATATAAATTGTTTAGATGTTAATTTGTTCTGTATGTCCTGCAGAGAAAAAAAAGTAAGAAAGAGAGCAAAGAGCAGAAATTGATACAGTAAGTACCACACCTGACCCATGATACCAATGGGAAACTGACAACTTCATTATTAAACACCACAAACCGGGGCCAAGAGGTTTGCCCTTTCCCAGCAGATGACCAAAATGCATTAATAAACAGACGCACACGAAAGCATAACAAAAACAATACAGAAAAAGTATAAATGATCCACAAAAAAGCACCGCCTTAGAACGGTCAGTAAAAAATATTTAACTGGAGGGCTTAAACTGGTTTCACTCCTGTTACAGTGACCAATTAGACAGTCACATCTCAATCCGGCCTATTCTATTTTTTGATTACAGATGAAACCTGCTTTAAGAGCACTATTCAAAATCGTCATTTAGATAACTGCTAATTTGGTATAACCATTCGGTTATATACCGATAACGTGAAAATGAACATTTGACATATCCAGCAGATGCCAATCTCCATTAACGCCGCTTATCTCATGTAAATGAGAACGGGGTAAATTGTACCCTATATTACACC
Organism: Loripinus fragilis; assembly: GCA_964019695.1. NCBI lineage: Eukaryota > Metazoa > Mollusca > Bivalvia > Lucinida > Lucinidae > Loripinus > Loripinus fragilis. The sequence goes on from OZ026521.1 coordinate 22,834,536, forward strand.
AGTATTGTAGGTCTACTATGAATAATCCTATGTGTAATAAATGTAGCAATATAAACATCATACACATGTAGCATGCCAAGCTGAGATGTACATGAAGGACACATATTTGTAATTGTCCAAGTAAAGTCATCTGTCAATAGATACATCAAAAGGTAGAGCGACATGTTTATGTGTTAAAACTTTCATCCTGTACACATAAAAAAGAAAATACTCATCCTTGTATTTAATGAAATTTGAAATCATCTGCCAAAGACTTAACTTTACCTTTTTTTTGACCATCAAAGCATTTCATGGTCAAAATGTGTATGAAAAGGAAACTATGAGGAAATGGGACCCTCTCCAGCTGTGAACACACTTAGCCAACAGCATACCAACGGTTAAAATCATTTCAAACTGGCAACCATTCCATGATAGCTTACAAAATCATACAACCACACACTTAAAATACACAACTCAATTCATATATTGATTTAAGTGATAAAATGAGAATAATATCAAGGATAAACATTAAATTATATCTATATATACACTTGCACACTGTAATAATGCACACAATATGTGTGTGTATGCGTGTTCCCACCCATCCAGCAATAGTTTGCATTCTCATATTAACACCTTACTACTTCTACATTCATTAGTACTAATTCTAAATTAAAGAGATTACATATCTTCACAGCGCTAAACTGTAACGAAGATGGCCCTATATTTTCATCTACATATAACTCTATTATGATTCATCTATGTATTTCCAATAATTACTACATCTTCGTTGATAATAATAGAGAAGTATATACTACGTTACAATAGCTAAACGATTTATATTCTGCCTTAATCCTATAAGATGCAAGTATGAATTCATCTGTATCTGTGTATAATATCTAGGAAACATATTATAATTTGAAATCATTGATATTCAGTAAGAACTAGTATATGAACCAGAGCATATAATTGACTATAGCGTAAGTAGCCATTCTTATCGTTCTAGCATTATTATATCCTTATAGTTGTATTTGTTACCCCACTTAATCATGGTTAATGTAAATTGATTCGTAGTTCCTTATGTTACTTATAAACAAGCGGTTTATCAGTCACCTTACTTGTACAACCAATAGTATGCGACTTATTCCGTAAAAAATCATTTTGTAAAGCTGGAGTTCATATTCACTTTCTTAGATACTTGAATTACATATTTACTTTGTAAACACTCATAAAGTAATATAGTATTTTAATTTTAATATAAAGATGCCCTATGTTGTGTATATTACCTTATTTATATTCAACAAATTTGCAGGTATCTCTAAGGAATCTAAAGTAACATATTATCATGTTTATACTCTTACTTAATGATAATTCTCCTATGTGGTTTATATGTTACCTTTTTGTTTTAATTAAAGTTTGTAAAGAACTATATTGTAACTTTATACTTCCTATACTTCAGTTGCCCATGTACTTAAATAACATTGTGAGTAGAGATATATTAAGAAGAGAGAAGAAAGAATATGGAGTATACCAATACACGTATATGTTCAATGAACTAGTCCAATTGTGTAAATCAACTAAATCCTAGATGCTGCTTCTTGTCATTTTTACTTATGTACTAATTTAATATTTTATATTTTAAACCATCACCATGATTATTATGCTGTCTTAAATAGTTATATCTGCAGTTTAATCTGTAAAGATTGCAAAGCTAAGAAGTAATTGGTATTACTCCAATAGGTTGAGAGAATAATGAGGAGATAAGTAAGAAGATGATGGATTACACCTATTATACAAGCAATACTCCAGCAATACGTTCCCATGTCAATAGTAATATGTTATCAAGTGTTGTCATGTTTAATTTTTGTGTAGATTCTACTTACATGAGTTATATATACTTATACTCGTAGATGTATATATAGTAAGATTGTAAACAGCGGGGACCCAGATCAGACGTCCCTGAACGTGGCATCCAATCAGGGTCAGTATTGTTTGCCAAAAATTGTTTTATCTAAAACTACCAATGTGCACCTTAACTGTATAGCATCATGCTGATCAGGGTCATTTATGTATATAGATATACCCTTGCACACCTTTAATTATATATCATATATAGCTGATCAGGGTCACCTATGTTCATGAGAAATTGTGCGGTATATGGATTTCAGACCTATTTATTGACTCCTATGTTCTTGATTTAGAGTATGCATATAAATCGTAGATAAACGCATTACAAGACTCAGTAGAGCGACACGTTTTTTGTTTTCGCGCCAAAACTAACTTTTCCCACCTGAATTGATAGAAACAGTTACGAGCAGTGCATGGTATCTATACATAGTATATATTGTATTCTTCGATGATAACCTATATCCAGGAACGTAATATGTATAATCATGCGTCCCTTTTTGTGGGACATAGGCAAACAGTGTAGACCCAGGTCAGATGTTGCAGAACGAGGCATCTGATCAGGGTCAGTATTGTTTGCCCAACTGTTTTTATCTAAAACTACCCATGCAATTCTTAACTGTATTATATCATGCTTATCAGGGTCATTTATGTATATAAATATACCCCTGAACACCCCCAGCTACTACACCACACCATGTCGATCAGGGCCACTTAAGCCCATTAACAAAAATATACCGTATATGCTTAAATTCCATGTCTGCTCCATATCTCCTTTACATTTGAAGGTTTTTAGAGCTAGCACAAGTTGCGAGCAAATTATGCGTTACACTGTCCATTAACATGAGCTTGGTGAAATATTGAGGAAAAAACTATAATCATATTGGAAGCAGAAACATCGAATTGACGTACTCGCAAGTTACAACCAGTGAATGCATATGGAACAAGAAATATCGTTAAAAAAGATATTCCGCTGCATTTCAATTGTGAGTATATATTTTTCATTTCATGTTTTTTACTCTTGTAAACTGGTGAAATACCATCATGCGGCATTTCATCAGGATATACACGGTTTGTTAAGGTAAAAAATGATCTCAGGACAAAAAAAAAACAATATTTAGTAGCAGACGAAAAGAGTAGATTCCAGTTACTGCTGACATCGCTCTTCTTAAAACAAGTCCACAGAAGGTCTCCGTGACTTACAAATCGTAATGTGATGTGTAACTGAAAAAGGTCTAATTGGCACTCATAGACACAACTTCCTGTAATAAATGCAATTAAAATGCACTTTAACTTGTCACAAAACAAAATATTAGATTAAAAGTAAATACACACTTTCGTTACATGAGTTTCCTCGCCATCCTGGTTCACATCCTGGGCTATGGCATACACCATCTGTTCTATTGCAAGGCTTTTTATCCATACAGTGACATTTGCTACCACAGTGTTCCTCAAACAAGCCAACTGGACAGTATTCTGTTGACAGTATCAAACAAATCCGTTTAGAAATATATGAGAAACTACATTATATAAATATCTGCACTTTAAAAGTAGGGAAGTAGGGAAAAGTCAGGATAGATACAATCAACTGCCACACCTGACCGAGGATACTAAAGAAGCATTTGATATAGGATCAAGTGCTTATCTATATAAGACGAGTATAAGCAAACGCTTCTCATGTACCAGTATACTCAAACTAAGAAAGGTGGCAAATATCAGGAATCAATATAATCTAGTACCACATGTGACCCAGGATACCACATAGGAAAGTGACAAAACATAATTAAACATCACAAACGAGAGCCAAGAGACCAGCCCTTCCTAAGCAGGTGAACGCAAGGCAGCAATGAACAGACACAAAAGTATGACAACGCAGTACATAAATAACACAAATGTTCCACGAAAGAAGTACCATCTTAGAACGGTTATTTTAAATATTTTACTGGAGGGCTCAAACCGGTTTTATGGCGCCAACCTCATCCTTAGTTCAGATGTGGATCAAGAAACATAGATGTTTGGTTTGCACAAAAGACCCCTTACTTATCTATGCATTATCTCATAGAACATATAAATTAAGATATAAACAGGAAATAAAGCAAAAATAAGGACTCAACAGAATATAAAACTCAATACAGAAACAAAAGAAATCAACCAGGTAAACCTTTATTGGCCTGACCACAGGATCAGCCCCTAACATCTCATTAATAGATAAGTCATTAAGAATGAACCGTAATAGAGTCTGAAGTCCGACCCTGCGACATGCAATTTAAGAGGAAAGCAAAGTTGAAAACTGTGACTGGGTTGGCCACCAAGTATGAAGTCTGTACATGTAACAATACATTTATTTTATTGCCAATATTTTTATTATCAGAAATAAGTTCCATTTGCAATTTAGAGATCAAATCATAGTATGGTCCATAAAATTAAGAAAAGGTAGCAAAGTTCATGGTTCTCATAGCCTTTCTTTAGACATATGCGGCTATTTTCAATGCGCACCTTTCCCGCGTCTGGAAACGGGTAAAGTTGTCTGGGTCCTGTCTTTCGACCAATAACGGATTCGGATCACCACAGCTTTCCAATATTCTTATGTCATATCAGTGTTCTGAAATTTTCTTAACAAAATAAAGTAAATAAAGTGTGTCCGAAATATCTATTGACATCTTATCAGAACTGATCGTCTCAGCACTTAAGACAGATAATTGTAGCTCAGTCGAAAACAAACAGCGTACACAATTACCCTGGTTACGAATACGATAGTGACCAAGTCTGCTATTTGTACGGTTATTAAGAGCGGCGCACGACCTGACCTCGTGGCATAGTGGTTAACGTGTCTGGCTACGAAACCAGAGGACCAGGATCGATTCCCAGTGCGCACATATTTTCAGTGTTTTTTTTTCTTTCTTTTATAGCATTTAATGCTAATTTGCTTCATTAACTAGTAAAGTGGCATCATAAAAACGACCGAAATGGTCATTCCTGAACTTTTTATATTGAATTAGACATGAAACCTATAAGGGTGAGGTTAAATTTGGCCCCCTTGAAAGAGAATTAGTTCGGTGACCCCAGATTTTTAGTCTTTTTCTGAAAGGTATTATAATAGTCCATGATTTCAAAATAAATTTTTAAGATTTTCAACATTAGATTTTTTAATACATAATTTATTCTAAAAAACAAATTCCAATTTTCGACAAATTGGCCAAATAAATTATGCAGTATCTTGTAACAGCATGGGATAACAAATAAACTTGCACTCTGAAAGGTTTGAGGTCATGGACAATAATTTAAGTTAAAAGAAAGAAGCTGTCTGAAGATTACAACCGTTTTAGCTCGACATTTAGAACCAGTGATATTTTTTAATATTTTTAGAAAATTCGTCAAATGCTGAAAACTTCCATCTGAGATTCTGAAAAAATAAGCACGGTGACATATCCTTTATATTACATAAATGGATAGCCCATGCATAAAAGAAACCGTATGCAAAGTATTGAACATATTTCTACATGGGAAGTATTTAGTAGCATATGTTCTTAAGACGTTTCAGAGTTAACATTCATTGCGAATGTTGAAGTCCACAGCATGGCTAGATGCTCTAGTAAAACAAATAAGATGAGAGATGTATGCTCCATAGGATGTAGAGCGAGGAATATCACAATCTAAAAAGCGAAAATCAACAATTTTCAAATCAAAATCATTATCATAAATTTTAGTAGAAACAATATCATTAGATATGGACAATTGCAAAGTAAGTAAGGGAGCAAAGATCAGGAATCGATACAATCAAGTACCACACTTGACCCAGGATACCAATAGGAAAGTGACAAACTCACAGTTAAACCCCACAAACGAGATCCAAGAGGTCAGCCCTTTCCCAGCAGGTGACCACAAAACACATATAAACAGACGCGCATAAAGGCATAGCAAACACAAGACAGAAAAACATAAAAGATCCACAAAAGAAGAACCGCCTTGGAACAGTCAGTAAAATATTTTACTGGAGGGCTTAAATCGATTTCACAGCGCCAACCTGACCCTTAAGTCAGATGTGGATCAAGACACATATATATTGGGCTTGCATGAAAGACCTTAAGTTATCAATGCATCATCTCCTAAAACATATAAATCAAGATATTACAAGGAGATAGAACAAAGATAAGGACTCAACAGTAAATAAAACTGAATACCAGAGCAAAATGAATCCAACAGGTAAACCCCAGTAGGACCAGCAAACAGCCAAAAATAGTAAGTGAGTATGATCAGGAAATACCACAATCATAAATCGCAGACAACCCCGTGGCACCGTGAGGAAGAGCCGCTCAACCATCACGAGACACCAGGAGGAAATATTAAGCAAAGCAACCAGCTCTCTCTTCCCCATCAAGATGATTGCAATACTAGGATGGACATAAAGTAACATACAACAAAACATAGAACAATTACAGACTCCCACAATGGGAGTAACAACAAACAAAAAGTCAACAACAACAGAACCACCCCCTTAGAATGGACAGCAGCCTAAGCCACCGGGGGGCTTAAATGCATTTTACTGGTACCAAATCTTCACCCTAGATTCTGCTGTTGTTGAAGAACATGAAATGTTCAGCTCGCATGGAGGCCATCTAACTAATGCAATGTATCATCATGGAGAAACACTCTAATCAAATTAACACACCATGCTGAAACAAAGAAAAGGGCTCATGACTCACAGATAGTCAGAGCTAAAGAAAACCTTAAGTCTTATAGCGGTATCAGAGGTATAAGCTTCATTAAGTTGGGGCTCTGAATGGTAAATTTGACATACCATATTTTCAAAATAAACATAATTAATGATGAAAATATCATCCAAATATCTGGATATAGTATTACACGCGTCAATAATGTCAATCTGCTTATCATCAAAAAGAGACATCATAAAGTCCCTCTCATAAGAAAAACAAATTAATTGGCAACCAGGGGAGCCCAATTAGTGCCCAAAGGAATCTCAGCTAATTGTCTATACCACTTTGTGCCACATCGAATAAATAGTTGTCTAACAAAAAGGTCAGCGCATTACATACATTTTGACAAGACCATGCATGACATTTTTTAGCCTTTTCCGAAGTAAAAATGTATTCTTACCGTTACATGCAAACTAAGGGGTGACATCTCTATTGAATGTTCCTTTAATAAGATCAATAAGTTTATCTTTTATCGAATTATGAGGTAAAGTAGTGTTAAGAGTAGAAAAAGCATATGCAGACAAACTGGTTGCATTGAAATCTCTCGCTTTAAGTTTATCTAAAACTTCATAAATATTTATTTGACCAAATTAGATTCTTACTAATCTTTGATATACCTTTTTACAGTACTTGATAACACGTTTTTAACAGCTTTAAGACAAGAGATTAACAGTTTAGAAAGTTCTGTTGTTGTACAAGAACTAGAATTATCAATAAAAGTTACTTTTTATGTTTTATGGAGTTTAGGTAACCAGTACAACTTAGGAACTTTGTCTTGGTTTTCTTTAGTTTTTACACCGAAATGTAGGACAGAATGACAACCTTGTCCATCAACAACCACACTCTCACTCAAACAAGCCTACAATTTACATATGTAAATAGGCTCAAATTTAAGAGTTTTAATATAATAAAATCGTCAAACAACTACAACATTGTTCGCATATTTATCTACTGGAAACAAAATATAGTTCAAATGAAAATCCTGGATACCTTGATCCTTCATTCCTTCAAGGCATCAGGTTAAACATTTTCTCATTTACACAAAGAATTACTGAAGTCATTTAATGAAGCTACAACATTTAGGGAAATCAACATTAGAATGAAATCTATTTTAGGGTCTTTAGAAATAATATTGCAAACTCTAGCATCAGGAATGTCATTTAGATTACCTTTAATCGCATGTTTAGCAGGGGGATATAAATAATTAGAATTTTGACAATCTCAGGAATCTGAAGTATTAAAATCTATATTAATAATTTGGAAAAGAGGAAATCACTGAAGTAGCCTTAAAGATACCATGTAAATCAATAAATTATCTACCTTTGTTAAAAAATGTTAAACATAAAACCTTGTCAGAAGTGTTGCTTTATATAATTTGTTAGCTCTATCGTAAAAATTATAAGCCTCTAACTCTAAATTACTGAGATAGGCAAGAAACTTAAAAATGAAAGTAAACCATGCTGACCTCGATTATTTAAAGCTATAGAAAGATACTTTAGAGAAGTATTTCTGCGTTTTACAGTATACAATTTGAGCTTAAAGTTGCAATTTTTATGATTACCATGAAATCTATTTTTACGTTTTTACCTTCCAAAAGAGAAAAAATGTCAAAATTGGGCATTTTAGAACTATTACTTTTTTATTTTCATTGTAACGAGCCAGGCGTAACTAGAAACAAATTCAGAAAACCAAAATGTGATATTTGGAAAGTCAGCAAAAAGCACTTTTAAAATTTAACAAAATTTATTAAAAATAACAAAATTATCATTTACAAAAGCAATGGAAAATATTTATACAATCAAAGAAAGTCTGATTTACAATACCTTGTATGTCCAAACTGTCCATCAGAATATTTATCAACACAAGTCTTTCAGCGGTTTCTGATCCCAAGATTTTGAAGTTAAATCCAAATGAACACTAAGTCTGAATCCAAAACTGAATAATCCCAAGTAATCCAGAATGAATAAATTAAACACAGTATTCCACTATAAAATTCCAGTACAAAAGGTTTAGACTTTTAAATGGTGAAATTATTTCAAAAATGCCCTTATGAAAAATTTTCTTGTATATATACTCTTTAAGAAAGTTCTAGAATGATCAAGTAACAATTATGATATCATATGCTAAATATAAACCAATACATGGGTTCTGGAAAGTTCTTCATTCTCCTGGAAGATTCCGCTAATTTCCAGAACCTACTCAAGCTTCTATTGGCATGGAAAAGAAAATTCCAGAAAGTTCCCGACTTTTCTGGAAACTTCCATGACAATGCATTTTTAATTCTAGATAATTAGTCATGCTTCTAGAAAAATCTTATTATTAAATAAAGACCTTGTTTACACAAACTTATTTACCATCAGTATCTCCAATATTTGGGTCAACAGAAACTAAGTAAACAAAATATGAAACAGATAAACACTATACATGTTACATCATTAAAACCTAGAAAAAAAGTGATTGCAAAAAAGTTAATCCATTTTTGTTCAGTTTCATGTCTCTTTATATTTATTTAATCTAGATTATGAGTTTGATTCATAAATTATTTTTCAACAGGTTTAATTTCGACCATTTATAGGTAAATTAACATTATTTTTGAAAAGGTCATCAAGAAATGTGTCAATTATTTTGGGGCTGTTTCAATTTACGAAAGTGCTCACGAAACCTACTCTGAAGGGAACGACCAGTTTGTCCAACGTAATGCATATCACAATTAATTTTAGTTAAAGTTATCCCATAAATCAGATCAGATGAAGTTCATTCCATATCATTATGTTTGATGATTGAAAACTGTCTACATTCACAGATGATGTAATGGCGGTTTTGGTAAATAAATGTGTGCAACAGATACACCTTTTGGCATTGCACTTGGAAACATTAGATAAAATTCCACGTTGTTTGAATGCATTAAATGGTTTGGTATACTTCCTGAATATAGGTGGCCCGATAAGAGATAACTTAAGATGGGAAGTATACTCCGAAAATTTTTAACAGAAGTAGTAATAAAAACAGAAAACGTGGAATGTAACCTAATGGGAGAAACGTTTAATTTGGCTAATTTAGTTCTTATCATAAAAGTTACGTGGGTAAGCACCATCCCGAGACAAGTAATCAACACATCGATTATTAAGATCATACAACCAGTATATTGAAGTGTCCTTCAAAAACAGGAAGATATAGCAAATGTTCTCGATAATCCAAATGACTAATACAAGTCCACAGAGATTAAGTTAGAAGTTAAACAACAGGGTATGCAAAATGGTCTTCAAGTGATCTTAAATGTGGTAAATGACATAGAGAATATCCAGGGAAAGGTATAATGGAAGGTGATTGTACACGCAATCCTGAGGATTTAAATAATAACAGATTTAAATGAAAGTGTTGGGAGACTTTTTAAGACCGCCACATAACAAAGAGCTAAAAACTCTGATAATCAAAGTAAGAAAAGTGGCATAGATCAGGAATCAATAAAATTAAATGAAACAACTGATTCAGGAAACGACATGGGAAAGTGACAAAAACAAAATTCATCATCAGAAACGAGAGTCAAAATGTCAGCCCTTTCCAAGCAGGTTATTGCAAGGCTCACGTTTTCCTAAAAAACAAAGTCTTTCTTCTCTCTGTGATGGTTTAGTGATGCATTATTTGGAGACAATAATATGACATAGATTCCTCATTTGTTTGAGCGTCTATCTCTGTTTGTTGTATTTCTAAAGATATCGTTAAAATCGGAACACGCATCATGTGTTAGACGTTCTCAACAAACTATTTATTTGTATTTTAAGTAATTCAAATTTAGTACTTTAATAAAACAAAATGCAGACGTTAGTGAAAAAGAAGATTAAGATAATTTGCTCTAAGATCACAAATGTCAACTGTGTCTTAATAAAAGAAAGACACATTGCGAATTTCGATAGAGTCTAACAGGGCATGTTGTCAAATAGGTTACAAAATAATATAATCCAAAATAAAACAGAACCCATAAATATCCCCAGGAACTGGGTGTTGCATTTCAGGAGGAACTAAAACAAATTACAAGAGCAAGGATAGCTGTGTCGTTTCCAGCTTGTCTGATTAGCGACCTGCATGTGTTGCTGCACATAGAGGTCACATCCAATATTGACTTGGACTCTGCATGTACTACGTGTTTAGGAAAACAAAAGGTATATACGAGGGTTTCTTATTTTAGGTTATGCGTATTAATATTATTAAGGGAGTTAATGATCATAATGTTTTCAAGTTGTGACCAATAAAGGTTATAAAATATCTTAAAAGTATCAGTAAGAATGAATGCTTGGTTAAATTTGGACCTGCGTTCCAGGCCTGGAGGAAAAGAAAAAGCAGAAATCATTATCTTAAAATCCAAGTTACTTAACATGTTCTTCTAGGATCGTGAAACTGACACGCCACGTGTGTCTATGTATAACTACTTATGGAATTATGGAGAATCAATATCCTACATGTGGCCCATATGGATTTATTTTAACTTACCACTCTCTATAAGCTTCAACTCACATATTGTCAGAGGATTTGTATTTGTTATTCTAAGATACCTCAGAAGTATTGGAGTTTCAAAAGTTATCCTGAATGTATTGTTTCCATTACTGTTGTTGTACAAAATCCTCCCTTGCTGCAATTCCGATGTAAAATTTTGGAAAATCGTGACACGAGATTGTTCTAGGTGACCTATGAAAATAAAACCAACATACAGTCTTAGTCTCGTATATTGAAAATTGTTTTAGAAAAAAATAGGTGATGCTTCAGTTTTGACGCCATGTAAACATCAAACGTTTTCATAACAAAATCAGCCTTTTAATGGCGTTTTCTTTCCAAGCACTTGACTGAAAAAGTATTTTGTCTGTCCTACATGTTAACTGCGTATTGTTGGGCCAATGGTTTGTTATATTATTCCATTATGGTCTACTCTAGGTCTTCACTATAATGCCTTTTACATACACAGCATGAACACTGGGTAGAGTCTTTCAAATCTCCTGATTTTTTTTTTGCATTGGCTTATTTCTGCATTTCTTTTGGTTTTTTGTTTGAATACTGATATGGTTGCTGTTTGTGGCATTTCATTCCCCTGAAGTTGTTGTCACCCTTTCATATGTTCAGTAGGGCAATGAATTTCGATAGTTATCCAATGGAAAGCTATACTCTAGTAAGCCTCAGAACCATTACTATCATTTATGATTTAAGAACTGTTTTATTCCAGAAAATAGGGTCTGCTGGATATTTTGAAATGCACTCTAGACTACTTATAGTACGTGGCATGAAAATAAACAGTACAATCGACAAGTAACTTCAATGCGTATGAATGTTTTCAAAACATTCATAACAAAACAAAAAAAAAACCTTCAAAAAGTTTGGCTGTCTGGGGCAAGCAAAGAAAGAGATCCAAAATTTAAACATCTATCGCAAAAATGTTGCAAACGTAATGTTGTTAAAATGCTGCAATGTGCGTTAGTCGATTCTCCAAGCTGTGCCTTAATCTAAAACAACTCTCTAAATGTAATTATATGCGCGAAACAGAAAATTTGCAAAGCAAATGTGCTTGTCATTATTTTATTATATTGGTAGTAAATTTCTCAATCTTATGACTTTGTGCTGCTGCAATATATATGCTATAAACTTTAGGATTACAGCAACCAGTGCGGCAATTAATACAACAATGCGTTTTTGAGACAAAAAAACAAATCGTTCCAGTATATGAGACAATACCTAGTATTGACAAGAGTTCTAAATTCCAATAATACCAAAGAAACCTGTAGAAAAACTATACATGTATCACTGTGACACAGATTTCCTTCCATAGAGTCATTGAATGAGAGAAAAGGTCTGCCAGAAACGACTGACGCACTAGACTAAGTATTGACAAAATCTAGGCTGGTAACGTAACACATAGATGTGCCACTATTTACTACAGAGTTGGTCAAGTTACATTCAGTCATTCTTGTCATAAGGAGCAAAAATGTATAAATGATTTAAAGGCCAAAGCTTTGTTATAGATTTTATTAAATTGATTCAGAACAATATCAACACACTCCTTGTCAATATCTATGCATATATAATATTGAATTAAATTCCCTTCATTTAAGAAATAGATCAGCTCCAGCAGTGAATTGTTGAGTAATAATTCACTGTTTGGAGGTCAGTTGTAAAGAAGATCAAATCACGAGCGCGCAGCGCGAGTGATTTATCTTCGTACAACTGACCGACAAACAGTGAATTATTACTCAACAATTAACGCACTGGAGCTGATCTATTTCGATTCTAACACACAATAAACGACGAAAAGACATTCGAAGTCTTCAGCTTCTTCCAACTTTCCGCCATTGCACTGAAGAACTCCCGCCAATACTTAGACTACGTCACATACATTTACATGTAATTATAACGTCTTTCAAGCGTTAAAACGACGTTACACCGTCTAACGCCATGAGTGACGTCATTTTCTAGTGACGTCAGCTATCACACACTTTAGCAGTGAATTATTGTCCGATATATCACATTTTGTTACCGTTGGCTCTATAGGCGAGGTGTGTTAGAATTAGTTTTAAAGTATCGAGCTGATTTTTCAGTCTGAAGTGAGGCAAAGGCCACATCTCTTTTATAAATTTGCAAAACATGACAAATAAACAAAATGCTTCCATTGTTATCCACATGTTATTGTTTTAAGCAGTATTTACCATGTACACATTAATTTGAATAAAATGTTTAACCAAACAGCCCAACCTCAACCTTGTCAATATCAAAGTGTATGCAACATATTGTTAAATTCCATCAATTCATCCTGAGGATATTGAGTAAAGACGAAATTCTGACTTAAGTCAAGGGTCATAACTTTTTTATAAATGTGTGTTATTTTATTCATAACAATCCCAAGTTATATCTAACCATTATCCATGCACATTACAAATTTGGTCCAAGTACATGCATTTATTCTTATGATATTGAAGCAAAAACGAAATTCACAAATATGCCAGGGGATGTAACTCTTTTAAACAATACACAAAATGACACATAACCTTCCTGGCTTATGATCTTTATAATATCAATTCATATGGAAATATAATAAAATTCATCATTTGTTTTCAAAGTATTTAGTGGTAAAAAAAGATTAAACAATTTTTGAAATGACTATAGGACCATAGCTCTGCTACAGAATGACACACACACTGATGCTTGAAATTGCGTCATAGTTCTTGTCAATAGCAATGCATATGCAAAGGTTTGTCGAATTCCATCAACTCTTTCATAAGATTCAGAGTGGACACAGATTCTGAGATAAAGGGTAATAACTCTAATAATATTATGTGGAATGTATTCTTAATTGAACTAGACCTATATTTGATTATATACCTGTGTGCGACATATGAACCAATACAACAATGTATTTAAAGATATCACCCGGAAGGTTTTCCTACTTACGCAAGTATGGGATGGGATGTACAGATGTATGGACATTGATAATCCTAAATGCCTCCACCCAATTAAAACGGCATGGGCATAAAAATACTGATGAGGAACGCACTCGCAAGTACAATACAGTTTGTATCTCGCAAATAACATTTTGCATTGGACAATACTGTATAGTTAGAGTCTGTAATTGTTCTATGTTTTGTTGTACGTTACTTTATGTCCATTCTAGTATTGCAATCATCTTGATGGGGAAGAGAGAGCTGATTGCTTTGCTTAATTTGTCTTCCTGGTGTCTCGTGATGGTTGAGCGGCTCTTCCTCGCGGTGCCACAGGGTTGTCTGCAGTTTGTGATTGTGGTATTTCCTGATCATACTATCTTACTATTTTTAGGTAAATAGTAATTATATAGGCTATTCATGTACCTGATAATTCCTTTGTCTTACACTGAAATTAAGGCGAACATCATAGGAGAGCCTCGCATATGTGCAGTATATTAAATTAAAGTACGCTGAAGTACGCTGAAGGACTTTTAAAACGCAAAAAAATGAAAATAATTATTTTTTGCATTCAGACCATTTTAGCCTAAAAACGGATGAAATCGACACTCTGCTTCTGTCTATATCCAGTACCAGTGTTTTTTAAAGACACTGGCTATCACCAGCTAAGCCTTTCCTGGTTTACTATATTTTGCATGTGGCGTCCCCACGAATCAATGAAGCAAAACAGTTTATCATTTCACATGTAGCTTGTGAGTATACACGTATAAAAAACAAGACAGCTTTAGTTTTATAGCTTTATTATTCAGACCACGTTTGTCTGAACATGATTAATATGGCGAAATTGGAATGTTAAAAGCTGGCCTGCGTGTTGCTGACGTCGCCAGATATCATAATCACCATCCGTCAACTATAAAGCGCCTCAGAGATCGTTACCAAGGTACTGAGACAGTTAAATATTGACGCAGGTCTGATCAGCCAAGAATGGCAAACGGCGTTAAGAGGCAACTTACGTCGATTGTGTGTCAACGATATTTACATCGACGATATCCGTTCCAGCTGGCTACTGTCAGTGCCAGGCCAATTTTAGGGCTCCAAGTGTAATATGTTTCTGATTTTTTAATAAAAATATTTGATCCCAATAACTTAAAATCGTGTCCAATATCTAGACAAATTTCATATTGCAACTTTAGAATCAAAGGGTATTGCTATTTGATAGACTGTTGCTCTAACATTATTTATTATTTTGACAAAAAGTCCTTCAGTGTTTATAATAATCTGATTGCGATATATACATAACTACGTACCATCCGATCTTCCAATAAAAATAAGAAGTGAAATAGGATAGATGTTTCCAAGATCTAGCTTCCACCAAGCGTCACCATTACTTGTAGCACTACAACAATCGCAAGTGTCTGGTTTAGATCTATCATCAAGGTCAACAGCCTTACTTGCTCCCATTTCATTCCACTTCGCTGACATTGTTGCGCTTATATCCCTGTGTATGCGTTTGATTAGATTGTTCACTGTAATATATATAAAAAATTCCAATTTCACAATAATACAACTTTATTTTCTTCTGTTCTACCGGTTTCATTGTTAACGATATGTTCTGCGATTTCGTTGTAAGGATTTTTGCATCGACCTAATAAAATTTCAGGGTGGCCAATCACGTGATACGCAATTGGTAATCTCACATTTTTATGACGGTTTTCTGATCGATTCAAGGTAAGTCAAGTATTTTTTCATGGGTTTTTTGATCGATTTCAGTAAAGACACTAAGTACAGAGTTCCCCGGTTATACAGGGGATCATTATATCGTTTACCATTTTAAGCTAAAACAATTTTTGTGAAAAGCCCTGCAAGATCTGCCGGAGTGAAAAGGTTGAAATCACACTTTTGTCAGTACAGGGTCATAACGAAAGCTAATCAGCTAATTTATTAAATCGAAGGCTTATTAAACATTTCAGCCATTGCCTTTTACGAATAGTAATCAATTTTCCACAAATTTAGTAAAAAATGCTATTCCTTGGAGGTGAACATTGCAATGGAAGACGTTGATAGGAATCACATGTTAAAGCAGGAGTCACACTTGAATCTACGATAGCAAAATAGATAGGAATTACACTCTTTTTTTCTAGCCCATCTAGCATTGATCGAAGTCAGTTTATGATATGTCAAGTTGCCTGTTTTTGATCTGCTATTGGTCTGGAGAAATAAGGGATGAATTAAAATTTAGACACCATGGCAACATGGCAGCTGTCTTGACATTTTTGACAGCATTTCATCCCAAACAATTCATTTTAATTGAGCAAAATCTTGGTGGGATGCTATGTAGGGGAACAAGGTGTCTTAGATTTGACATTATGGCTCTGTTCTGGTATATTATATGGCCGCCATTTTGAAATTCTTCAAATTTTATCTAAAAAAACATGTTGTTTTGAACAGTACTTATGTGGAAGGCATCTGGGCAATATGGATGTGAAGTTTTGCAAAAGAATATATGGCCACCATGGCAGCCATATTGAAATTCTTTCAATGACTTCTAGACTCTGAGTTGCTAAAAGACATCCCCCGTTCACGGGGAATCTGGTTAGTTAGGACTTTCTAAAACTACACTATATCACACGTAAATTGACACATGATAGCTCTCTGGCAGTTGGGAGCTTTACTGCATATCAGCCATGTTAACTATATTTAATACCATATAACTGCTACACATCTTTTTGTGCAAGTGCGAAGCTATATCTTAATTTTATTCATCATCATGCTAATTGCCTTAAATCACTTAACTAAGTGATGCAAATAGGTGGTATGAGTTAAAACAGCGTAAGTATATGGCACTCCAGTCATATATGTAACTTACTTTAATATGATACCATTATTTAGTGCTGTGTTATAACTGGACAATGGGCTGCCAAAATATATCTAAAGGAGACTTTATACACTTTGATTATCAAAAATAGTGAGTGAGTATGATCAGGAAATACCACAATCACAAACGGCAGACAACCCTGTGGCACTGCGAGGTAGGGCCACTCAACCACATTACAGAAGCCATATAATAGTTAAATAGCAGAGGTTGATACACTACTCTAAAAAAGTTAGAAATTTATAGTAGATATATCAACTGTTGGTAATTCTTACATGAAATTGAAAGTATATAACAATCAGTATAAAGAAGTATGTGCATTAATAGGCTATTTTGGCCCCCCCTATGAGCTCAAAAGAATTAAAGTTGCTCTTCACAAGTTTCTTCTGATTAGTTTATTAGAACAATAGCCAAAGTGTAAAGGTCTGGTATTGATTCGACTTTTACGGTTGCTATGGTAACAAAAATGGCCGCCAAAGTAGGCTGAATATAGGAAAATGACCATTTTGGAGCAAGTTTGAGACATGTAACAGAGGAATTAATTAAGAGTACAAGCAAATACCAAAAACTATTTTAACAGATGCTGAGAATTATTACGGTACAAACTATATTAAAAGTCTTTTTTTGTTATTTGCTTGTGCTGATATCTAATTCTTAAAAAATCGGTCTCCAAAAGCCTCGAATTTAGCCTAAAACGGAAATTTCTCTATTTTAAGCCTATTTTGTTGGCCATTTTGGTTACCATAGCAACCGGTAAAAATAAAATAAATGCCAGAATTTTACACTTGGGCTATTCTTCTAATAAACCAATAAGATGAAATTGGTGAAAAGCAACTTTCAGATTTTGGCTCTAAAAGGGGGCCACAATAGCCCCTTAATGCACGTATCCCTTTAACTATTTTATTGAGCTTTTATAACTGTTACATCCGTTACATTATTCTAGATACATTTAGTAATATCCGTTTTTGGATAAGTATTACAAAAAAACTAAATTCACTTTATCATTTACCATTTTAGACTTAATTTTATACTGTCTTCGATAACATTTTGGACAAACATAGTACCTTATGATAATATACATTATGTAAACAGTTTTGTCTATTTTGGTCCCTTATCAGTTATTACTTAAGAGCTATATTTCTTTTTTGCTAGTGAGGTTTAAATCTATAAATTTGTCTAATTAGTAAATATATACTGTCCACTAAAAGTATGGGATATTGGGACATAAAAAAGTCTAAAAATTAAAATCCTAATTTGTCGCATAAATAATTTTGTATTTTCATAGAGCAATATATAAGCCAGTTTTCCTGCTTAATTTCATGGCTGAAAATTGGGTAAAGTGACCTTAAAGACGTGCCAAAGAAACTTGGGGTCAAGACCCAAATTTCACAAAAAAGTATCAAATTTTTGGGCATGCTTTCGATAATGCATGCTAAAGATGCATTATGGATATCTTTGTTTTTTAAGATTTTTTTTCGCGTACCATAATTTTTATTTCTAGGAGATAGGGTGGTGACAAAACTGTAAAAAAAATGACACAATTCACTAAAAATTGACAGATTTTAGCCTCACATTCCTGAAATTTAGGCCAAAAAGATCAAAACATTTTCTGAACATAAAGGATATTGAATAACGGATATTTTCTTTAAAAAAAAACAATGCCCTTGCATAATCCGTCACCCTGATATTCACGTGTGAAAATTGAAAGGCTACCCCTGGTCTAATTATGGTTGTCTCAGAAACATGTGACCAGATTATTCCTTGAAAAAATTATTTATATTGACTGTGAAATGACTTTGCTAATTAATACTAGCTGTTTCAGGTTTATGACATTCGTTCGGTAAATTTTATAACTATTAATATTCGAATATCCCCTACTTTTTGTGAACAGTGCATTTGAATATGATAAAAAAGATAGATATAATGAGCCATAACATGTGATTTCCAACAATGTGGCATTTTGATATGAATATACTCAGATTACCTGTGCAGGCTCCTTTTTAGCTTAGAAACTCCAAATGCTAATCTGTCAGTAGCTTAACGGTCATAGAACATTCAAGCGACCAGAAAAGGCTCTGGTCAGTCTGCGTGCATGCCTTTGCTGGTCACACATACCACATAGCTAGAAATCTCATGTCGCGGCTCAATAATGTATGATCAGGGAATACCGCAACCACACACTGCAGACCAACCCACGACAACGTGAGGAAGAGCAACCCCACCTTTCTCTCTCTTGTTCTCTCTCTCTCTTCAAAATGATTGTAAAACTAGAAAGGAAATAAAATCAGAGGCCAAACACACATAACCCTATATATTTTGTAATTTTCAAAGTTAAAAACTTTTGCCCCAAAAACAAATAGCTTTGACATTTTGACAAAACCTTCCTCTTTATAATGAACTTATCAATTGTATTTCATACAAACTATTATTAATTTTTATTTATTCAAAAATCAGCTTTGAAATGAATATAAACCCTATGATGTTTTATTTAGGTTATTAAGCACTATAAAAAGTTTTTAACATACGTTACATATTTCTAATCAAACAACAAATTTGATTTTTACACCAGATACAATGTTTAATATCCATATCAATGAAATACTCTCTATATATTATATTTTATGCATACAGATATGATTACATGCTTTATTTTAAAAATGAAAATATTCCCACCTTACACCACGTTTTTCCCCAAGGTTGTAACATAAAAAAGTTTATAAACTGTGATAGAAGCAAGCTGTTAGAACTTTTGAAATAGTAATTAAATTATATTTTAGATTAATGTTATCTTAACCTAAAATATTTATTGAAAATATATAAAATGAAACTATTTAACAAAATGTCAATGATTTTGGGAGGCTTAGTTGAAAATGTAACGTAAATAACACCATAATGAGCCATTGACGTTCAACTGCATTATCATGATGGTATGGTCTAGTGTATATCTCTTAGGGATCAAAGATTAGGAGAGTCTATGGTGTAGCACTTAATAAGTTAATTGGAATAAATGCACCAGAAATATTCATTGCACTTTGATAGCATTGGTAGTATGTATTTCTAAATATAACTGTTACATGTACAATCTGATTAACAATTCAGGTCTGCTTTAATCTTTGTTCCTTCGTATGTCAAAATTAGACTTTACACACATTTTTGTATACATTTGAAGTCTAGCAAGCGCAATCAACAGATGTTGCCCTAGTGTCCCAAGTTCAATTTCATCTCCTCCAATTTGTAATGGCCCAAACTCCGTATCACCTTAGCTGTCAGTGAAGCGTAAGCAAAAAAATACATGCTTAGTCTATATTATTCAATGCTTCTTGTCATTGGGAAAGTCAGATTTACCAACGAAATTAGAATGAATTGCCCTTTCACACTACAAAACCCCCAATACAAAAAAGTATGATCTATAACATGTTGGAATGTCTCATTCCTAATACATATGTTGGGCCCCAATTCATTAACCTAAACATCTGTTGTGGGTTCTAAAAGAAATGTGGTAATAAGACTTTTGAGCTTTTATGCTCTCAACCCATATGTTAAAACTTAATGATAAGAATAAAAATCAAAATTTTACACTAAGTAACATGTTTATCACCAGCATTGACATGCATTTGTTGAATATAAGTAAACAATGTAGACCATGATCACGTGCCACATCTGTAGCCTTTGATCAATGTACTCACTGTTGGCAACAACTAATGCGTAAGACATTTATAACCCCGGTCCCAGACCTCGAGGGGGCAGAGATAGCGGTGCTATAGTACCTTGGGTTTACTTTTGGACCAGTGGTTCATAGGGAGGAGTCGTTTTAATGTTTTATTCAATGTTAATTGTTAGCTCTAAATCGAAACAAAATACAAATTACCTTCAGGATAATTATATTGTGGCGATATGGTGTCATGTGTAAAATAGGGCTGTGTAGCTTATTATATGTACTATATAACCTACAAACCTTACTACATTAATGTGAATCAAGTATTGTGTAGCCCATATAAGTAATAAAACATTCATAATGGGTGAGTATGTTTTCGTTGATGGAATTTGTTCGCTAGAATGCTTTGGTGAATAATGACAACTGCCAGTCCAGAGTTACCTTAACCATGTGTTTACAAGGCCAAGTGGTGGGTCAATACTTATCTGAGGGGAAGGCTATGTGACAATATAGTGTCACATGTATGATATATTTTAACGTTTAATACGTACTATATGTACTTTGCAACTCCAAACCATACAATACGAGATAGGAGTAAAGCTAGCATGTATAATTAATGAATCGCCCTTTGTGGGTGAAGATGCTTTTCCACTGACGGATATTGTTAGCTGGGTGTCTCGCTCTACAATAATATTCATGAACAGCAGCTGTGTAGTAAAAAAATCAAAGTGAGTTTCATTTAACAATTTACAAGTGTAAGGCCTATACGTTTTAATTTAAACCATACCTGTGATTCCTATCAACTCAAAAAGCACAACATTACGACATGTTTAAAGAGGACTATACCACCCTAGTCTAAAAGTTTAACGACATAAGGAAGAACATTCTAGTCCCAGTACTCTGCACTAGGTGTCATTTCTGTACACTACCACAAACTAAGAAAATACTTGTCAAGCACACCTTCAATGGAGCACAAAAGCTAAAAAAACGTGTGAGATTACCACATGTGTATCACGTGATTGTCCCCCTTGAAATTTAAACGCAAGATGATACCATGACCACATAAGACTAACACAAAACCAATTTCAAGAGGGCCACATGTGCTCAGTGGTAGAGAGCTAGATTTGAGATCAAGGGGTCTCTGGTTCGAGATTCATGCCTAGCCTCCTCTAGCAAGACACTTTATTATCTGCATAGTACTGGTTCAACCTAGAAAGACAAAAACTGTCTCGACATTTACATAAATTATTGACTGTGACCTTAAGCAGCAACGCAAACAAGTGTTATTGAGAACTAAGAATATTTCATGCCTAACAATAACTTATTGATACTGATATTGAATATGCTATTTGAAAAAAATCAGACACGACGAAGGTATGCAATCATGTTAACTTATCAACTGGGAAGAAATGTCTTTTTGCTGTTGAGTGGCTGTTAAATTGTGGTGTCTCGTCCTTAAGGTGTTTATTGGTCAGCAGTGTGTGATTGTGTCCTTTCCTGGTCAAACGCACATATTTTTTGTTATATTTGAATAGCCATTTGTTTTGCAATGTTTATTTTATAAGACTATCACTTTCATCCAAATGATTTTTTTGGAAATTCTGGTAGAGTGCATCATGGAAAACATTTTCTTAAACAGTTTTGAATGTTTACGAACTGCAATAATTCGGGATTTTCGTTTCTTATGCTTCTTTCCTTTAGGTTAGATGCTCAATTTCCTTAGCAGATACATATATTGTATCATGTAAACAGATGATGCATTTCAAAGAAGAGTTAACCAATGATGGGTAAGGCAGGTTGACACCGATAGAGAAAGCCCAATCAGAAGCAAGCGGTCGATGGCAACATATCACAAACTCTCAAGTTTGAACGCTTAAGGCTCAAGTAAGGAAATAAGTGAATATGAACAGCAAATACCACACATACTGATCACATTTAAATAGAATATATATATATATATATATATATATATATATATATATATATATATATATATATATATATATATATATATATACAAACATACAGTCCCATCATAGGCATATAAAACTCTACCACCAAAGTAAGATGTAAAATCTTTCTTTTGTTTTGGTGTCATATCGTGATATGATCTATGTAAATGTCATTCAATTTGTGATAATATTTACTATTTTAAGCTGATAGTCTAAGCAGATGTTTCCAAAGAATTATGTCAAAAACAAGAGACTGTGTATTACCATTTTCAATCAATTTTAGCTCACATATAGTCATTGGATTCATTTCATTGGTTATTCCGAGGAATCTCAGTTGAATAGGAGGATCCAAATGCACTGTGAAATTGCTTACGTCTGCTTTGTTTGTGTAAAGTAACTTTCCAGGTTGTGACGTAGACAAAAAATTATTATAAATCTTGACTTTCGACTGTTCAAGATGATCTGTAAGAGACAAAAACAAACATTTCAGTACACAGTAATCAATTGATTAGGTAAGAAACACTTATCTACCTCAGTTTATAGAATTCAAAGTAAGTCTTATTTTGTTATTTTTAACGATGAACATTTAGTGTTATGTATCTAGATAAAACATACACACATCATTTTAGAATCCCGGCCGATTCACATATTTTTGTGGCGAGTGCTCTAAAATATATGCTATGGCCATTCTCCTCTCATCCACTGCTTCAAAAAGGACTGTTATCTGTGGGGGCGTAGTTAAGCGTCCATTCTCCGAGGAGACGAGTTAGATATGTGTTATTTTAGAGATTTATAGCCAAGTAGTAGCTTTATTTGTTAATGCAGATGAATACGTAAATTAGTAAATAATGTTATATCAACATGGCATATGTCGGAACCATAAAGATTTTTATAATTATAAACACAAACTAAAATAGCTGAGGCACTCAGCTGGAGTCATCAGTTACCATATCAAATATTTATGATTAGCATAAACATTGAACAATGTGCAATTAATCAAAATATTTGCATTACTTACTGAGGAGCTCAAATTGTATTATCTACTTAATAGAGGACCTTATCATACCAGTAATGACCATCGTTATGGCGTCATGATTTTGCAAGGTTAATTACATCTCATCCTATAAAAATGAAAATGTATTCATTCTAGCTGTTAGTGGTTCATTTTCGTATAAAGGAAATAAACGTACTAGGCAGTGCGAATGAATTCCAATGTTTGGGAATAAAGTGTTCCTATTTGTGGCCAGTCTTTCCATGTTGAAAATTTACCTTGATAGAAGCTTACACTTTTTATGTATGTTAAACAAGGTTATCTGTATAACAAACATAATATGGACAAGCGGAAGTTGTGATTAAACTCTGTTTTAATTTCAAACACATTGCAAAACTGTAATATTTGTGGGGATAAGTAGTGTTTTTATCTGTAGCTGGGCCCACCGTGGCTCAACTTGAAATGGCTGACCTCTTGGCTTTCGTTTGTGGTGTCACTTTCCCATTGGTATCCTGGGTCAGGTATGGTACTTGATTGTATCGATTCCTGATCTTTACACCCTTACTTACTTTGCATTTTTCTTTAGCTTTGACTATCTGCGAGTCTTTTCTTTGTTTCGTCATAGTATGCTTATTTGATTGAATTGTTCCTCCATGTTTATACATTGTTATAGTTGGGACGCCTCCATGTGAGCTGAACATTTTTTGTGCTTCGACAACAGACGAATCTAGGTAGAAGATTTTGTACAAGTGAAACGCATTTCAGCCCCAGTAGCTTAGGCTGCTGTTCGTTCTAAGGCGATGGCTCTGTTATTTTTGATTGCTGTTGATTGTTACTCCCATTATTAGATTCTGTCACTGTTTTATGTTTTGATGTGCGATACTGTATGTCCATTCTAATTTTCCAATCGTCTTGATAGGGAAAAGAAAGCTGGTTGTTTTTCTTAGTTAGTCTTCCTGGTGTCTCGTTATGGTTGTGTGGCTCTTCCTCGCGGTGCCTGGTTTGTCTGCAGTTTGTGATTGTTATCTATCTATCTATCTATCTATCTATCTATCTATCTATCTATCTATCTATCTATCTATCTATCTATCTATCTATCTATCTATCTATCTATCTATCTATCTATCTATCTATCTATCTAAGTCACATAGCTTAATCTTAGATCATAGATTTTAACATTATAAAGACAGTTTTGATTCAAAACGGTGAGCAGGCTTTGCCAAAAAATTAACAAAAACAGTCACTAGGATTTGGCTAAACAATCTTAACAAAGCTTTATCGCCATTTTGCATACCAGTGGTTGTAAAATATGACATAAATACGCATAAGGTTCAAGAGTTATGAAGATTTTAACTAATCTGTAAGGGACGGACAGACCGATGGACAAATTGATAAACTCACATTGTGATTATAATTCAGACCCAAGAGTTGTGTTATATTGTGGGTTCTCATAGATTTTAACATTTTTGAGACACAGGTATGCAATTTCGTATGGAAACAGCTTCAAAACAACTATTCGTCCACTTTGATGAAACACTAAGTTTGGTGACATGAACATTGTTTTCAATTTTTAAAATACCTAGACTTAACCTAATACCTAAACACGAATCGTGCGTATGACTGTCAGTTGATTGCATTATTTAATAGGAGCATAAAACATTATGTTCCTTAAATTAATGTTTGCCAAGCCAAATGATAATGTGTTGTAGCCCGAACTCGCGAAGCCGTGAAGGCTGCAGCACATTATCACAAGAGGGCTTGGCAAACGCTAATGTAAGGAAATAGTCCGAGAGCCAGCAATACTTTTAATCAAGTGGTTGAGGCCAAAAGGTTTGAAGGTGTGTTCTTATGCAAAAAAGTATGCTTAAGTCAAAAATTAAACTCTTAAAAAATCGGCTGGTACACAAAAGTGCTATGGGCGACCGAATACCCACCCCACTGGGGTAGACAATTTCTCAAATTAGCATTGAAATGGGGTACCCTATACCACAGAATTCAATTTGACATACCTTGCACCCCCATGACAATTTTTCATTGGTGACAAATTGTTTTCTGGGACCCCCTGAATGAGAAAAAAATGTTCCTAAACATAAACTCATTTTGGCAATGTGAAAAAGCATGGTTACCATGGCAACCCTTTTGTGCAACTCTTACAGCTAGGTTGCATATACAAATTTATCATAGCTAATACTTATCATAGACTACTAATCGTGGTACCAAATTAAAGTAAAGACATATGCCTTTCATCAAATGACCTGATATGCAAATTAACTAATTTTCATATTCATGAATATTCATGAAAACCTTAAAAATAAGGGGTAATCATAAAAAAATGATAATTAACTGATTTCAGCCCCAAACCATCACCAAACCACCATTGTTGCATGTTTTTTTTATATCATCAGTGATACAATATGACAAATACTGTCATCTTATCGTCTTATATGGAAATTATCTAATCTGCATATTCATGAAAATTAATGAAAACTTTAAAAATCAGGACAAAGCCATTGCATAAACTAGAACCCAAGGGGTAATTAGACCTACATTGAATTCCTGGGAGCATTGCTTAATGATTTCAAATGGTTCAATGGAGCACTTTAAAGTAAAAACTCTATATTCTTTAATAATACACCTGTTTGGTTATTTGAAATGGCATGGTTTCCATGGCAACCCATTATGCGATGTTAAAGACTGGGAGTGTAGCTTCAAAAATATTCATATCTCAGCAGCATCTCATCCTAGAACAATAACTCTAGTATCAAGTTACTTTTCAGACAAAGCACGTTTACAGGACTGTCAGATATGCAAATCACCTCATTTGAATTTTCATGAACGTTAATGAGCTAATGAAAATATTAGAAATGAATGGAAAATCGCAAAAAATAAAGGGGTAGTACTTACACAATTAATTATATCTCACTTGATAACTGCCCTAGAGTACCAAACTTGATATCAATGTAATGCTAAGGCATAGTAATAGTACCTTATGGGTAGTTACAAAAGAAATCTAATTTGAATATTCATGAACTCTAATGAAAACATTAGAAATAGATAAAACAATCGCTGAAAAACAAAGGAGTAATACTTACAAAATTACTCATATCGTACTTAATAATTGCTCTTACTACCAAACTTGATATCAAATTAATGCTAAGATAAAGTATTCTTACCTTATGGGTAGTAACAAAAGAAATCTAATTTGATTATTCCTGAATTTTAATGAAAACATTAGAAATAAATGAAAAAATCGCATAAAATCAAGGGGTTATACACACATAATTACTCATATCTCACTTGATAATTGCCCTAGAGTACAAGATTTAATATCAAAGTAATGCTAAGACATAGTACTCTTACCTTATGGGTTGTTATTAAAGAAATCTAATTTAGATATTCATAAATTATTATGAAAGCTTTAGAAAAGAATGAAAAATTATGGCAAACTGAAAGGCACGTACATACAAAATTGCTAGTTTCTTTTCTGCTGATACATTTAGAGTAGCACAATTGGTCTCATATAAAAACTATTATCTAGGCGTTGATTCTATACCAAGTTTAGAAGCCTAAGACTAATTCCAGATATGAGCATTTTTGTAAGTATGCCCCCATGACTTTTCTGTGATTTTTTCATTCTTTTCAAATGTTTTCATTAAAATTCATGGATATACAAATTGGATTCTTTCCACATCTGCCCATAAGGTAAAGGCGCTATGTCATATCATTACTCTGATATCATGCTTAGTACTCTAGGGCAATTATAAACGTAGATATGAATAACTTTGTAAGTATATGGGCTTGATTTTTCTGCAATTTTTCACTAATTCTTAATTATTTGGTAAAGATTAGTTAGTATTCATATAAATTCGTTTTCATATGTGTCCATAAGATAAGAGTGCTATGTCTTAGCATTACTTTGGTAATAAGTTTTGTACTCTAGGGCATTTATTAAGGTGATATGAGCAAAATTGTAAGTATACCATTCTTATTTTTTCCACGATTTTTTATTCTTTTCTAATGTTTTCATTCAAAATTTATGTTTATACAAATTAAATTCTTTTCCTATCTGCCTGTAAGGTACAATCACTAGATTTTAGCAGTACTGTGATATCATGTTTGGTACTCTAAGGAAATGATCAAGTGAAATACTAGTTATTTTGTAAGTATTGCCCCTTGATTTTTCTGCCTTTTTCATTTCTAATGTTTTCATGAACATTCATGAATATTCAAAATAAACAATTTGCATATCCAAACATCACATAAAAGTGCTATATCTGCAGATTAATTTGATACCAGATTTACTATTCCAGGATGTGTTGCTGTTGAGATAAGAATATTTTTGTCTGTACTCTCCCAGTATTTTAAAATCGCTTAATGGGTTCCCATGGAAACAATGCACTTTCACATTAACAAATCAATTTACTATTGAGAAACATAATGTTTTGCCTTTAAGTGACTTCATTGAACCATTTGACATGAATAAGAAATGCTCCTAGGAGTTCAATGTAGATCTAGGTCTAATTATCCCTTGGGGTTCCAGTTTATGCAATGGTTTTGCCTTCATTTATTAAGTTTTCATTAATATTCATGAATATGCAAATGTGATACTTTCCATATAGGACCATAAGATGAAGTATTTATCAAATTGTATCACTGGTGATATAAAAAACATGCAACATGGTGGTTTGATGATAGTTTGGGGCTGAAATCAGTTATTTATGGTGTTTTTTTACGATTTTCCCCTTATTTTTGAAGGTTTTCATGAATATTCATGAATATGCAAATTAGGTTATTTGCATCTCAGGTCATTGGATGAAAGGCATATGCCTAACCTTTTATTTGGTACCTATATATGATGAGTATCAGCTAAGATATGACTGAACTTGTATGTACACCCCTACCCGTAAGAATTGCATTAAGGGTTGCCATGGTAACCATGCAATTTTGCATTGCCCAAATGTGTTTATTTTTAGAAACATTGTTTTCACTTTCATGGGGTCCCAAGAAACAATTTGGCACCAATGCAAATTTTTCCTCGGGATGCAAGGTAAGTGAAATTAGATTATGTGATATAGGGTACCCCATTTCAGTGCTAATTTGAGAAATTGCCTACCCCCGGGGTATTCTGTTGCGCATAGCATTTTTGCGTACCAGCCGATTTTTTTATAAGTTTGATTTTTGAATTTTGCATACTTTTCTACATAAAAACACACCTTCAAAGCCTTTGGCCTCAGCCACTTGATTAAAAGTATTGCTGGCTCTCTGACTAAAAGGAAAGTTATAACCCTCCTTTCAAGAACAAAACAATTCCGAATAAAATGCCCTTCATAGCATCATGAAGCATACAAATAAACCACACCGAATTGGCGGCAATCGAAAACGTAAATACTATCGACGAACGTAGACCAAACATGTTGGAAAATAATTTTTGATTGCCATTACTCACTCGACGGATGACAAATGGCAATCGAAAACACTGTTTCCAGCGATTTTTGATCCGCATTCGTCGATAGTTAAGATGTTCCCGATTGCCACCTATCCACTGTGGTAAAAGAAATTCAACAGAAACTTTAAAAATGTAAATTACGCATAGCCCTTGTTTCAGATTGTTTTGGCTACGTCTTCAGTCTATCAATAAATACACCGGATAGACGGCAATAAAAAACGTTAATATTATCGACGAACGTAAGCCAAAGCTCGTTAGGAACACAGTTTTCTACTGCAATTTGTCGTCCGACTGGCGACAAATAGCAATCGAAAAGACTCTTTTTAGCGATTTGCGATCCGCGTTTATCGACAATTGTTCAGAGCGTTTTTGATTGCCGCCTATATGTAATGATAAAGGTATTTTATGGTAATTATATATAGTTTTGTCACTTCTCCATAAGACATAAGCGATGATACGATGTCCATGAGCGGACTTAAATGATAATGAAGCCCATCTGCAGCCATGAATCAATGGGAATAAAGCATGTGGCCAGTGATTGACCAACGATCAGCCGCATTAGGCGCGTTGCTGAATTTCATATAAGGCTTACTTTTTGAGAAAACTTACCTCATCGTCATAAAGGATGAAACCGGTCTTAAATCAAAGCTAAATGCCTCTACTTTAATTTTGATTGGGTCGTACTTTCAAAAATCGGTAGCGTCATATTTAAAAAAGGGGAGATAACTCTACCCTTGCAAAAAAGGGAATTATGTAGTACGAATTTCAAAACGTTTCTTTTTGCAGTTTAAAAACATTATTTTTTCGTGAATTATTTATTTTCGAAAATCAATTTAACTTTGTTTATTTTCAAATCAAGTTTGGCTCTTTTTCTTCATTTGCAGATATAACTAATGAGGGATAACTCTTACTACCCTTTAAAATAAAACATTTTCCTCGATGTCGTTACTCATATTACCATTATTTTAGTATAAAAGCGTAAAACGTGATTAGTTCTAAAAAAAAAATAAACTTGCCTTTCAAAAACATGATTAACAACATTCTGACATGCTTTACAGCTCGAAAAATCGCTTGAAAAGTTGCTACCCCCGTTTAAAAAAATCTATGTTTTCTTACATTTCACCAATTCACTTGAAACGAGGGCTGTTCAAATATGAATGCATGTAGCTTCATAACTTTCGTCACATATATGCTACGACAAAATGGCATACGTTTTTATAAAGGATTATATGTCACCTTTAAACTGGCACCAGACCTAAAGCAAAATCCAGTAGACCTATCGAGTTATCGCCCTTTGAATGAGGGTCACTTTTGTATACTAACAAACTCAATGCTTCGAACATACCAGTCATATAGACGAGCGTATAGTTCTACGATAAATCGGTGAAATTTCTTGAAATTTTTAAGGAAGTATCCCTGTATACTTATAAAATGATTCTGTGAAAGTTGCGAAAATCCGATTTGTTTTTGTTAAATTACATCGAATCGTTTTCACTAAAGTCTCCTGATGTTGAAAATAAATGGTAAACAAAACTCCACCTTTCAGTTTTCAGTCAAACATTTCTTTACCAAAATGCACGAAGCAACAGTTAAACTAGTTTTATCTCAAAGACAATATCTTGATCGCTCATACTGAGTTGTTGCTTCAAATCATTGAAGGATAGTGGGTAATTTTTAAACGCTGAAACGCATTTTAATTAAGTCAAAGGTACCTTAAGTGAAGGGGTTATAGAAATTATATTTAATTTTGTTGCCATAAAATTACGGTTTTAATCTAAATTTGAACATTACCTTTAAGTCTTACCAAAATTGGCATTATTAACAATAAAATTACTCGCCTGGTCTTGAGGACTAGACAGAATAAACATATTTTAATTAATGTCAGCACTTCATTAAAAAGCAGAAAAATGCTTGAAAAATGATATAAAGTGTGATAACTCTGTAAATAGAGGACGGATCGTTTTGAAAACTTCATTATGACATAATAAGCATGTTTAAAGCAGAACGCAAAGAAAAAGACACAGCGATGTTCATTATTGCATCACACGTAGATAACTCAAAATGACGTTTATCATAAAATTAATGACGTCACAAACGTGCCTGTTTATTCGAGATTGAAACAGGATTATATAAACGTTTTCCTGCAAGCAACTTTGTCAATGTACCTTAAACTTGCATCTAAAATTTGGTACCAATTTGTCTCAAACTTACAAAGATATGGCACTATATTCGCACGTGTACCAAAATGCGCATGGCAATTTGCTTCAGAAAAACGGCAGTATACAGGAATGGCCTTTATATAAGCGTTTGTAACTCGAGAAATATAGTGAGTTTTTCTGTATGTTTGGTGCCACTTTAAAGGCGACAAACAGTTTTTTCCAGAGAGGTATGACAATTTATCGTAGCATATATGTGAAGAAAGTTATGAAGCTACTTGCATTCATATTTGAACAGCCCTCGTATACTATTAGGCGCAGTTTCTGAATGCTTTTGAGAAAATTTACCTCACCGTCCTCAAGGATGAAACTAGGCTTCAATTGACGATAAATATCTATACTTAATTTTTGATTGAGTCGCACGCTCAGAAATGGGTAGCGTCATATTGAAAAAGGGGAGATAACTCTAAACTCGCAGAAAACAGAATCACAAAGTACGAATTTTATAAATATCACGTATGGACTTTTTGAGAAGACAAATTGTCTGAGTCGCACGCTCAGAAATGGGTAGCGTCATATTGAAAAAGGGTAGATAGCTCTATATTCGCAGAAAAAAGAATCACGAAGTACGAATTTTATAAGTATCACGTATGGACTTTTTGAGAAGACAAAGGGACTGAAATCATTCTGTAAGGTAATTTGGTATGCTTGATTCGAAAACCAATGTTTGCAAGCTGAGAAATGGCGTCTTCTTGA
The DNA here is from genome assembly GCA_964019695.1 of Loripinus fragilis. Taxonomy (NCBI): domain Eukaryota; kingdom Metazoa; phylum Mollusca; class Bivalvia; order Lucinida; family Lucinidae; genus Loripinus; species Loripinus fragilis. The sequence goes on from OZ026521.1 coordinate 22,866,378, forward strand.
GTTTATTTGCATGTCTTCAAGATTGCCGCCAAAATCATACAGAATCTTACATTGTAGTTGATTCATTGTTTAATGTACCTCGGAATATGTGTGGGGTTCTGTGTTGATCTTTGTTTTATTATGCACCTCTTTGTGTTCTATCTTTTTTGTTAACAGGAAGAGAATGATATTTACTTTGTTGTAATTGTCTTACTGATGTCTTGCGACTGAAAGTGTTCTGTTGCTCTTCCTCACGATGCCGTAGGTTGATCTGCAGTAGTAATTGTGGTATTTCCTGTTTATACACACTTCCTTTCTTGCTTATCTGGTGTCCAGCTATTATAATGAATGTTTCATTCATAGCACTATTTTGGACTAGTTTCAAGCTTTTTAAGTGATAAACGAGAAATGAGTTTTGAGAATCGACAAGTTGCTTTGATTTAACTGTCGTCATAACATCCATTCTTCCTAGCAATACCCACAAAATATGTTACATTATATATTTATCGTAAATAAAAGCATTATAATTCCTAAGTACCCAAGGGTCGAATTAGACCAGCCTTGCATCCTCAGGACAACTTCTCATAGACGTCAAATTTTTTTTGTGGGACTGCCTTCAATAGGTAAAAGTATTGCCCTGAAAATAAACCCATTTAGGCTATGTAAATCGCGTGGTTCCATGGCAACCAATAATGCGCTTCAAAACAGATGAGTATGTCCCTACAAATTACTTATATCCCAGCAGAAACTCATCCTAAAGTACTAACTCGATAAAAAAGTAAAGGTTAGACATAGCAGCTTCATTGATTTGTAAAATATGATAATTATCAAATTTGCATATTCATGAAAATTAATGAATATATTTGAAATAAAAGAAAACAGGTAAAAAAATAAGAGGGTGTAATCACAAAGATACTTACATCTCAGCTCCGAATTATTTTAGGCAACCACTCTTGGTACCAAATCATTGCCATTTGAAGCACTGCACTTTCACCAAATGGTCCATTATGCATATTTTCTAGCATTCCCACTCATAAATATTGATCAAAATATTAGAAATAAGAGAAAATTATGAAAAAAATTAATGGGGTGTACTTACAAATTTACGCATATTTCAGCTGCTAGTTATCATACTCTTCTAAGCTTGTTCTCAAATTAAAGCCTAGAACTAATTTTTATCTTTCTGTGTTCTTTCTTTTTCATGTTTTCTTATATATTCATGAGTATGTAAATGAGATCAATTGCATATCCATCATTGGGTCAACGAGCTATATCTCAACTTTAATTTGGTACCATGTTTGGTAGTACATGATATATAGCAGCTGAACTATAGGTTATTTTGTAGGTCAAACCACACTAATTTTCGACTGTTTTTGACTTATGTGTTTTTTTAATATTCGTGAAATGAAAATTAAATATTGCGACTACATATTATCATAGGGTCGCAAATCTATATCTCAACTTTCATTTGGTATCAAGTTTTGTAGTCTAGGAAAGTACGTAGCTGGCGTAGAGGTAATTTTGTAGGGATAACAGCTGAATTCTTCTGACAAATTTTATCTAATTTGTTATGTTTACATCAGTATTTATTGATATTCAAATTAGATAATTTGTATATTTAACCATTTTCGTCAAACAAAAATGTCTCAACTTTTATTTGGTACCTAGTTTTGAAGTTAATCATATTTAGCAGTTGATTTAGAGCTTATTTTGAACGTATACCACTTTCATTTTTCTACCAATTTTCTCTTATTTCTAATACTCCTACTCCATACAGTCCCTGAATCCCACGAATTGACACAATTTGACAAATATTTGCATTCGTGGCTGAATTTTACCCAGTTTGTGAAGATCTTAACTGATTTGCAGAGTCCGTAGTGAGTTCTTGCAATTTGTAGGTCTATCGGGAATTCGGCTCAAAAGTTCGAACTGTTCAAAACTTTTCCCACGAATTCCCTGATTCGAAAAATCGTGCGTGATTCGTACCAAATTCCTAAGGCATTCCTGGACATTGTAACTGAATCGTAATCGATTCGGAGGCGTTTTTGGGCATTCATAGCTACTCTTAGCTCATTCGTGGGGAATCGGGAGATTAAGTCAAGCAATAAAACCAAGGAAGAGATAGAAGAAGGATTTTCCATAAGATTAATCACGCGCATGTGAGCAGTCCTAGAAGTTGAAACAGATTTGGCAGATTTATGGAGCACAATCAGGATCAGTCAATAGCTCCTGGCTGGTGATTTTGCTAATGGCAAACTGCCATATTTTTTCAAGTCAAAGAGTCTGGGTCAGGGTCTCTCGAAATTAACGTAGTTGTTATCGTCTAGCTATAATAAGAAGCCGTTTTCAACACTCAAGTTGCAGGATCAATTCTACTGCTGCTTTACGAGGACATTCAATTTGGAACTGATGCCCCGAAGCATGTATGGGCCTTTTTTTATAACTATCGTGAGAGAAAATCTCGCGAATCGTGGCGAATTGTCGCGGATTTCTGTTACATGTAATTCGTGCCCAATTCCTGCTGCATTGGCATATTCTTAACTGATTCGTAATTGATTCCTTAACTTTTGTGCAGCATGTTCTAATGTTATTTTGCTAATCGTAATGAATTCTTGCGCGACTCTAGCCGTATTGAGCCGATTCCCCCGATTATTTAAAGGCCCTGTCACACTACGACGTATAGCACCAACGTATGCCGTCGTATGAAACATTCAGCAAGTACGTTGGTATACGCTGAGTACTTTAGAAATAAGTTTTAAACACGTTACGAATACGCTATTTATTTATTTATTTATTTATTTATTTATTTATTTATACAATATTTCCAGAGGGTTGCACCTTTAGCTAGTTTAGCCAGTCTACCAAGTGGCCCTCTATAACATATATACACATATATACAAAACAATAATTCATAAGAATACAATATACATAATGTCATGTGCATATCGCACAATTAAATAGACGAGGATGCGATAAAACATGTTACCACGTATAGTATTATAAGACACTAAACTAAGGATAAAATCTGTAGAAACATTAAAAAGAGAAGGGAACTGACTAAAAAATAAGAATTGCACATCGACCCGTGTATAATATTTCTCTATCACATTTCTTGGTAAATTTGTTTCATAAAAAAGTCTGCTTCGTTAAAAAGAATATAGGACATGAAAATAGTTCGTTCGTGTGGTTATCAGATAAGTACACATGTCGCTTTGATTTATCTGGAGCTGAAATAGATTACCTGCACATAGGTATTCTACCGCTAGGTTGTCTAGACGTCAGCTATTAAATATGCAGTCGCACGAGATACTTCACGTGATAAGTGCGTTATATATTCTATAAGAATGTACGACAGTTAGGTCAGTCAGTACAGTCCGTGCTATAAGTGCTCTGACCATTTGATCGCTCGTGCTGGGTTAGAGCGTACACATACTTTAATAATAGGATGGTCTTTTGTTATATAGAATTTTTAAAAGGCGCCGTTCCTCGCAATGCGCTCTGTAGACGACTTCGCACCAACGTCGCTGCAACAACAGCTGCGTTGATTCGGCGCCGTCACGACAGAGTGCTATAGTACGGTGGTATACGTTGACATACGGCCAAGAGGTCCAACATTTTGTGCATCCATAAGAAGTACAGCGTGTGCGAACGTACTGCTTCTATACGTTAGGCATAGGCTAGTTATACGCAGCAGGTAAGTTATGCATACGTTAATGTACATTAGCGCCAACGTATGCGGACGTGTGAGAAATTAAACAAGTACGTTGGTGTACGCTGAATACGTTAGAGATAAATTTTAAACACGTTACATGTACGAACACGCTACTGTACGTTGGTATACGTTGTCATACGGCGAATAGATCCCAAAATTTTGTACTTGCATAAAAAATCTTCAGCGTATGCCGACGTATTGCTTGTACCTTAGACATAAGTTAGACGTACGCAACGGGTTAGTTATGCATACGTTAAGGCACGTTAGCACCAACGTATGAAAATTAACCAGATACGTTGGTGTACGCTGAATAAGTTAGAGATACGTTTTCAATACGTTACGAATACGCTACAGTACGTTGATATACGTTGTCATATGACAAAGTGGTCCCAAAATTTTGTACTGTTTTATACGTTTGACATAAGTTAGATGTACGCTACATGTTAGTTATGCATACGTTAACGTGCAATATAGCATACGTTAGACGTTCGTTGTGCATAAGTTTCTCATCAGTCAAGAACGATAGTGATACGCTGGGCATACGTTTTTATACGCAAATACAAGTATAAGCTTTGCTACGTCGAGGATAAGTTATGAATCAGTTACTCACAAGTTATAAATCTGTTCTATGTTCGTTTCGCGTACGCTTTGCATAAGTTCAGAGAGAGGCTTCCTCTGATTTTTAATTAGATTTCAGCGTATGCCAGCGTACTAGATATATATTTCATACGTCGGCACACGTTGGCTAAAACGTTATAGTGTGACAGGGCCTTAACATCGTGTCTGAATCGGGACTGACTCGTAGAACATCACGATTGGAGAAAAAATAATAATGAAACCTCACGAATCCCCCCCGAATAAGAAAAAAAATCAATTCGTGGCGATTAGGGCGATTCGTGGCCTGTGTAGAATAGAGGTATAACGTGTTCATTAATATTCGTAAATATTCGAATTAGATAATTCGCATATTTAATCATTTTGGTCAAAATGCAATGTCTCACTCTGAATTTGGTACCAAGTTTTGCAGTCTACGATAGTTGGCAGTAGACATATAGGTAGTTTTGTAGGTATACCCCCTTTTTTTTATCTACGTAATTTCTCTTGTTTCTTATGCTTTCATCAATATTCATGAATATTTAAAATAGATAATTCGTATACATTGTATTTTACCATTTTGATAATTGGCTATTTCTCAACTTTTATTTGGTACCAAGTTTTTTTAAGATGGAATAGTTAGCAGCTAGCCTTGCGGTCATTTTGTAGGCACACCACCTTAATTTTTCTACCAGTTTTGTCTTATGTATTATGTTTACATTTATATTCATTAATATTTAAATTAGATAATTCGCATATTTAATCATTTTGGTCAAATGGCAGTGTCTCAACTTTTATTTGGTACCAAGTTTTGTAGTCTATTCTCGTAAGCAGCAGACCTATAGGACATTTTGTAGGTATACCCTCTTATTTTTCTACCAATTTGCTCTTATTTATTATACTTTTATTAATATTTATGAATATTTAAATTAGAAAATTTGTATATTTCATCATTTTGATCAAATTGCTATTCCTAAACCCTTATTTGGTACCAAGTTTTGTAAGATAGGATAGTTTGCAGCTAGCGTCGTGGTAATTTTGACGGTATACCACCTTAATTGTTTTACCAGTTTTGTCTTATGTCTTAAGTTTATATTGATATTCATGAATATTCAAATTAGATACACCGGCATCCAATTTAGGTTACCTTGCACCCCCCAGGACAATTTTTCATGGGTGCCAAATTGTTTATTGGGACCCCCTGGATGGGAAATGAAGGTGTCCTCAAAAAAAATTTGGTTTGGGCTATGTGAAATTGCATGGTTTCTATGGCAACCCATAGCGAATTTGAGAAGGGGGGTCTGCCTACAAAATTACTCATATCTCAGCTGTTACTTATCCTAGACTACTAAACTTAATACCAAATTAAAGCTTAGACATAGGCCTATTATCCACTTGTTGCATATGAAATTATCTAATTTGTATATTCATAAATATTTATGAAAACATTAAAAATGTGGTTCACGAATGGGGGTATATGTACAAGATTAATAATATCTCAGCTGCTTTTAGTCGTAGATTACTAAAATTTGTACTAAAATAAAGCTAAGACATAGGCCTTTAATTCCATTGTCATATTTGCAACATACCATATTTGCATAATTTGCATATTCATGTGTCTTAATGAAAACGCTAAAAAATAAGGGAAAATCAATACAAATATAAATAGGCTGATTTCATCCCAATATCGTCATTGTTGCATGTTTTAATATAATCAATGTTACAATTGGACAGGTCCAATCATCCAGTGGTCCTATATGAATATTATCTCATTTGAATATTCATGAAAATGCATGAAAACTTAAAAAAATAGGGAAAATCGCGTAAAAACTATCGGCCTAGGGGAGGGGTTAAGGTACGATCTATCCTGCACTCCTAGGGCCTTTTAAATTCATGCCAAATTGTTCAGTGGGACCCTCAGAACGTGAAACGAAGTTCTCCTCAAAAGAAATTTGGTATGGGCTACGTGAAAATGCATGATTTCTATGGCAACCACTTATATGATTCTCGAGATTGGGGGTTGGCCTACAAATTCAAACATATCTAGGGTTCTACTTATCCTAGAGCACTAAAATTGGTGTCAAATTAAAGCTTAGACACATGTCTTTCTTCCTGAGATCAAATTTGTAAATAATCTAATTTGCATATTTATGAATATTAATGAAAACCTACAAAAATGAAGTAAAATCATAAAAGAAACAACATAAATGAACATATTTCAGCACAAAAACATCATCAAACCACCATTGTTGCCGGTTTTTATATCCTCAGTGATTCAATTTGATATGTTCTTTCATCCAGTGGTCCTATATGAAAATTATCTCATTTGCATACTCATGAATATTAATGAAAACTTTTGTAATGAAAGAAAAAATCTTAGAAAAATTAAGGGATGTACATATAAAATGACAAATATTTTACCTACCATGTGTTCCAGTGTATCAAACCTAGTGCCAATTTAATGCTTAGACATTGTAATTTTACCATAAGGTATAATATGAAAAGTATTTATCATGATTTTTCGTGAATTTTAATAAAAACAGAAGAAATGAATGAAAATTGCGGAAAAATCAAGGGGGTGCACTTCCAAAATTACTCATATCTCAGTAGTTAAGTGCCCAATAGTGCCAAACCTGATTTTAAGTCAATGCATAGACACAACATGTTTACCAAAATGATCCAATTTATAACACATCAAATTTAAATTCTCATGAATAATTATGAAAACATGAGAAATTAGAGAAAAATACAGGAAAATTAAGGGGGTATACCTACAAAGTGATTCATATCTTAGCTTTCAATTGCTCAATTGTAGCAAGCTTGGTATTATATCAAACAACATAATCCTAAGTGTTTTTGAGTAAAAGAAAAAAAAGTATAAGATTTATAGCAGCTGAGATATGAGTAATTTTGTAGGTACACTTCTATCAATTTGTATACATTTTTTTCATGTATTTTTAAAGTTTTTATTAATATTGATGTTAAGCAAATTAGTTAATTCTTATATCTCCCACTAGGTAAAACTGTTATGCATAGACTTAAATTAAGTATATTGTTTGCTACTCTAGGGCAATTAGCAGCTTAGATATTGGTAAGTTTGTAGGTATACCCCATTCATTTTTCGGCAATTTTTCTCTTTATTCTATTGTTTATATTAATTTTCATGAATATGTAAATGTGACAACTGGCAAATATTACCTTTGAGATAAAGGGCTGTGTCATAGCAATAAGTTGGCACATTGTTAGCTACGTATGGGCTATAAGCTGCTGAGATTTGAGTAATTTTGTAGGTATATCCCCTTCATTTTCGAGTATTTTTCTCAAAATGCTCATGGATTCATCAATATTCATGAATATTATAATATGACCATTTTAAAATGTGATAATTTGTTAAACATACTATTGTCTAAGCATTAGTTTAAAACCAATTTTGGTACTTTAGGGCACTTAGCAATTGAGATATTATCAGATTTGTAAGTACCCCCCCCCCCCCCCCCCGTTGATTTTTACGCGATTTTTCATTTATTTCTTCTGTTTTAATTAAATTCATATTATTTATGTTAACTATTTTTCTAAGCTGAACTTAAGGTAAAAGTATAATGTCTAAGCATTGATTTGTCACCAAGTTTGATACACTAGGACGCATAGCAGCTGAGATATTGGTAATTTTATACGTACACCCCTTAATTTTTCTGAGAATTTATCTCTCATTTCTAAACTTTTCTTTAATATTCATGAATATGAATATAAGATAATTTGCATATCTAACTACCAAATTAAACTGCTATGTTCAGAGACTAGCTTGGTACCATGTTTAGTAATCTAGGATGAGATGTTGTTAAGATATGAGTATTTTTTGTACGTATACCCTCATTGTTTACAGTCAGCATAATGGGTTGACATGGAAACCATGAAATTTCAAAAACCCAAAGAACTTTTATTTTTGAGGACAATATTTTTTTTGGCATTTTTGGACAAATTTACGCCCATAATAAAAAGGCCTATGTGTTCAATTTAGGTCTGATTACCCCTTTGCATACAAGAGTTTACCAATGGTTTTTTCCCTCATTTTTAAGATTTCATTAATATTCATGAATATGCAAATGAGATAATTTTCATCTAGGACCACTGGATGAAAGAACTTATCAAATTGAAATACTGAGGATATAAAAACTGGCAACAATGGTGGTTTGATGATGTTTTTGTGCTGAAATATGTTCATTAAATGTTTTTTTTATGATTTTACTTCATTTTTGTGGGTTTTCATTAATATTCATAAATATGCAAATTAGATTATTTACAAATTTGACCACAGGAAAAAAGACATGTGTCTAAGCTTCAATTCGAAACCAATTTTAGTGCTCTAGGATAAGTAGAACCCTAGATATGTTTGAATTTGTAGGCCAACCCCCCAATCTCGAGAATCATATAAGAGGTTGCTATGGAAACCATGCATTTTCACGTAGTCCATACCAATTTTTTTTTCAGGAGAACTTCGTTTCACGTTCTGAGGGTCCCACTGAACAATTTGGCATGAATTTAAAAGGCCCTAGGAGTGCAGGATAGATCGTACCTTAACCCCTCCTCTGGGCTTATAGTTTTTACGCGATTACCCTATTTTTTTTTAGTTTTCATGCATTTTCATGAATATTCAAATGAGATAATATTCATATAGGACCACTGGATGATTGGACCTGTCCAAATGTAACATTGACTATATTAAAACATGCAACAATGACGATATTGGGATGAAATCAGCCTATTTATATTTGTATTGATTTTCCCTTATTTTTAGCGTTTTCATTAATATTCATGAAAATGCAAATTATGCAAATATGGTATGTTAGAAATTTTACCATGGAATAAAAGGCCTATGTCTGAGATTTATTTTAGTACAAGTTTTAGTAATCTACGACTAAAAGCAGCTGAGATATTATTAATCTTGTACATATACCCCCATTCGTGAACCACATTTTTAATGTTTTCATAAATATTTATGAATATACAAATTAGATAATTTCATATGCAACAAGTGGATAAAAGGCCTATGTCTAAGCTTTAATTTGGTATTAAGTTTAGTAGTCTAGGATAAGTAACAGCTGAGATATGAGTTATTTTGTTGGCAGACCCCCCTTCTCATATTCGCTATGGGTTGCCATAGAAACCATGCAATTTCACATAGCCCAAACCAAATTTTTTTTGAGGACACCTTCATTTCCCATCCAGGGGGTCCCAATGAACAATTTGGCACCCATGAAAAATTGTCCTGGGGGGTGCAAGGTAACCTAAAGTGGATGCCGGGTAAAATAATTTGCATATTTAATCATTTTGGTTAAATGGCAATGTCTCAACTTTTATTTGGTACCAGGTTTTGTAATCTAGGCTAGTAAGCAGCAGAGGTAATGCACAATTTGGAGGTATACTCCCTTAATTTTTCTACCAATTGTCCCTGATTTCTTATGCTTTCAATAATATTCATGAATATGCAAATTAGACTATTCGTATATTTAATCATTTTGATCAAATGGCTTTGTCTCAACCTTAACTGGGTACCAATTTTTGTAGTCTAGGATAGTTAGCAGCTGACGTACAGGTAATTTTGTAGGTAAACCACCTTAATTTTACTACGAATTTTCTATTATTTCTTATGTTTACATTAATATTCATGAATATTCGATTTAGATTATTCGTATATTTCATCATTTTGATCAAATGGCTATTCCTAAACCCTTATTCGGTACCAAGTTTTGTAAGATAGGATAGTTTGCAGCTAGCGTCGTGGTAATTTTGACGGTATATCACCTTGATCAAAACTCAACGTCTCAATTTGACTTGGTACCAAGTATTGTAGTCTGCGATAGTTAGTAGTAGACATACAAGGTGATTTTGTTGGTATACCACCTTATTTTTTCTACCAATTTTCTCTTAATCATTATGTTTTCATTAATATTCATGAATATTCAAATTATATATTAATTAGTATATTGTATCACTTTGGTCAAAGGGTTATATCCAAATTTTATTTGGTAACATGTATTGTAGTATAAGATAGTTAGCAGCTGATGAAGAGGTATTTTGTTTGGTATATTCCTTATTTTTTCCACCAATTGTCTCTTATTTTGTATGTTCTCATTAATATTCATGAATATGCAAATTAGATAATTTGTATATCTAGTCAGTTGGTCATTTTGCGAATGTCTCAACTTTAATTTGGTACCAAGTTTGATAGTCTAGAATGATAAGCAGCGACATATAGGTAACATTGTAGGTGATACCCCTTAATTTATTCTACACTTTTTTCTCCTTTCTTATGTTTTCATTACTATTCTTAAATATGCAAATTAGATAATATTAATATCTAATGATTGCGTCATATTGCTGTGTCTGAAATTCTATTTTATATATTCAAGAAAGACAGACTGTATTTTTCAAACATATGCACTTTTGTGCGAGTAAAATAAAAAAAAGCAGAGAAGTAATATTTCAAGGAGGTACTTAACGACGCTCATCTATGCTGTTTTTACATTACTTCTAGTACCAGAGTTACCTCCCCTTTTATGAATGAAGATACTCGATTTTAACATACGATCCTCACAAATTAATAGTTCAGATACATTTATCTTTAATTGAGGCATTTATCATCATTTAGGACGATAGTGTAAGTTTTCTCCAAAAGTAAGCTTTATATGAAAATCAAACACATCGCCTATGCTCGTATCAAGTGTATTGGCAAATGCATTAAAACGCTGTTTTTCCATACAAGGTGGCAACTTAAGAAGCCGCCAGGCATATCAGGGTGCACCAAATCATGTTTTTGAAAAGCGAAAAGACAATTGTTTAAGAAATTATGATTTTTTTACCGGTTTTAATTAATTATCAAGGTATTATAAGGAACGATAGAGAGGCAATTATTCAATTTTATAGGGTAGTAAGAGTTATCCCTCAAAAATACTATGTTCAAATTTATAAAAAATCAATACAATTTATACAAATATAAATGACAGTAAATTAACTTTTAGAAAATAAAATAATTTGCTAAAAAATAATGATTTTGGTCTATAAAAATATGTTTAATATCCCTACTTCACGTGATCGTTTTTTTTTGCAAACATTGACTTATTTCCACATTTGTTTATGTGATGCTACCAATTTTCCAGCGTACAACCCAATTACCATTCATCTTTGAAACATCAGTATTCATTTGCCTTGTGTTAACAACATCGATATCGATACATATTTCTGACGTGTTTCTTGAAAACTTACTATAACTTCCAATGAAGATAATCGTCTTTACAGGATAAGTGCGTCTAAGATCTAGCTTCCACCAAGCCTGATTAAAAGTAGTTCCACTACAACACTGGCAACTGTTTGGATGATTGTCATTATTAAGATCTATTGCTCTTCTTGCATTCCAATTGCTATACTGCTCCGACATAAAAACATCTACGTTGTTTCTGATCTCTCGAAGCAGATTTTTCTCTGAAATAAAGATTATTCATAAAACCTGATACAAAGAATATATAATCGGGAACACGGTAGTAAAAATGAAGGCAAAGATCAGTAATCGATACAATCAAGTACCAAAAGGAAATGTATTACTTCCCATAGAGGAGACTATTGCATCAATTTAAAAAAGCAACACACACACACACACACACACACACACACACACACACACACACACACACACTTGCTTTTCTATCATAAACGTCATTCATGGTCATAACTGCCTTATTTGAGTTGTCCGGGTTCGCCGAATACGAATAAGTATACGTAAAAGGAAAGGTATAGCAACACCGTATTGAAAGATGTACGCGATAAGCGAATAAGGGTATGAATGATTGGTTGCAGAAGAATAGCTAATACTGTATAGCGTCTCAAGCTTTTATATACAAAAGTGATGCACACTCAACTAACGCAGCGTGTATTTAATTTGTATGTGTATACACTTTACGTTCCAGTTAACGTTTTTAGTCATGTGGGGGGGATTTCTGTCTTCCTTTATTTGAACAGCACTAAGAATCGAATAAAGTAAAACATAAAACAGCGACTCCAGTGAGTCTTGAGCTAGCAACCCTAAGTCCCCCTGCCTTATACAAAATATTGATGTCATCAAGATGTGTCTCATGACAATTTTCAATTTAGTAAGCTCATCCAAGTAAATCTGAGTAGAAAATGAAGGGAAAATAAACAGGTCCTCTGGGATGGCTCAAAATATATAAGTTCTTCGTCTTCTGAATCTGTGTAATTTCGCATGCTTTTTTTTTATCTGCTGTTTTTCCCTGATCGATTTTTAGAATATTTTATACCCCTCACTTTAAAAATTGCGGGTATTATGTTATAGTCTGCATTCAAAAAATTGCGTTCGAGTGTCCGCCCGTCCATCTGTCTGTCTGTCCGTCTGTACATCCGTCCTTCAGCGCATCGTTTTCACTCTCTGCTGGGAGCATTTTTAACCAATTTTTTTCAGACTTGCTATGAGAGTTGATATTCGGAAGGAGTGTCCTAGGATTGCAGATGGGTAAATTTTGGCAAATAAGTACAGAGTTATGGCCCTTGATTGACGTTAGAAATTGATTTTCACTCTCTATCTTTGGCATTCCTTTACCAATTTTCTTCAAACTTGGAATGATAAACGATATTGTGAAGGAGTGTTCTGGGATTGCAGATGGGTAAATTTTGACAAATAAGTACAGTGTAATTGCCCTTGATTGACGTTAGAAATTTGTTTTCACTCTCTATCTTTGGCTTTTTTTTAGTATCTTTGGCATTTGTTTTAAGTAGTGTCCCGAGTGGGGTATGCAGCATGCCTGCAGCGCTTTTTTTTGAATGATAAACGTACTTGAAACGGATTGGACCCAACGTTTCATTAGATCTGATCTTGGACAAATTATTTGCAATGGCTATCACTAGAGGACACAAGGTAGAAGGCAAGGAGCTAAATATATTTGATACCAAGAAATGACACTCTGAAATACTTTTAAACCTTCAAGTGTCAATCATAACAAACTGTGTCTGTTTTTGGTATCTGCTGAAATGTTTTGGAACAGTATTGGTCTAGATCAGACTGTTTTAAGATCAACGTCCGCTTGTTTGTCCTTATGCTTAAATAAGTGAATAAAGTTAGCAAATATATGCAGCGGACGACTAAAGCAGACTATATTTTTAGATGCAGTTTTGTAAAGGCACTTGTTGCCACTTGAGTTACACGCAAAATTATGTACACGAAGTACTGGTTAACAAAGCATGTTTTAAAGTCAAGTGTGCCCATGATATAGTGCGATTCAATAAGTTAACTGACGGTCTCACGTGGCCATAGCTGTTGATTGGGGCGTAAATTCACAAACCAAACAAACAAACTTACGAGTTCATTTATTGTGCCCCAACATTGGAAAAGTTGAAGTGGCTTATTGCTTTGGGCTTGTACGTCCGTCCGAGAACATTTTAAGATAAGGTTGTGAAATTTCATAGATGGATTCCTCATCAAAAAATAACTGACCCATATTTTTATATGCTGGATTATCTCCCTTTGTGGATTATGCCCCTTTTAAAGAGTCATAATATAATTTTGTAGTCAAGATATCTAAAAATTAATCACAGCTAGGAGCTTCAAACTTGATCAGCTTAAAGACGATAATGAGTAGATTATCTGGTGTAAATTACCCAAAAAATCATTTTTTATTGTTGCCCTTTGCAAATTAGGCCATAGAAAATTTGATATCTCAAAAACTATTACAGCTAGAAACTTCAAACTTTGATAGTTGATAGTTGATAGAAGATAATGAGGAGATTACTTGGTGAAAATTACAAAAAAGTTTTTTTTTAGTTATTGCTCTTTGCAATTTTCGTGTTATAGCCCTTTGCAAATTTGGACATCTAAAATTTGTCGAAAAGATATCTCTATTATTAAACTATTTATTACAGCTAGTAGCCTCAGATTTGGTCACCTGATAGAGGCTGGTGAGTAGATTAGATGGTGAAAAGGATGGTGGTGAGATCATGCTTATCGACAAGCAAATGGTTTGGGGATAGTGTTTCATAAACACAATTTCTGGTTTAACCTTATTTTTCAGCAATCAGTACCAACATTTTCAGGTTGTGTTTTAGTTTAGCTCACTTGAACCAAAGGCTACTGAGCCAAAGGCTCATGGGTGAGCTAATCGTAAACTTATGACTCTGGTGTGTATCGTCGGTCGACCTATTTAAAACTTATTCACTGAAAGTACAGGACAAGATGAACCCGAATTTCATATATGGAACCCTCAAGATAGTTGAACGTGTTCGAATTGTTCGGGTCACAATGCAAACTACACTCATCTATGTAAAAAAGATCTTTAAGATATTTCAGTCTAGATCCTAAAAGCCTATAATAGTGATCCCAGCTTGACCTTAAATAACCTAAGACCAAGGCCAAAGCCTCTGTCCCATAGAGCTTGCGACCGCCGCGTGACATCTTGACGACTGAGATTGAATGCGGCCTCTGCGACAATTGCAACCACATTTATACTACTGAAATGATCGCTGACTAGTGGCCAATAAGTCGCCAAACAGCCTCCGATCAGTTCCCCGCCAGCCGTCAAAAATCCCGCGATCGTTTTACATTAAGTTGTCGATCAGTTGATGACTACTTGTACATGTAGTTGTGTATAATGCCCAGCGACAAATGATCAACCAATCGGCGACTCGTCAGCGATGATCAGAGTCTGGTCAGCAACTGATTGGTGACCGGTTGAATCTACCTCAAATTTGCTGCAGTTGTGGTTGGAACCTTTAGCTCTGATCTTACACTTTCAGCATCTGATATTTCGGATAGGACAGCTGATATTAATTATTAGATTCACGAGTCTGAATTTCAATATTTTTTTACTGTCTGCTTTGGTGATACTGTCTATTTTTGACCACCTTTATGTCCCATGTTGCAAAAACTTTGAATGTTTGCTAGAAAGACAACATAGAGTTTGTTTAAGCTGGCACTGCAACCTGTAGGTAACCGGTCGCTGTGGGAGCGCAGTTGCTCAGTGGTAGAGTGCTTGGCTCGAGACAGAGGGGCCGCTGGTTCGAGCCTCACCAGCGTCACTGCGTTGTGGTCCTTGAGCAAGACACATTTATCCTAGCTTAGTGATGGTTCAACTCAGGAAGACCTGTCCCTGTTTAACTGAAAGATTGTGGATGGGATGTAAAGAATCAAATCAAACAAACAAAAAACTGGTTGCCGTTTAGCCATAGACCAGGTGCTGGAGATTAGAGATCCAAATTGCTGATGGAATTGGTCTGCGACTGATTGGCGATTGATCGGCGACGGTTCGGTGATTTGACCGATAAGTGGCTTCTAGAAAACCTTCACAACTAGTCAGCTATCAAATTCAATTGCAGCTCGTCTTTTGTGCATGCTCAAAATACTTGTGGTGACTCATTATGATCGGTGGCTGAGCTGCGACCTTTGTAAAACTTTGCCACGTCCTGTGTAACTTCTCTGCTATTGTCATTTTTCTCAGTCGCGGAGATGTTGCAGCGTGGTTGTAAGCTCTGTTTGACCTGGGGTATTTATATTAAAGATGACCCATGAAAAGACTACTCATCAAGTCTGCACTTTTGACGAAAGTATTTTGCAGCAATGAGCTATATGTCAAGTAAAGTTTATAAATTTGATATTTTCCAATGTCTGTTTTTTTTCAAATGCATTTTGCGATGTGATAGGACCTAAACGTTACCTTATAAAGTGTTCAAGTTAGACTGAACAAATGTGTTATTTTCAAAAAGAAACAAAAATACCAAACCAACTCTGTGTTCACTAAATTTCACCTTACAAACTTAAAGGGCTTGTTTGCAGACAAATTGTCACGTTTTGATATTTCTTTTACGCATGTGCCTGTACCATGCACGGCTCTATCATAAGGCCCGATCCAATTCAATAGAAACTTATTATTGCTTTAATGATACTGACTTTATGTTTGGCCATATATACTTAAACAATAAAGTAATGTCCGCTTGACGTTTATGTCTGCCAGATCCAAATGAATGAACGCATTTCATTCAAACTTTCACATTACCAACTCTGATTATTTAAAAACGTTTTGCACCTAAGAGACATTCATTTAATAATCAGTAGAGCCACTGACAAAGCAGCGAACACGAGTACCCTTAAAATCAAAAGTCACAACATCAATAGCTTGTGTGTCTGTCATAATCCCGAACCGTTCAAGCACATTTAAAAATCACTGAGCAAACTCTCTAGTAAGGTGTAATGCATGCTAGTTGTATGCATTGCTTTTACGACCAAAGCCATTACTCTGTAACGTACTCTGACGTCACAAAACATCGATCACGAGTGTGTGTGAAAACGCTCAGAAATTCATGTTTGGTCCAGAATTTTGATAGTCAACAGAATCAAACATTTTTTGTCATAGCAAGCATTTCAGCATTAATTAAGACTAATCAGTTTCAAAACAATTGATAATGGAAATTCTCTTATGATTTTGCCGTAAAGGGTAGGATATAAAACACAGATTTAGTAAACCTTTGATGCCCGCCATCAGCCATAGTTTTTGTTTTTCTCTTTTGTGTAATTGTTGTCATAAACAAACACAACAAATTACAACATAAAACGGTCTCAGAATGGTGTTAGGTTAAGGAGATTTGGCAGTTATTGAATTGTTATTTGTTTAATTCAAAGGGAGGTAATTTCAGTTAACATCGTATACTAAATTAAAGGTTTTGAACTGCAATTTCGCTCGTTCAGTAAGATGACTTGGAATTTTTAGATGTTTTTTCATCGTCGGACGTTTCTGGTTGCCATTTAACGTAAAATGTGTCAAGTTTTGTTGACTAACTTCCTGATGATAATGGAAAAAGCTGTGCGCACATCAGGTTCAATAACCCTTCAAGATAAGAAGATAAAAATCACATAATTACCAATTTTTGTTTGTCCTATGTTTGATAATCATTTAGGTTTTATTTTTGTTGCGACATCTTAACTGGATCGAAAGATACAGTACCATGAAAATCGGACTTTCTTTTTTGTTTGAGTATATATTAGTTTCCAAATTTCACGTTATTAATGCTAATGATTTTTAGGCGTATCAAAACCTGCAAGGGGCCAATAAAAATCTCGAAGGTCCCATTAATTCTTGGTTATATGCATGTTTTTGAATGGAATATTCGCCGTTCTCCCATTTAAGTGCATACCATCATTTGGATCTGATTTATCACTGCCTAGTAAGACCGAGCATTCATGAAAGCTGACCTCAACTATTTCTACTATCGAATGCGATAATTGTCGTATATGCATGTACATGTACACGCTTGCATTCTAGATTGTATTTAGCAAACATGCTACCTACAATTTTAGGCACCAGAAAGACAACGATTGCAAGGAAATACAAACCAAAATAAAATGAAAAGGATTCTCTCTCTCTCTCTCTCTCTCTCTCTATGATTTGCTCTCCTGTATTCCGTGTAAAAAGTTTTGATATCGACAATATTATATTATTATATGAGTTTATGAAATATACTGCACTGCTCAACGTCCTCATTAGCTCCGTACTACTTCCACTATGGTGGTATCGCTTTAACGTTTACCTATTCGTATTTGCATGCTTATGCCGCTTATCCCGGACATCTCTATTACTGGAATTGGTTGTAATTTTAACAATAGCGCAGAAGTATTCCAGTACCAATTTACAATTCGTTTTTTTTTGAATTAGCAGACCAAATAACTTTTAATTTGTCTTAAATATATCAAATCCTTATTGTTAAAATGACAAGAAAAATACAGAATATGAATCTTTGCCTGATATGAGCTCCCTTATTAAATAATGTAAGAGTGTTACAATCCATAAAAAAGGCTTTTGTATATTGACCCTTGCCTTCAATTCCAGACGTGTTTTGACTACTCTTTGTCTCTAAGGTCATACCAGAAATCCTTACTATCGGTTAGTTTCTCAAATATTTGTCATTTATAATTGTTGTGGTTACAATCCATAGAGACAGGCATTGTGTATTTTGAAACTGACATTCGAATCAAAGGTTAAATCAGCGGTCTAAACTTATTATTGACACAAACATGAACACACCTTCAGAAATCAGTGTGCAAAATATGAACTGCCTACATCAAAACATGTAAGGGGTATTCGTTCTACAAGTCGTGCCATCAGAATTGGAATATTTGACCTTTGACCTTTGACTCCTAGTATTCAAAGGTGTTTAGCTATGTTCACAGAAAATGTCAACTAATGTGTCAAATTTATATATCTTACGTCAAATAAATAGAGGTTTTGGCATCACAATCGACTCTGCATTGTTTTATGTGTATTTGACATTAACCTTTGACTCATGGGTCATTTTTATAATCAGCAATATTATCCCTTACACAACTTGGTCAATATTATTGCAAAATATGAACAACGTTCATTAAAAATAGAATTGAAATTCGCTTTAAGAGCAGTAAGACATATTTTAGATAGATGGATAGATAGATACTTTATTATCCTCCAGATATGGAGAGCACAACACAAACACATATTAAACATACAGAAAAAACGTACAAAACTAAGACAATATAGCTATGCACATCCACAAAATGTTTGAGAACCCGTAGTTCTCTACACTCACAGTAGTAAACAACAGAGGCACAGGCCATCTTGCACGTGTGCTTGGCTGATCTGCGCTCAGTCGTTTGCAATCATTGAGACGGTTATTGTCACATGCTTGGCCTAATCCCGAGGTATTGATAGTATTCTTGTGTATGGACTCGATTTTATAAGTCAAAAATACACTCACCGTTAGAAAGGATAAGAGTGGTCTCAAAATTTAGCTAATCATGTCTGCTTTCAATATCCGCCTGTTGACACTTCGAAAAAGTGTAGCGTCGTAGTGTAAAATGGGCAGATAACTCTATACCATGCATGTCATAAAGTTGCCAGTTGTCATTTCATTGATAAATTCGACACGTTTTTCATACTTTTTAAACCCCAAATGATAATATTTTTTGAAAGTCAAATTAAGTTTGAGGAGACTCATAATTTTTTAAAAATCATTGAGGTCGTTTTGACGTAAATGACGTCACGTTATGTAATTCAACCCTCCAAAATCGTTAAAATAAACTTTTTCAAGTTGATTCCTGAGCTGGATATTCATTATTCTATTAAATCTTTTTCATAATCAAACCCAAAATTGTCTTAGCTTTGCAAATACATATTAAACGATTGATTCCTAATGTTTATATGCAAAAAGTTATACCACTTGAAAGGTATCGACTCCTTTGCGGGCAACCGCAATATTTGACGTGTTTTCATAAATACTCATACGCATGTGTCCGTGCATACGCATAACTGATCATGTCTCCGTATGCGGTGTACCTATATCATCAGGAAGCATGTTTTCAAAAACAGCAGTTACTGTTATACAAGCCTTTTCATATGATTTTTCCACAGAAACAGACTTAGTTTGGGAGCTTTTTTGACCTGCCTTGTCATCGATGCCAAATGATTCATTCGGATCCCCTAAATGCGAAAACAAGTTATCCTAAAAAATAAACCTGTTTGGGCTATGTGAAAATGCAGTTTTCATGTCAAACACTAATACGATTTTCAAGAAAAGGGCTGTACCTACAAACCCATTCATATCTCAACACCTATGTATTCTAGACTACTAAACTTGAAACCAAATTAAATAATGACCTTTCATCTTATAATCACATATGTAAATGATATTTAAATTGTATATTCGTGAATATTAATGAAAAGGTTAAACATTGTGGGAAAATGATGAAAACATTCAGCGGCGCATTTACATGTAGTTATACCATAAAGGTGATTCAATTTGACAAGTCCTTTTGCACAGGTGGAAGGGGTTAGTTAGACCTACCATGCACCCCAAGGACAATTTCGTATGGATGTCAAATTGTTCAATTGGACCACCAAATTGCAAAAAAATATTTTCTTCAAAAAATAAACTCGTTATGTTAAAACACATCGTTTCCATGCCACTCAATCATTTAAAAGCAATCCTAAAGAATGGGGTAAACCTTCAAAATTACTCAAAGCTCATCAGCAACTCATTCTAGGATACAAAAGCTGGTACCAAATTAATGCTATGTCGTAGTGGTCCGATATGCAAAGTATAAAAGTTGAATATTCATGAATTTAATGAAAACATTAGTAACGAGAGACAACACGTAGAAAAAGTCAAGCTAGGTACCTACAAATTCACCTATATACCAGCTGCTAACTATCACAGACTACAAAACTCGGTATTACATCAATGCTAAGACAGAGCGTTCTTACCAAAATGTTCCGATATTCAAATCACATACTTTGCATATTCATGAATATTAATGATATAATTTGAAATGAGGGAAAATTGCAGAAAAATAAGGGGTGTCCCTACAGAATTACTCATATCTTATTTGCTAATTGATATAGAATTCTAATACTGGCAACAAATCAATGCTTAGATATAGCACTTTTATTCACTGGTCTGATATGCAAATTATCTAATTCTGATATTCATGAATATTCATGAAAACACGAGAAATAAGAGAAAATTTTAGAACAATTTAGGGGTGTGCCTAGAAAATTCTTATATTTTCAGTTGACCATTGCCATAAAGTACTAAGCTTGGTATCAAATGAATGCTAAGGTAGAACCCATCTACATAATGATAAGATGTGCAAATTATCTAATTATCATATTCATGAATACTAATGAAACATTAGAAATGAAAGAAAATCATAGAACAAATAATGGGGGTTATTTACAAAACCTTCCATTTATCACAAACTTTGAAATCTAGTATGTATCAAAGTCTAGATAATTATGTTTTTTTCTATTATTTGGTAGGCAATTTATCTAATTTAAAAAGGCATGCATGTTTATCAAAACATTACAAAGGGAAGCAAAAATTGCAAAAAAATAATGTGTGCACCTACAAATTTTCTATTTTCTCAGCTGCCAATTGCCATAGAGTACTAAACTTGGCACCAACATTTATGCTTAGACAAAGTCTATTTAATCAAGGAGCTTATTTGTAAATGATCTTTTTTCTAGTATTTATGAATATTCATGAAAACACGAGGAATTAGAGAAAATCAGAGAAAAAATAGAACATTTCTTATGTTTCAGTAACTAATTGTCCTAGAGAACTAAACTTGGTACCAAACACATGCTAAGATACAAACCATTACCTAATATATGATATATAAAATTATCTTATTATAATATTTGTGAATGTTAATGAAAACATTAGAAGAGAGAACTTTTTTGAAAAAAAATGAAAAAATAATGAGGGTGTACCTACAAAAATACTATTATCTCAGCTACTATCTATCATAAACTTCAAAACTTGGTACCTAATCAAAGCTAATGTAATTTTCCTTTACTCTGTTAATTAATATGCTAGTTATATGATTTAAGAAAAATTAAGAAATATTCGAAGTCAAATTAATGATAGTGTACTTACAAGATCACTAAGATCTCAATTGCTAATTATCTTATGCTACTAAACGTGATTTATGTAAAATCTGATATGTCTTAGCATTTATATGGTACTAAATTGGTAGTAGAGAACACCTAGCAGCTGAGATATAGCTCATATTGTTCGCCCCCACCCCATGATAGTTTTTTCGTGATTTTCTCTTGTTTTCTCAATTTCATATATTCATGAATATGCAAATATAGGACCACTGGATGAATGGACTTGTCAAATTGTATCACTGAAGACTGATGACATAACAACATGCAACGAGGATAACATGGGGTTGAAATCAACCTGTTTATTTTTTTAATGATGTTTCCTTGTTTATTTTTTAAACTTTTTTTCTAATATTCATGAAATAGCAAAGTTTGCAAGTAAGATAATTTGTATATCTGACCATGAAATTAAAGACATGTGACTAAGCTTTTATTTGCTACCAATTTTAGTGGTCTATGATACGTAGCAGCTGAGAAATCATTGGTTTTGTAGATACACCCCCATTCTGGAATAATATTTTAATGGTTTAATAAAAATTTATGAATATGCAGATGAGACTTTTATAATTTGCACATGCGACAATAAATAAAAGGTCTATGTCTGAGCTTTAATGTGGTATCAAAGTAAGTAGAGATATGAGAAATTTTGTAGGCACACCCCCTTTCTTGACTCGGTTATGGGTTGCCATGGAAACAATGCATATTCTAATAGCCTAAAATGTTAATGTTTGGACAACTTTGTTTCGCATTATAGTGGTCATAATTAACAAATTGTCATCCATGAAAAATTGTCCAAGGGTGCAAGGTTATCTAAGTTGGTCACCAGACTATTTGTCAAGGAACTCTTTTGATACCCAATAGAGTCGCCTCAATTCGGGACGGCGCTCTTTAGAGTACTCACAACATTTTTGGTTAAAAATACAGGACAAAATCAGAATTATACCCTCTCGTCGTCCAAGGATAACTTAATTACTATTCGTTGGTCAAAAGTATGTTTTGGATACTCATTAGAGCCGTCTCATATTGATATGGTCCCCTGAGTCCCCACAACATGTGTTTAGGTTTAAAATATGATAATTAGGTCATAATAATCTCTTCACGTCTTCTACGTATTTCTATGGTTGATTGCGCTCCTATTTATCAGTTTAGGACCTGTTTTGGATACTCAATAGAGCCGTCATATATTGGGACGGCACTTATGAGTCCCTACAACATGTAATATGGTAACACAATAAAAAAAAACATTACGAAATTTTCCCCTCACATCTTAAAGAGTATATCTCTGGATGAGTGAATTCATAAACAGTCATAACCATATTTAGGATACGCAACAGAGCCGTCTCATATTGAGACGGCTCTTTTGAGCACTCACAACATGTGTTACGTTTTAAAGTTAGATAACTTGATCGTAGTTAGTCAATTAATTTCCTGAGACGTGCTTCGTAGGAAGACTGAGTTCGTAAACATCTGTCAAAATATGTTTTGGATACTCATTAGAACCGTCTCATAATAAGACAATGTATATTTGAAAATGAATGTGACATTTGACTCCAATGCTATACCTTTATAGTCGTTTGCACGCCATAAGCAATATTTTTTTAACTGGGAATGTGCGTTTAGAGACATGAGACAGAATTGTAGTACATGTTTGATTTGATTCTTTACGTCCCATCAACAATCTTTCAGTTATATAGGGACGGATCTTTCTGGGTTGAACCAGTAATAAGCTAGGATAAATGTGTCTGGCTCAAGTACCACAACGCAGTGACGCCGGTGAGGCTCGAACCCGTGACCCTTCGGTCTCGAGTATTGCACTCTACCACTGAGCCACTGCGCTTCCTATTGTAGTACATGTATCTTACACATGGAGATTTGATTCCAATGCCATTTATTGTCATCCACCTTAACGACTGACCTCCAGCCAGTGATATATCAAACACCAACACACTGCGAATATTTTCCTTAAAGCTGCATAATCTGTAACTTTTGATATTTTCATTTTAAAAATAATGTTTCTATTTTTCAAGAACACATTAAAAATACTAAAATTCAGGTATACATTTTACCTTTTTCGTAATAATTAACAAATTATTAGTGCCAAAACAACAGCATTTATGTTAAAAATTAACTGTCTAGAATTATTGGAGGGACGCAAATAATTACAAACAAGAGAAAATACACCTGTATTTATAAGATAATTCACTTTTCCATGCAGTTTTCAGCTGTAGAAATTAGATTTATTGTGACAACATAACTTTATTCTACTTTTACAAATGATTTAAAAAGAAAATATTTTTTTTCGAAAAATGTTTATAGTTACAGAGTATGCAGCTTTAAATGTACCGTGGTCATATGCATAGACAGACGGGCGGAACCGAATACTGTATCATTATACCTTTTCTTTATTCTATAAAAAAGCGAATATAATAAACGTGATACAATGTAAAGTAAATGAAAACATGTATCGAAGTACATGTATCTTACACATGGACATTTGACTCCAATGCCATTTATTGTCATCCACTTTAGTGACTGACCTCCAGCCAGTGATATATCAAACACCAACACACTGCGAATATTTTCCTTAAATGTACCGTGGTCATATGCATAGACAGACGGACGGAACCGAATACTCGTATCATTATACTTTTTTTATTCTATAAAGATGCGGATATAATAAACGTGATACAATGTAAAATAAATGAAAACATATCACTTTAATGAAGCAAAATAAAGCTAATAACTTTCAGGTGTAAAACACACTAGTTAAGCCGTTACTAAGCCGAGTACAGACACAAGGTTTAAGTTACGGCTATGATTAAGCCTAAGTCAAGTCATTGCCTCGCGCAACATTTTCGCGAACCCAAACATCGGTGGTACGATCTTTTCGAAACGCAACACTCTCCGTGTAACGACATGCGAACAATCCAGTACCATTTAAAGAACAGTCTGTATAAAAACACAATCTGTTCATATTATTTGAGAACGTAAATCATAAACAAGGTTAGCTTTTAACAAGAAATATCTTTAAAAAAGATATTCAGCGGCATTCAAAGGAGAACATACATTTTAAGTCCTGTTGTAATGAGAAGATGTTTTTTATGCACAATAGATTGGTTTTAGATGTTGATTGATTGGATGAGGTGAAAATTGAAGGTTGCCAACGTGAAAGTTTGACTCAGAGTATGTGAATGATGTCTTTTGCAGATCATAAGGATGAAGCGTATTGTAAGCCTGTTGTAGGGGCACGGTGAAAAGGGGTACTTTCATCTGTGCCCACGCATGGATTTTCTTCAAACTTTGCATATTAATAAAAGTAAGTAATGGTGCAAAGATCAGGAATCGATACAATCAAGTACCACACCTGACCTAGGATACCAATGGGAAAGTGACAAACTCACAGAAGACACCACAAACGAGAGCCAAGAGGTCAGCCCTTTCCCAGCAGGTGACCACAAAGCACATATAAACAGACGCGCACAAAACATAGCAAACACAAGACAGAACAAAAACATAAAAGATCCACATTATATACGAACTATGAAAATATATTTATCGAATTATATAGTTAAGAATAAGGCTTAGGAAGCCACCCTGACGTACTCCACCTTTGAGGGGGTACCTGTCTCTACATTTCCATGTCCTAAATCTATAGTTTTGTTTATTTCTATGATTTGTCATCTATATTGAATCCAAAATACCATAGAAATTATTTTAATACCACAAAACCATTTGGATAAATTATGGTTTACGTTTTCAGAAGAAGTGATTGTAAAATTTCAATATTTTTTTTTCAAAAAATTACAAAACATTCAACATTCAATTCAAAAGATGGATATGTTCTAGTCTTTGTCAAGACATCATATTATCACAAAAACATGCCATATATATACTGCTGATCTGAGCCAAATATCATGAAAATCCAAAACCGGTAACTTTGTCATTTCCTACCTCTTATGGGTATAGGTCAGATTTAGCAAAATTAATTATTTAGTTCAAATGAATCAATAACTCGACATAAGGAGGTTGTTTTTAATCTACTTCCACTTTTCTTAAAGAAAGACATATTAAGACAATTTTAAATGATTCAATGGTCAGAAAGGCCGAAGGTCATGGCCATGTGTCATTGCACTATGGGGCCAAGACAATGTGTATCACTTCCTTAAGTCCTGCATGATTTTGTTTAAGAAACATAATATCCTAACAATAAACATGTGAAAACAAGACGACTAAACATTTCCTTTACATCCCAACTGAACTAGAGGAACCACATTTTGGTGCCGTGACCAGGATAACGTGTAACAGAGTCTTATCAAAGGTATCATAAAACAGTGTTCTACATGAATAAGTGAGGTCCAGAAACAAAACTGCATGCCTAGAATATACAACCAGCTAAAGTATAAATGTTGCCATTTGATGGAAATCAGCATCAGTTTCACAAAACAGAATGTACAGAAAAGATTTAATCATTAAATTAGCAATACCTTTGAAGGTTTTTCTCCTGTATGAACTGACTTTCATAAGGTTTCTCTTCTGTATGAATTGGAATTCTTAATAATGTTACATATAAATTGTAACATTGGCTAGATGTAGTTTTAATGTTAGAAACTTGATGTGTTATGTACAGGTGTCAACATATTGTATCATTGTGGCTAATATTATTGTGTAAGCACTTCATTAAATAAGAATCGTGGCACTTAATATCAAAGAATATTGTTTTTTTTCTTTTTCCAATCCATAATAGGGGAAAACATTGAACATATCAACTTCTACCAATAAACGTACTAGCATGATGACTCAATCTAAGCAAGTATTCAAGTACGTTTTACACTGAAACTTAATTATTGTATTTTTTACATTTCGATAAATTAGGGCCATGTGTTTACATCAAGTTGAAAAAATATGTTACCGGTTCTTGAATTTCATGAAATTTGGTCTACATATTCTTAACATATATGGATAGTTTATATGTTGAAATGGTACCTTGACAAAGACCGCAACCTGTAAAAATGTTAATTTCAAATTTGACTGAATACAAAATATACAGTCGAACATTGGGGTAACATGCTATAAAAATGAATGCCCACCCAATATCCTAATACATGCAAAGCCATTTTAAGTAACAGCGAACTTATCAACGATATAGCTATTTAATTAAACATTTCTCCGCCCGTTACATGATATGTCAATTACTTTAGAAATGATTATTACTGGGTACCCTAAGGTATTATAGTGATATCATCCATGACGTCGTAAATTAGCTATGGAATTGCATAAAAACTCAAACGCACCATAAATATTAAAGTTACACCACAGACAATTAAATAACATAATATTTTCAAAATCCAAGCGTGGGCAGACTCCCATGTTAATTTCCCATACCATGCAAGAGCCCCTTTGTAATTAGTCTGGAAAGTCAGTTGGTGGAGGATTTGCATTGTAAAAGAATAGTGCAAGTTTAAGCATTGATCTGGCTGCGAAGGTTTCATAGCCCCTGTTACACTATTGCAGAAGTAGTTAATAACTAAGAATGTTTGGAGTTATGGTATATTTTGTATATTTCATGTTTAATATTAAATATAGGGATTAAAAGTATAAAAGAATGTGTAGTGGGGAAAACTTTTAATACAAATGGTAACTGGAAATCACTAACTATGAAAGCACCTGATATGTTTAACAAATACAACATTAATTGAGATCATTGTCTAAATAAGTAAATTGTATACACTAGAAACTAGATAGTTTTAGCTTCATTAATAATGATATTAATCTGGAATTCATCTACATGCGTAGGTAGAGGTTACAGTTAGGGGCCAACTGCAAGTAGAACCTAGTGATGGCTAGAGCTGTGCTGGTGGGGCTACCATACCCTTTAGCGGTCACCGTAGCCAGATTGGTCTAGTTTGAAGGGTCGAAAACACACTTGGAAATCTTTCTTTAAATTTTCTTTCTTTCCTTATTACTGATTTCTATCTTTCCTATAGTTTCTCTTTCTCTACCGCCTACAGTATCATAATGGTCAATGGTGACAGACAATACTTAACTGTTAGATGTAGATGTAGGCTATTCATATTTACTACCAAGAAATTTGGTGGCAGAACATACCGAAATATACCGGAATGTCGCCGACGGCGACACGTTTTTTGAGACAACTCGTCGACAGATTTTGAGACAATTCGGCGACACTTTATGAGACAACTCGAAGACACCTTTATTTTTAGTGAGGCACTTGAAGGGTTTTATGGATACGGAGATATTGGCCAAAACATTAAAGGGATATAAAGAAAGACACATACCTATAATCAATAGGTTAAAACAGTGACCATTCGGTAAGTTCGGTAGGTTCGGCCAAATTCGGTTCGGTTACAGCTTTTAGACGCAGCCGGGTGAAATGGGCAACCCGGGCTGAGCCGATACTACAAAACAAATAGACCCAACATCTTTCAAACAAAAGGTGATTATGTTGAAAAAGTTTTGCGTTTTGTTATATAAACAGGCAATTCCAGACAGAATAAAATTCTTTTCAACAGAACCCGAAGAAAACTGCTGTGATTTTCTCGAAATTATAGTCCGTTTCAATGAGCATAGATAGCAGACTTGCACACCCCGTACAACCGGCTGCTTTGATGACAGGTTACTAACAATGATGACAGATACCGGATTTGATGTCCTATGAAGGGTAGGTTATAATTTACGGTTGGCATAATTGTTAGAGAAGCCCTATGGTACTCTGCGGTTGATGAGAACACTTGTTAGTAATGAGAGATCCTACAGAAACAAGCTGGCGTTATATCTCTCACAAATAAAGCCACACTTGATCACTATTTCAGAGGTTTCCTGAGAAAAGTCACAAAAAACGGTAATCGGTTCATGTTGTGCTTCTCTACGTCAAAGTCTGATGTCTTCACTTATATACAATAACACTTCTATCATTCAGCTACATTTCTGCTAAATTTGAAGCCACAGTTTGATTTTATAAAGTTATTGGATCCCATTAAAGATGACAGGCAGAGCAAAAACGGCTGCCTTTGTCAACAGATCAATTTTGAAGTGGCTGTCTATGATGACAGGTCATGAATTTCAGTGGCAAACATTGATGACAGGACTTAAGTTTAGAAAGTTACTTTACATAAACATATTTCTTCAGCCTTTGGTCTCAACTGAGAGCATAAAGCATCTTCCATATTGCATTCAGGTCAAATTAATCTTATCTGTTATTTGGTTAACTGATATTGATCATAGGTAAACAGTCTAGATCCAGACCATACACTTTAGAAACAGGGTCCATACTGTTTCTTAGAGGTTTTAGGTACAAAAAATAAGCTTAAAATGTACGTCAGGATCAGATATCAGTTAGATGATAAATGGGCATATACACTTTTCAGTGAAATCTTGAGTTTTGTAATATCAGTTATTTCATAATTTCTGCTTTAAGAACAGGGTTTGGTTTGGGTTGTGCCACTTCCTGGTCATTGATCAAGTTTTTTTCCATGCAGTACCTGGGGGCAATATTAAAAAAAAAATACACCTCCTCTATAGGAATCAACGGAAAGTAGTGAATCACTGTAAACAGATAATATCATGATCTTTCCACACAGCAAAATATTTTCAGCCTTGATATGGAATAAGTTGACATCATGTGATGTTGAAAGCTAAACAGGTTTGGTGTCTACTGGCGTTTTGACTGTTATCTATTGTGTTGTGCTTTGGTAACCAAAGTATTTGATAAACATGTTTTGGCTGTGGATTACAATTTGGAATATTTAGAGCTTGGGGACCCCTTAGATTGACCCCTATTGATGGAATCCTATTGTCAAAATCTGAAAAACAAATACTTTTATCACCAAGGCACAACACAATAGATACCAGCCAAGACGCAAGAAGACACAATGCCTGTTTACCTGTCAACGTCACATAATGTCAACTTGCATATCATACTGGTACTGCTTTGAACAAAAATAACATGAACAGTGACCAGGAAGTTGCACAACCCAAACCAAACACTGTCTTTAAAACCCAAACGTGCAATAACTGATATTACAATAATAAATGAAAAGTGAGTATGATCAGGAAATATCACAATCACAAATTGCAGACATCATGACACCATGAGGAAGAGCCACACAACAATCACAAGACACCAGAAGGACAAACTAAGCAAAGCAGCCAGCTCTCTCTACCCCATCAAGATGATTGCAAAACTAGAATGAACATAAAGTAACGTACAACAAAACAAAGAACAATAACAGACTCCTACAATGGGAGTAACAATAAACAACAAGTCAATAACAATAGAACCACCACTCTAGAATAGACAGCAGCACAAGCCACTGGAGGGGCTTAAATGCATTCTACTGGCACCAAATCTTCACACCAGATTCTGCCACTGTTGAAGCATAAAAAATGCCAAGCCCTAATGGAAGCCTTCTTACTATTGCAATGTATCATCATTATGAAACACTCCAATCAAATTAACACACCATGACGAAACAAAAAAAGGCTCCCACAATCCACAGACAAAACTCAAGATTTCACTGAAAAGTGTATATGCCCATTTGTCATCTAACTGATATCTGATCTTGACATACATTTTGAGCTTATTTTTTGTATCACAATCCTCTAAGAAACAGTATGGACCCTGTTTCTAAAGTATATGGTCTGGATCTAGACTGTTTACCTATGCTTAATATCAGTTAACCAAATAACAGATACGATTATTTTGACCTGAATGCCATATGGAAGATGATCTATGCTCTCAGTTGAGACCAAAGGCTGAAGAAATATGTTGGTTTAAAGTAACTTTCTAGAATTATGACCTGTCATCAATGTGAGCCACTAAAATACATGACTTGTCATCAAAGGCAGCCACTTTAAAATTGATCTGTTGACAAAGGCAGCCGTTTTTGCTCTACCTGTCATCTTTGATGGGCTCCAATAACTTTATGAAATCTAACTGTGGCTTCAAATTTGGCAGAAATGTAGCTAAATGATAGAAGTTTTATTGTATATAAGTGCAGATAGCAGTCTTTGATGGAGAGACGCACAACTTGAACTGATAACTGTTTTTTGTGACTTTTCTCGGGAAACCTCTGAAATGATGATCAAGTGTGGCTTTATTTGTGAGAGATATAACGCCAGCTTGTTTCTGTAAGATCTCGCATTACTTACCAATGTACTCATCCACCACAGAGTACCAGAGGGCTTCTCTAACAATTTGGCCAACCGAAAATTATAACCTACCTTCATGGTACATAAAATCCCTTATCTGTCATCATTGTTAGTAACCTGTCATCAAAGCAGCCGGTTGTACGGGGTGTTGCAGATGTAAGATTTATTCTGATTGGTGAATAATTTAGATAGTCCGTTTCAATGAGCATAGAAAGCAGACTTGCAGATGAAAGATTGTTTCTGATTGGTGGATAATTTACAGTAGAGTTGATTATAGACAGGTACCGCTGAAAAAAAGCTTAGAACCATCGCATAGCGTATTATATTTACTAGAGAACCTTTTTGTAGTGTTTTAATTTTGCATTTGCTGAAACCACTCTTTTTCATTTTTTTTTCACACATTTCAAACTCTGGGAATTGTTTGTTTTAGTTAACTATTTGTTTGTACGTGTACTAAGTTCTGAATACATGTAGGTGATTCATTGGAAGCAAATAAAACACAGGAAATTTGCATATACCAATAAGACTCTAGTCAGCAAATACTGAATTGAATAGTGGTTGAGTTAACCCCCACCTCCCCAAGCAGACATTTTAGCAGTATGTATCCCTATTCCTTAAGCTGATTCTAATTAACGAGAAATGCGCAAAAAACCTTGGGGCATATTTAAACGGATCCATCTCAATCTGAGAATCTCGTCACACTTGGCCTAGAATATTCGAAGGCTCCATGTTTCCAGGGTTAGAAGAAAAAAGCTTAGGACTATCGCAGAACGCATTATTGTTACTAGACACAATTTTAATAGTTTTAATTTTGCATTTTCTATAGCCACTGTTTGTCCAGTTTATCATGCATTTCAAGCTCAGTAGTTTTTGTTTTAGTATTTGCATGTGTATACTAAGTTCTGAATACATGTAGGTGAAGCAAATAAAATACAGGAAATATGAATCTACCAGGCTGGGTTTATTGACTGTTTGTGACACGCTGAAAAGTGCAAGAGTTCACAAACACATCCTCCCACACCCATTTTGCAACACGTATCTTAAAGAAAATGGTCAGGTTTCTGCCAATTTTACCAGTATTTTATTGGAGACGTTTTAATGGGGACGTTTAATATATGGGGGCACTTTGACTTGGGGACGTTTTAGACGTACACACAGATTGAAGGCAGAATCGGAAGTACGCACTACGGGGAGTTTGATTTCATCATATCCGCATTTAATAAGAAGCCGAGAATATCCGAATAAGCTTCACTGGGGAATTTGGATTCCGATTCCGGCTCAGAGGAGACGATCTGTTAACGCCATTTCATTTTCAGAAGCAAGCTGGTATCCATGGAAAATTACCAACGTATATCAACGTGAATAATATTTGATAAGTAGAGTAATTTCAAAGATAAGGATTTTAAACATGCAGTATACTTAGATATCAGTAAATTGATTTCATAATTTTTCAGTCACTGCAACATACATTGCTCGAGGGGGGGGGGGGGGGGTGGGGTACTACCTATATATGTCATAGTACGGATGTGTGGCCCGAATAGCTCCATTTTTCAGCGCTGCCAGGTATACGATAAGTTCCCTTTTCTAAGAAAAAGTATATGATTGACCCAGTTTTTATCATTGTTATATGAATGGTCCCATTTTCTGACACCCCAGTTTGAAAATACTTTTGCTCAGATATTCAGCTCAGAAACCAAAATTGTAATATTTATTTGTAAACCTTGTTGACAGACAGCAAAGAGGGTATACAAAAATCAAAGAACATTATATGAATATGTAAACATTTTGTTCAATCAAGTATACGAATAGGTCATGTTTTCGAAGACCTGGTGTATGATTAAAGTAGGTTTAAAAAACTGGCCCGCACACCCGTACCAAAATTACCCACAAGTTACCCCCACACCCCGAGATACATTGTACTTACTGTCGGCTTGAAAGGGTCAAACAAAAATGTTACAAATACAGGATGTTATAATCACTTCTTGTATCCGTTGATTTACAAATTGGTCAATCTGGCATACTCGCTAATTATATCAAAATATAGGAGGAACAACGGAAAACTGATAATATTCGTTCCAAATGAGTGTGGGGATATGGGAATACTAAGAGTTCATATTTCATTACGTGTTAGGTACCCTTGAACGCCGACAGAAAACTTGAATGTTACAGTGACCATAAAAATCGAATCAAATTGCCCTACCTTGTGTGTAGAAGTGTGACATGTTTATTTTTATCAAAAAAGGTTTGTGCTTCTTTTATGTACAGACCATATTGCATGTATGATGTTAAACTAATGCTCAAATAGAAACTTAAACATGCATTAACACCCATTTGATAATTTATTATAACTTTCCATCTTCGCGAGCAAAGGGCTACATAACATATTCCTTACTAAAGAATGAAGTACCCTTGGCTAGGGAAGATGAAAATCGCCATGCACTAATATATTTATGCAAAAATGTTCATTTTGTATGTCCTTGTTGATATATCAGGAGGAGCTAGATACCTACATTTTAGTCTAATGTCGCACTTGCTGGCTCAGTTTTATATTGCAAAAAAAAAAGAAACACTAAAATACAGAAAACATCCCCTCACACACAGACACACACAACTTACCGATAACATGGTTATTGCAACTTGGCAAATCCAGATTCAGCAAAAGTATGATAACGCAATATACATGCACCTGTCGAGGAAACAACTGTAAAAGAGTAAAAAACATTAATAACTGTCGTGTCAACCAAGAGTGACAGTGACGTAATATTTGTTTACAATTGTTAAGTAAAACATTACATTGTACATTCCACTTGAGCTAACGCGAATCGATAGATCACTTGTGTATTAATCCTATCCTGCGGATTCGATTAATACACAAGTGGTATATCGATTATAAGTCCATGATAACCTTGTGAACAAAACGTGAAGTCACTGTCACTTTTGGTTGGCATGACAGTAGGTCATACTCAGCACCACCACAGCAACGCATAACAGAATTATATCCGCCGTCTTGTTGTTGAGCAGGCTGATAGAATCTATCCCATTTTTACAAGCTGATAACTTGCCTCCGCCATGCAACAGTATATGGGCATAGACGAAGGAAATTCTATGTTCGTGCTGTGCAACATGGTAATGCTCAAATCGTCCTGTTTTGCTACAGACAATAGTTAGAATAGTGAAAAATTGTCTGTTGTAAGTTCTTTCAGGCTTCTCTCTAGGGGGGTAGTTACCAAATTATAACGATAAGGACTGCGTGGATACCCAGGCTCGTCTGCGCATTTACCGCTCGCAGTGCAATAAAATCAGATTGTATAATCTGAAAGAGGTCACAGGTATTTCGAAATAGTATGTCGGTGTGCAAAACCCTCCCCACACCCTATAGGAGTATATGCAAAATACTTGCAATACCTTTAATATGTTTACTCGAAGTTAGATGTTTGATGTATTCGTGTTATACTCATGATACATGTGCTCAACGTATTTTTCTAAAATTATATCCTAAAAAGTCATTTTGATTATGTCCTGGAATTTATGCTTACTTTAGCTTAATCACAAATTAACAATACTTTAATGTTGAAAATGCTAAAAATCTGAGGCTGGAGCATTTTGAAAGTTATTCAAGCATTTCATATTGTATGCATTGTTCTGTATATTCATGGTATTGGGTGTTCTGGCCCAGTGATCGGATGGAAGACTGCAACATATTGTTTTTTTATTTAGACACCTGGCTACTGGGCCAGAATACCCGATAGAAAGAACTATGCATACAATATGAAAAGATTAAATAACTTTCAAAATTCTCTGTCCTCAGATTTCAAACATAGTGCACATTAAAGATTGGTATTTTGCAATTTATCGAAAGTAAGCATAATTCCAGAAAATAAACCAAAATTCCGTCTTTCTCTTTTTTCAGAAAAAACCCCACATTTTTGCCATACAGGTAGCTCTGGTGCTGTAGCGACTATCACTCATCCCATATAAATTTTGTTGAACAAATGCATAGCTGGATTTATAAATGTAAGTAACAATGATTAGCGATGAATATTTTCCAAAGTTAAATACTGACCAAATTATTACCCATTTTAGCAGCTAGGTACACTATTATGTACATTCGTCGACTGCAACTGACGCGCGATGACTGCGCTGTTCGAGTACAGTGGTTCTCTAGCGTGGTGTAGGTATTTTTCTACCTTTCCGAAGTTTTGGCCAGGGCCTGTTGGAATTTACACGTCGCATTACTCTGAATATTTGCATCAAAATGTGAGCTAAAACATCTTTTAACTTTACTATGTTTGACCTGATTTGAACGGAATCTCCACAATGATGGATATTGGAAATATTAACATCAATTTTGGAAAGTTTTTTTTCTCAATTTTCAAATGTGAAAGGGCCCATATTTGGCCCTAAATTGGCATATGAAAATCCCTGTATTGACATCTCAAAGAACGCAAATGCCACAGATGACTACTGCGTTTGCACAACGACACATGTGCTCGCAAGCGGAGTTCTTACTGCATTGTAGGAAAAGGGGTATGTGCATTAAGAGGCTATTTTAGCCCCCCACCCCCCTATGAGGTCAAAAAATAAAAGTTGCTCTTCACAAGTTTCTTCTTATTAGTTTATTAGAACAATTATCGAAGTGTAAAGTTCTGGTATTGATTTGACTTGTATGGTTGCTATGGTAACAAAATAGCCAAAATAGGCTGAAAATCGGAAAATGACCATTTTGGAGCAAATTTGAGACATGTAGCAGAGGATTTAATATAGAGCACAAGCAAAAACCAAAATGATATTTTTACAGATGATGAGAATTATCACGGCACACATACTTAAAGGGTTTTTTGGTATTTGCTTGTGCTGATATCTAATTTGTAAAAAATCGGTTTCCAAAAGGCTCAAATTTGGCCTAAAATGGCAATTTCTCTATTTTAAGCAATCAAAAATGGGTTCGATGTTCGATATTCAACATTCAAATTTTGAATGTCGAATATCGAATATCAAACTAAATACAACATTCAAATCGAATGTCGAATATCGAATATCAAACTAAATCCAACATTCAAATCGAATGTCGAATATCGAATATCAACCTCAATCCAACATTCAAATCGAATGTCGAATATCGAGTATCACACTTAATCCTACATTCAAATCGAATGTCGAATACCGTATATCAAACTCAATCTCACATTCAAATTTTGAATATCGAATATCAAACTCAATCCAACATTCAAATCGAATGTCGAATATCGAATATCAAACTAAACCCAACATTCAACTCATGTCGAATATCGAATATCAAACTAAATCCAACATTCAAATCGAATGTCGAATATCGAATATCAAACTCAATCTCACATTCAAATTTTGAATGTCGAATATCGAATATCAAACTCAATACAACATCCAAACGTATGTTGAATATCGAATATAAAACTAAATTCCAACATTCAAATCGAATGTCGAATATCAAATATCAAACTCAATCTCACATTCAAATTTTGAATGTCGAATATCGAATATCAAACTAAATCCAACATTCAAATCGAATGTCGAATATCGAAAATCAAACTCAATCCAACATTCAAATCGAATGTCGAATATCGAATATCAAACTCAATCCAACATTCAAATCGAATATCAAGCTCAATCTCACATTTAAATTTTGAATGTCGAATATCGAATATCAAACTAAATCCAACATTCAAATTTTGAATGTCGAATATCGAAAATCAAACTAAATCCAACATTCAAATCGAATGTCAAATATCGAAGATTAACCTCAATCCAACATTCAAATCGAATGTCGAATATCAAATATCAAACTCAATCCAACATTCAAATCGAATGTCGAATATCGAATATCAAACTAAATCCAACATTCAAATCGAATGTCGAATATCGAATATCAAACTCAATCTCACATTCAAATTTTGAATGTCGAATATCGAATATCAAACTAAATCCAACATTCAAATCACATGTCGAATATCAAACTAAATCCAACATTCAAATCGAATGTCGAATATCGAATATCAAGCTCAATCCAACATTCAAATAGAATGTCGAATATCGAATATCAAACTAAATCCAACATTCAAATCGAATGTCAAATATCGAATATCAAACTCAATCTCACGTTCAAATTTTGAATGTCGAATATCGAATATCAAACTAAATCCAACATTCAAATCGAATGTCGAATATCGAATATCAAACTCAATCCAACATTCAAATCGAATGTCAAATATCGAATATCAAACTCAATCCAACATTCAAATCGAATGCCGAATATCGAATATCAAACTAAATCTAACATTCAAATCAAATGACGAATATCCAATATCAAACTCAATCTCACATTCAAAAATGGATATCGAATATCGAATATCAAATTAAATTCCAACATTCAAATCAAATGTCGAATATCGAATATCAAACTCAATCCAACATTCAAATCGAATGTCGAATATCGAATATCAAACTCAATCCAATATTCAAATCGAATATCGAATATCAAACTCAATCTTACATTCAAATTTTGAATGTTGAGTATCGAATGTCAAACTAAATCCAACCTTCAAATTGAATGTCGAATATCAAATATCAAACTCAATCCAACATTCAAATCGAATGTCGAATATCGAATATCAAAATCAATCTCACATTCAAATTTTGATTGTTGAGTATCGAATATCAAACTAAATCCCAACATTCAAATTGAATGTTGAGTATCGAATATCAAACTCAATCCAACATTCAAATCGAATGTCGAATATCGAATATTTAACTCAATCCAAAATTCAAATCCAATGTCGAATATCGAATATCAAACTCAATCCAACATTCAAATCGAATGTCGAATATTGAATATCAAACTAAATCAAACATTCAAATCGAATATCAAGCTCAATCTCACATTTAAATTTTGAATGTCGAATATCGAATATCAAACTAAATCCAACATTCAAATTTTGAATGTCGAATATCGAAAATCAAACTAAATCCAACATTCAAATCGAATGTCAAATATCGAAAATTAACCTCAATCCAACATTCAAATCGAATGTCGAATATCAAATATTAAACTCAATCCAACATTCAAATCGAATGTCGAATATCGAATATCAAACTAAATCCAACATTCAAATCGAATGTCGAATATCGAATATCAAACTCAATCTCACATTCAAAATTTTGAATGTCGAATATCGAATATCAAACTAAATCCAACATTCAAATCACATGTCGAATATCAAACTAAATCCAACATTCAAATCGAATGTCGAATATCGAATATCAAGCTCAATCCAACATTCAAATAGAATGTCGAATATCGAATATCAAACTAAATCCAACATTCAAATCGAATGTCAAATATCGAATATCAAACTCAATCTCACGTTCAAATTTTGAATGTCGAATATCGAATATCAAACTAAATCCAACATTCAAATCGAATGTCGAATATCGAATATCAAACTCAATCCAACATTCAAATCGAATGTCAAATATCGAATATCAAACTCAATCCAACATTCAAATCGAATGCCGAATATCGAATATCAAACTAAATCCAACATTCAAATCAAATGACGAATATCCAATATCAAACTCAATCTCACATTCAAAAATGGATATCGAATATCGAATATCAAATTAAATTCCAACATTCAAATCAAATGTCGAATATCGAATATCAAACTCAATCCAACATTCAAATCGAATGTCGAATATCGAATATCAAACTCAATCCAACATTCAAATCGAATATCGAATATCAAACTCAATCTTACATTCAAATTTTGAATGTTGAGTATCGAATGTCAAACTAAATCCAACCTTCAAATTGAATGTCGAATATCGAATATCAAACTCAATCCAACATTCAAATCGAATGTCGAATATCGAATATCAAAATCAATCTCACATTCAAATTTTGATTGTTGAGTATCGAATATCAAACTAAATCCAACATTCAAATTGAATGTTGAGTATCGAATATCAAACTCAATCCAACATTCAAATCGAATGTCGAATATCGAATATTTAACTCAATCCAAAATTCAAATCCAATGTCGAATATCGAATATCAAACTCAATCCAACATTCAAATCGAATGTCGAATATTGAATATCAAACTAAATCAAACATTCAAATTGAATGTCGAATATCGAATATCAAGCTCAATCTCACATTCAAATTTGAATGTCGAATATCGAAAATCAAACTAAATCCAACATTCAAATCGAATGTCGAATATCGAATATCAAACTCAATCCAACATTCAAATCGAATGTCGAATATCGAATATCAAACTCAATCCAACATTCAAATCGAATGTCGAATATCAAGCTAAATCCAACATTCAAATCGAATGTCAAATATCGAATATCAAACTCAATCTCACATTCAAATTTTGAATGTCGAATATCGAATATCAAACTAAATCCAACATTCTAATTGAATGTCGAATATCAAACTCAATCCAACATTCAAATTTTGAATGTCGAATATCGAATATCAAACTCAATTTCATATTCAAATTTTGAATGTCGAATATCGAATATCAAACTCAATTTCATATTCAAATTTTGAATGTCGAATATCGAATATCATACTAAATCCAACATTCAAATCCAATGTCGAATATCGAATATCAAACTCAATCTCACATTCAAATTTTGAATGTCGAAAATCGAATATCAAACTAAATCCAACATTCAAATCGAATGTCGAATATCGAATATCAAACTCGATCTCACATTCAAACTTTGAATGTCGAATATCGAATATCATACTAAATCCAACATTCAAATCGAATGTCGAATATCGAATATCAAACTCAATCCAACATTCAAATCGAATGTCGAATATCGAATATCAAACTAAATCGAACTTTCAAATGGAATGTCGAATATCGAATATCCATCCGATCTCACATTCAAATTTTGAATGTCGAATATCGAATATCATACTAAATCCAACATTCAAATCGAATGTCGAATAACGAATATCAAACTCAATCCAACATTCAAATTGAATGTCGAATATTGAATATCAAACTCAATCCAACATTCAAATAGAATGTAGAACATCGAATATCAAACTCAATCCAACATTAAAATCGAATGTCGAATATCGAATACCAAACTCAATCCAACATTCAAATCGAATGTCGAATATCGAATATCAAACTAAATCCAACATTCAAATCGAATGTCGAATATCGAATATCAAACTCAATCTTACATTCAAATTTTGAATGTCGAATATCGAATATCAAACTAAATCCAACATTCAAATCGAATGTCGAATATCGAATATCAAACTCAATCCAACATTCAAATCGAATGTCGAATATCGAATATCAAACTCAATCCAACATTCAAATCCAATGTCAAATATCGAATATCAAACTAAATCCAACATTCAAATCGAATGTCAAATATCGAATATCAAACTCAATCTCACATTCAAATTTTGAATGTCGAATATCGAATATCAAACTAAATCCAACATTCAAATCGAATGTCGAATATCGAATATCAAACTCAATCCAACATTCAAATCTATTACGAGGGCTGTTCAAATATGAATGCAAGTAGCATCATAACTTTCTTCGCATATATGCTACAACAAAATGGTAAACGTTTCTATAAAGGACTATATGTCACCTTTAAACTGGCACCAGACCTAAAGATAAATACAGTATGCTTATTGAGCTATAGCCCTTTGATTGAGGGTCACGTTAGTATACTAACAAACCCAATGCTTCGAACATAAACTAGTGATATAGACGAGCTATAATTCTTTGATAAACAGGTGAAATTTCTCGAAATTTTTAAGGAAGCATACCCATATTCTTATATAATGATTCTGTGAAAGATGCGAAAATCCGACATGCTCTTGTTAAATTACAACGAATAGTTTTCACTAAAGTCTCCTTATGTTTGCAAATAAATGATAAACAAAACACTACCTTTCAGTTTTCAGTTAAACTTATCTCAAACAAAATGCACGAAGCAACATTTAAACTAATTTTAACTCAAAGACAATATGTTGATCTTCCAAACTGAGTTGTTGATACAAATTAGTGTTGGACAGTGGGTAATTTTTAAACGCGGATAAGCATTTTATTAAGTCAAAAATGCTTTAAAGTGAGGGGGTAATAGAATTTACACTTAATTTTTCTTGTCATAACATTGCGGCTTAATTCTAAATTTGAACGTAAACTTTAAAATTGATCACTATAGGCTTTATTTACAATAAAATTACTCACCTGGTCTTGAGGACTAGACAGATTGAACATATTTTAATTAATGTA
Organism: Loripinus fragilis; assembly: GCA_964019695.1. Lineage (NCBI taxonomy): Eukaryota > Metazoa > Mollusca > Bivalvia > Lucinida > Lucinidae > Loripinus > Loripinus fragilis. The sequence continues at coordinate 22,907,623 of OZ026521.1, forward strand.
AACCAGTCATGAAGAGGCAGAAAAATGCTTGAAAAATTATAGAAAATGTGATTACTCTGTAAATAGACGGCGACACCTTTTGAAAACTCCCTTATGACATATTTAGCATGTTTTCAGCAAAATACAAAGAAAACGACACAGCGATGTTCATTTTTACATCACCAGTAGCTATCTCAAAATGACGTTTATCATAAAATTAATGACGTCACAAACGTGCCTGTTTACTCAAGATTGAAACAGAATAATATAAATTTTATCCTACAACAACTTTTGGATTGTTACTCAAACTTGCATCTCAAATTTGGTGCTATTTTGTCCAAAACTTACAAAGATATGACACTTTATCCGCACGTGTACCAAAACGTGCATTGCACTTTGCTTCAAAAAACTTCAGTATACAGGAATGGCCTTTATATAAGGGTCTGTAACTCGAGAAATATAGTGAGTGTGTCTTTATGTTTGGTGCCATTTTAAAGGCAACAAATAGTTCTTTCCAGAAAGGTATGGCATTTTGTCGTAGCATATATGTGAAGAAAGTTATGAAGCTACTTGCATTCATATTTGAACAGCCCTCGTATTATATAACTAATTAAAAAACCGATTTTCATTGGCTTAGAGCGCTCACGTGGCCAGTCTATATATTGTCATATTCACTGGCTGTCGCGCGCTTGCCGGTGAATATTAGTTACTAAAATTAGAATTGAAGAACTCCCGCCAATACTTAGACCACGTCGCATACGTTTACATGTATTTGTAACGTCTTTCAAGCGTTAAAACGACGTTACACCGTCTAACGCCATGAATGACGTGTTTTCCCAGTAACAAATGACGTCAGCTATCACACATTTTCCCTGCGCTTTCAAAGCCGTGAATTAGTGTATGATATATCACACTATTTTAACATTGGCTCTATAGGCGAGGCGTGTTAGAATTTTTGTGAGTAAATGCTGAATGATGACACTCATGCACAACTTATATAAAATAGTAAACGGGTGGTCTTATCTAGGTCTGCACTGATTCTGCTATAAGCTTGATTTATCCAAAACGTGTATATAAGTTCAGTATTTTTTCCAGGTGCAATGATACCTGAACATCTTTCTCTAAATGTTATATAATAAAACAGTTATTGACTAAAGAGGCATTGGATATGATCGGCTTTGCCTCGGTCAATATTGGTATTCTCTTGTCGATATCACATCTTATCCAATGCCTCATTAGTCAATAATTCTATAATGTCATATATCGAATATCAAACTCAATCCAACATTCAAATCGAATGTCAAATATCGAATATCAAACTCAATCTCACATTCAAATTTTGAATGTCGAATATCGAATATCAAACTAAATCCAACATTCAAATTGATTGTCGAATATCGATATCAAACTCAATCTCACATTCAAATTTTGAATGTCGAATATCGAATATCATACTAAATCCAACATTCAAATCGAATGTTTCATATCGACTATCAAACTAAATCCAACATTCAAATCGAATGTCGAATATCGAATATCAAACTCAATCCAACATTCAAATCGAATGTCGAATATTGAATATCAAACTCAATCCAACATTCAAATAGAATGTCGAATATCGAATATCAAACTCAATCTCACATTCAAATTTTGAATGTCGAATATCGAATATCAAACTAAATAAACATTCAAATCGAATGTCGAATATCGAATATCAAACTCAATCTCACATTCAAATTTTGAATGTCGAATATCGAATATTATACTAAATCCAACATTCAAATCGAATGTCGAATATCGAACATCAAACTCAATCCAACATTCAAATCGAATGTCGAATATTGAATATCAAACTCAATCCAACATTCAAATAGAATGTCGAATATCGAATATCAAACTCAATCCAACATTCAAATCGAATGTCAAATATCGAATATCAAACTAAATCCAACATTCAAATCGAATGTCGAATATCGAATATCAAACTCAATCTCACATTCAAATTTTGAATCTCGAATATCGAATATCAAATTAAATCCAGCATTCAAATCGAATGTCGAATATCGAATATCAAACTCAATCCAACATTCAAATCGAATGTCGAATATCGAATATTAAACTAAATCCAACATTCAAATCGAATGTCGAATATCGAATATCAAACTCAATCTCAGATTCAAATTTTGAATATCGAATATTGAATATCAAATTAAATCCAACATTCAAATCGAATGTCGAATATTGAATATCAAACTCAATCCAACATTCAAATCGAATGTCGAATAACGAATATCAAACTAAATCCAACATTCAAATCGAATGTCGAATATCGAATATCAAACTAAATCCAACATTCAAATCGAATGTCGAATATCGAATATCATACTCAATCTCACATTCAAATTTTGAATATCGAATATCAAATTAAATCCAACATTCAAATCGAATGTCGAATATCGAATATCAAACTCAATCCAACATTCAAATCGAATGTCGAATATCGAATATCAAACTCAAGCCAACATTCAAATCGAATGTCAAATATCGAATATCAAACTAAATCCAACATTCAAATCGAATGTCGAATTTCGAATATCAAACTCATTCTCACATTCAAATTTTGATTGTCGAATATCGAATATCAAACTGAATCCAACATTCAAATCGAATGTCGAATATCGAATATCAAACTCAATCTCACATTCAAATTTTGAATGTTGAGTATCGAATATCAAACTAAATCCAACATTCAAATTGAATGTCGAATATCGAACATTTAACTCAATCCAACATTCAAATCGAATGTCGAATATCCAATATCAAACTCAATCCAACATTCAAATCAAATGTCGAATATCGAATATCAAACTCAATCCAACATTCAAATCGAATGTCGAATATTGAATATCAAACTAAATCAAACATTCAAATCGAATGTCGAATATAGAATATCAAACTCAATCTCACATTCAAATTTTGAATGTCGAATATCGAATATCAAACTAAATCCAACATTCAAATTAAATGTCGAATATCGAATATCAAACTCAATTCAACATTCAAATCGAATGTCGAATATCGAATAATAAACTCAATCCAACATTCAAATTGAATGTCGAATATCGAATATCAAACTCAATCCAACATTCAAATCGAATGTCGAATATCGAATATCAAACTCAATCTTACATTCAAATTTTGAATGTTGAGTATCGAATGTCAAACTAAATCCAACCTTCAAATTGAATGTCGAATATCGAATATCAAACTCAATCCCACATTCAAATCGAATGTCGAATATCGAATATCAAACTCAATCTCACATTCAAATTTTGATTGTTGAGTATCGAATATCAAACTAAATCCAACATTCAAATTGAATGTTGAATATCGATATCAAACTCAATCCAACATTCAAATCGAATGTCGAATATCGAATATCAAACTCAATCCAAAATTCAAATCCAATGTCAATCGAATATCAAACTCAATCCAACATTCAAATCGAATGTCGAATATTGAATATCAAACTAAATCAAACATTCAAATCGAATTTCGAATATCGTATATCAAACTCAATCTCACATTCAAATTTTGAATGTCGAATATCGAATATCAAACTAAATCCAACATTCAAATCGAATGTTGAATATCGAATATCAAACTCAATCCAACATTCAAATCGAATGTCGAATATCGAATATCAAACTCAATCCAACATTCAAATCGAATGTCGAATATCGACTATCAAACTAAATCCAACATTCAAATTGAATGTCAAATATCGAATATCAAACTCAACCTCACATTCAAATTTTGAATGTCGAATATCGAATATCAAACTAAATCCAACATTCAAATTGAATGTCGAATATCAAACTCAATCCAACATTCAAATTTTGAATGTCGAATATCGAATATCAAACTCAATCTCACATTCAAATTTTGAATGTCGAATATCATACTAAATCCAACATTCAAATCCAATGTCGAATATCGAATATCAAACTCAATCTCACATTCAAATTTTGAATGTCGAAAATCGAATATCAAACTAAATCCAACATTCAAATCGAATGTCGAATATCGAATATCAAACTCAATCTCACATTCAAATTTTGAATGTCGAAATCGAATATCATACTAAATCCAACATTCAAATCGAATGTCGAATATCGAATATCAAACTCAATCCAACATTCAAATCGAATGTCGAATATCGAATATCAAACTCAATCCAACATTCAAATCGAATGTCGATTATCGAATATCAAACTCAACCCAACATTCAAATCGAATGTCGAATATCAAATATCAAACTCAATCTCACATTCAAATTTTGAATGTCGAAAATCGAATATCAAACTAAATCGAACATTCAAATCGAATGTCGAATATCGAATATCAAACTCGATCTCACATTCAAATTTTGAATGTCGAATATCGAATATCATACTAAATCCAACATATAAATCGAATGTCGAATAACGAATATCAAACTTAATCCAACATTCAAATCGAATGTCGAATATCGAATATCAAACTCAATCCAACATTCAAATAGAATGTCGAATATCGAATATCAAACTCAATCCAACATTAAAATCGAATGTCGAATATCGAATATCAAAATCAATCCAACATTCAAATCGAATGTGGAATATCGAATATCAAACTAAATCTCACATTCAAATTTTGAATGTCGAATATTGAATATCAAACTAAATCCAACATTCAAATTGAATGTCGAATATCGAATATCAAACTCAATCCAACATTCAAATCGAATGTCGAATATCGAATATCAAACTAAATCCAACATTCAAATCGAATGTCGAATATCGAATATCAAACTCAATCTCACATTCAAATTTTGAATGTCGAATATCGAATATCAAACTAAATTCAACATTCAAATCGAATGTCGAATATCGAATATCAAACTCAATCCAACATTCAAATCGAATGTCGAATATCGAATATCAAACTCAATCCAACATTCAAATCCAATGTCAAATATCGAATATCAAACTAAATCCAACATTCAAATCGAATGTCAAATATCGAATATCAAACTCAATCTCACATTCAAATTTTGAATGTCGAATATCGAATATCAAACTAAATCCAACGTTCAAATCGAATGTTGAATATCGAATATCAAACTCAATCCAACATTCAAATCTATTATTATATAACTAATTAAAAGACCGATTTTCATTGGCTTAGAGCGCTCACGTTGCCAGTCTATATATTGTCATATTCACTGGCTGGCGCGCGCTTGCCGGTGAATATTAGTTACTAAAATTAGAATTGAAGAACTCCCGCCAATACTTAGACCACGTCGCATACATTTACATGTATTTGTAACGTCTTTCAAGCGTTAAAACGACGTTACACCGTCTAACGCCATGAATGACGTGTTTTCCCAGTAACAAATGACGTCATCTATCACACATTTTCCCTGCGCTTTCAAAGCCGTGAATTAGTGTTTGATATATCACACTATTTTAACATTGGCTCTATAGGCGAGGCGTGTTAGAATTTTTGTGAGTAAATGCTGAATGATGACACTCATGCTCAAGATATATAAAATAGTAAACGGGTGGTCTTATCTAGGTCTGCACTGATTCTGCTATAAGCTTGACTTATCCAAAACTTGTATATAAGTTCAGTATTTTTTCCAGGTGCAATGATACCTGAACATCTTTCTCTAAATGTTATATAATAAAACAGTTATTGACTAAAGAGGCATTGGATATGATGTGATATCGACCAGAGAATACCAATATTGACCTCGGCTTCGCCTCGGTCAATATTGGTATTCTCTGGTCGATATCACATCTTATCCAATGCCTCATTAGTTAATAATTGTATAATGTCGTATATCGAATATCAAACTCAATCCAACATTCAAATCGAATGTCAAATATCGAATATCAAACTCAATCTCACATTCAAATTTTGAATGTCGAATATCGAATATCAAACTAAATCCAACATTCAAATTGATTGTCGAATATCGATATCAAACTCAGTCTCACATTCAAATTTTGAATGTCGAATATCGAATATCATACTAAATCCAACATTCAAATCGAATGTCGCATATCGAATATCAAACTCAATCCAACATTCAAATCGAATGTCGAATATCCAATATCAAACTCAATCCAACATTCAAATCGAATGTCCAATATCCAATATCAAACTCAATCCAACATTCAAATCGAATGTCGAATATCGAATATCAAACACAATCTCACATTCAAATTTTGAATGTCGAATATCGAATATCAAACTAAATTGAACATTCAAATCGAATGTCGAATATCGAATATCAAACTCAATCTCAAATTCACATTTTGAATGTCGAATATCGAATATTATACTAAATCCAACATTCAAATCGAATGTCGAATATCGAATATCAAACTCAATCCAACAATCAAATCGAATGTCGAATATCAAACTCAATCCAACATTCATATAGAATGTCGAATATCGAATATCAAACTCAATCTAATATTCAAATCGAATGTCAAATATCGAATATCAAACTAAATCCAACATTCAAATCGAATGTCGAATATCGAATATCAAACTCAATCCAACATTCAGATCGAATGTCGAATATTGAATATCAAAATAAATCCAACATTCAAATCGAATGTCGAATATCGAATATCAAACTCAATCTCACATTCAAATTTTGAATATCGAATATTGAATATCAAATTAAATCCAACATTCAAATCGAAAGTCGAAAATCGAATATCAAACTAAATCCAACATTCAAATCGAATGTCGAATATCGAATATCAAACTCAATCTCACATTCAAATTTTGAATATCGAATATTGAATATCAAATTAAATCCAACATTCAAATCGAATGTCGAATATCGAATATCAAACTCAATCCAACATTCAAATCGTATGTCGAATAACGAATATCAAACTCAATCCAATATTTAAATCGAATGTCGAATATCGAATATCAAACTAAATCCAACATTCAAATCGAATGTCGAATATCGAATATCATACTCAATCTCACATTCAAATTTTGAAAATCGAATATCAAATTAAATCCAACATTCAAATCGAATGTCGAATATCGAATATCAAACTCAATCCAACATTCAAATTGAATGTCGAACATCGAATATCAAACTCAATCCAACATTCAAATCGAATGTCAAATATCGAATATCAAACTAAATCCAACATTCAAATCGATTGTCGAATTTCGAATATCAAACTCATTCTCACATTCAAATTTTAAAAGTCGAATATCGAATATCAAATTAAATCCAGCATTCAAATCGAATGTCGAATATCGAATATCAAACTCAATCCAACATTCAAATCGAATGTCGAATATCCAATATCAAACTAAATCCAACATTCAAATCGAATGTCGAATATCGAATATCAAACTCAATCTCACATTCAAATTTTTAATATCGAATATTGAATATCAAATTAAATCCAACATTCAAATCGAATGTCGAATATCGAATATCAAACTCAATCCAACATTCAAATCGAATGTCGAATAACGAATATCAAACTCAATCCAACATTCAAATCGAATTTCGAATATCGAATATCAAACTAAATCCAACATTCAAATCGAATGTCGAACATCGAATATCATACTCAATCTCACATTGAAATTTTGAATATCGAATATCAAATTAAATCCAACATTCAAATCGAATGTCGAATATCGAATATCAAACTCAATCCAACATTCATGTCGAATATCGAATATCAAACTCAATCCAACATTCAAATCGAATGTCAAATATCGAATATCAAACTAAATCCAACATTCAAATCGAATGTCGAATTTCGAATATCAAACTCATTCTCACATTCAAATTTTGAATGTCGAATATCGAATATCAAACTGAATCCAACATTCAAATCGAGTGTCGAATATCGAATATCAAACTCAATCTCACATTCAATTTTTGAATGTTGAGTATCGAATATCAAACTAAATCCAACATTCAAATTGAATGTCGAATATCGAACATCAAACTCAATCCAACATTCAAATCGAATGTCGAATATCGAATATCAAACTCAATCCAACATTCAAATCCAATGTCGAATATCGAATATCAAACTCAATCCAACATTCAAATCGAATGTCAAATATTGAATATCAAACTAAATCCAACATTCAAATCGAAAGTCGAATATCGAATATCAAACTCAATCTCACATTCAAATTTTGAATGTCGAATATCAAATATCAAACTAAATCCAACATTCAAGTCAAATGTCGAATATCAAATATCAAACTCAATCCAACATTCAAATCGAATGTCGAATATCGAGTATCAAACTCAATCCAACATTCAAATCCAATGTCGAATATCGAATATCAAACTAAATCCAACATTCAAATCGAATGTCAGATCTCGAATATCAAACTAAATCTCACGTTCAAGTTTTGAATGTCGAATATCGAATATCAAACTAAATCCAACATTCAAATCGAATGTCGAATATCGAATATCAAACTCAATCCAACAATCAAATCTAATGTCGAATATCGAATATCAAACTCAATCAAACATTCAAATCGAATGTCGAATATCGAATATCAAACTCAATCTCACATTCAAATTTTGAATGTCGAATATCGAATATCAAACTAAATCCAACATTCAAATCGATTGTCGAATATCGAATATCAAACTCAATCTCACATTCAAATTTTGAATGTCGAATATCGAATATCATACTAAATCCAATATTCAAATCGAATGTCGCATATCGAATATCAAACTCAATCCAACATTCAAATCGAATGTCGAATATCCAATATCAAACTCAATCCAACATTCAAATCGAATGTCGAATATCCAATATCAAACTCAATCCAACATTCAAATCGAATGTCGAATATCGAATATCAGACTCAATCTCACATTCAAATTTTGAATGTCGAATATCGACTATCAAACTAAATTGAACATTCAAATCGAATGTCGAATATCGAATATCAAACTCAATCTCACATTCAAATTTTGAATGTCGAATATCGAATATCATACTAAATCCAACATCCAAATCGAATGTCGAATATCGAATATCAAACTCAATCCAACATTCAAATCGAATGTCGAATATCGAATATCAAACTCAATCCAACATTCAAATAGAATGTCGAATATCGAATATCAAACTCAATCCAACATTCAAATCGAATGTCGAATATCGAATATCAAACTCAATCCAACATTCAAATCGAATGTCGAATATCGAATATCAAACTAAATCCAACATTCAAATCGAATGTCGAATATCGAATATCAAACTCAATCCAACATTCAAATCGAATGTTGAATTTCGAATATCAAACTAAATCCAACATTCAAATCGTATGTCTTATATCGAATTTCAAAGTCAATCTCACATTCAAATTTTGAATGTCGAATATCGAATATCAAACTAAATCCAACATTCAAATCGAATGTCGAATATCGAATATCAAACTAAGTCCAACATTCAAATCGAAGTCGAATATCGAATATCAAACTCAATCCAACATTCAAATCGAATATCGAATATCAAGCTCAATCTCACATTTAAATTTTGAATGTCGAATATCGAATATCAAACTAAATCCAACATTCAAATTTTGAATGTCCAATATCGAATATCATACTCAATCCAACATTCAAATCGAAGTCGAATATCGAATATCAAACTCAATCCAACATTCAAATCGAATGTCGAATATCGAATATCAAACTCAATCCAACATTCAAGTTTTAAATGTAGAATATCAAACTAAATCCCACATTCAAATTTTAAATGTCGAATATCGAATACCAAACTGAATACAACATTCAGTCAGTTAATGTACGCATTTACGGGTGCTGTGGCATCTACAATCAACTCCTGACTATGACAAATTTTGAGAAATTGCAAGGCCGTAGGTCGTTGACAAGACATATAGTTTGACCCATCTCATGATTGCCATACGGGTACATTTGTACATTTTTACCACACAGAAACAGCACGCTGATCGGGCGGATAATGTATGATTTTAGATGGTATTTCGGGGCCCAAAATTGTTTGTAGGCTCTAAAGATATCGTAGAGACCCCGCACAGCTACCGAAAGGTCGCCGTGTTAAGCCTGTGCAGTATCTGTAAAATCACACAGATTCCTGCGGCAACCCCATCGTGACCGCAACTTAACAATGTGGCCGCCTTACAATCGGTCAACATTTTCAGACAAGGCTGCACATCCTCGCAGTCTTGCCAGAATCTTCGCTATTTGCACACACACACACACACACACAACATATATACAATGATAAAGAGTCAGACAATTTTTTTAACCTGTAGTCCAACTATGTTTCTGTGCATGCTTGTTGGAACAATACAATACAATGGGATTAAGTATAAAAAAACGTGTGCCGCCCCATTACAAGGCAGGCCGGAAAAGGTCATTTTATTTGATTTTTTTTTCTGATTTTTTTTATCTCGTACGGAAAAGATATTATTTTGATTTCTTGCTACTCTCTATAGCTGAGCAGGCTGGTTTGAGGTTTACCTGGTCAAAATTCCAGAATTTTGATTTCTTGCCACTCTCTATAACTGATCTGGGCCCGGAATTACAATGCCTCCTTAGAGTTAAGGAAGACTTAAGTTAAGTATTGATTTTTCAGGATGCGAAAAATAACGTTTAAAACTGATTAAAATCAAAATAGTTTTGATTTTTCCGAAGATTTCAATGATATCTTTGACCAAAAATACCACATCGATCCAGGCAATTTATTTAGCATTTAATATAGCATGTTGAAATATCAATACTTAACTTAAGTCTTGCTTAACTTAAAGGAGGCATTGTAATTCCGGGCCCTGGTTGGTTTGTGGCTTAACGGGTTAAACCCCCAAATGGTATTCCTTAATACTCTCTGTAGCTGGGCTGACTGAATTGGAGCTTATCGGCCAAAGTCCCAGATTTTTACTACTCTCTAGATAATTTTTCATTTCTTACCTCTGTTTTTAGTTGAGCTGGGCCGAGTAGCGCAGTCGGCAACGTGTCTGAGTGCAGATGCGTGTCTAACTGCAAATCCAGGGGTCGATCCCGGTCCGGTCTAATACTTTCGTGGAGATTGATCATGAAATAATTTCTACGGTCATTCTCCTACCTTCCGCTGAATCGAGAAGGGTTGTTGTCAGTTACAAGCGAAAGTACATGTATTTGCACGAAGTACTGGTTAACCGCTGGGTAAAGCTTGCCCAGGAAAAAGTGCGGTTATGTGAATTGACCGTCCCGACATGACCATAGATGTCGACTGGGACGTAAAGCAACAAACCAAACAAAAAAAAAAAGATGAGCTGGATGGTTTGAGTCTTACGTAGTCAAAACAAACATCAGAATTTTTAATTCTTACTACTTTCTGTGTCTGAGCTGGTTGGATTTAGCATTACCGGGTCAAAACACCAGAAATTTAAATTCTTACTACTCTCTGTACAAATGTAGCTGGTTACAGGCTAACAGGGTGAGATTTTTTATTTCTTACAAAGTAAAGAAGAAGGCAATTATCAGGAATCGAAACAATTAAGTAACACACCAAATGGGAAAGTGACAAAAATCAAGAAACATCACACACAAGAGAGTCAAAAGGTCAGCACTTTCCCAGCAGGTGATCTCAACGCTGCAAGTAACAGACAAGACGGCATAACAAAGACAAACCTGAAATATAAATAACAAAAAGGATCCACAAAAGAAGCACTGCCTTGGGACGGTCATTAAAAAAATTACTGGAGGGCTTAAACATGTTTAACGGTACTTACCTCACCCTTAATTTTGATGTGATCAAGACACATAAATGTTACGCTTGCATGAAAGATCCCTAACTTATACATGAATCATCTCCAAGTACACACTAATCCAGATATAAAAAGGAGATTAACAATGATAAGGACTCAACAGTAAGTACATACTGTTGATTCAAAGATAGATGAAAATCGTTGTAAACAAAAATATGACCTAATCCAGGTAATGGGTGATTTATACAGGTATACATATCCCTAACTGCTGTAATACATTTACCGTTATCTGAAAATGCACCTGTGTCAATGAAAAATAGTAAAATCCTATTATTATGTATCTTTGAAACATCAGAACAACTGAATATCGGAGTAAAAGAAATCAAACAGTTAAACTCTGGTGGGCCTGACTAAAGACACGACATCAGGCCCCATCCCTCTCATCTATAGGTCTTTAAGTCAGAACCGTCGGAGTCTGAGGTCCGACCCGCCGGCGTGCAATTAACGAGGAAATCAAGTTGTCAACCGTGATTGGGTTGACCACCAAGCATGCAACTCTCTGTAGCTGAGGTGGCTGGTTTGAGGATTAGAAGGTCAATAACCCAGAATTTCGATTTCTTACTATTCCCTGTAGCTGAGCTTAATGGTTTGAGTCTTACATAGTCGACACTCTAGAACTACTATTTCTTTCTATAGTCCGGCGGTATTCGGGCGAATTTTAGGAGGACCTGGAACTTGATTTTAAACTTTTTTTCTTTGTTGATTCTGGTAGTGTATACATTGTCCTTGGAAATTCCAAGTGATGCCACTCTTGCATCATTGAGCATTTCGATATATCCAAGATGGCGTCCAAGATGGAAGCCAATTATAGGTTAAAATATTGTGTGATATGGAAAACATGTCCCAAACCTGTTTTCTTTCTTAAATTGTAAGCTATGAAGTTGGAATCTAGTTAAAGACCCTTAGCTTGTAACCAAATAAAAAAATAAAATAAGACTGCTGACAAGATTGCCGCCAAGGTGGCGGTTTATTACCAAAAAAGAATATAAGGAAATCGTCTCTGATACTGGCAAACGACAGGGATTTGCATGCAAAATGCTTATTTTACTGATTCTTGAATTACAAACATTATCGTTGTAACATCCCAATGATGCTATTCATGCATCATTCAGAATTTAATATATTCAAGATGGCTTCCGGGATGGTAGTCAACAAGATTTACAAACCTGTGGGAGGGGACCCTACCAGATAGATTTGTAACAGACCAGGTGCCTTGCCTGGTAGAGCAGCACTTTACAAACATGCGTATCTGAATAAATGAACCCAGCATGCATGTCTGATAGAGTTGCTCTGCACAAGCAGGCATATCTGAGAGTGGCACCGGATCAGCAAACATGTCCAATGTAATGGCACCTCTGTAAAAGCAGCACTAGACTTGCAACCATTCTTCTTCTTCGACTAGTAAAATGTCGGTTGCAGTGGCGATTGACCAGCAGGCATGGTCTATAGTGAAGTACCACGCCAACAGGCATGGTCTGTAGTGAGGAACCACACCAACATGCATTCCTGATAATGAGGTTCCACACCAGAATGTATCGCCTATAGTGATCACCACACCAGCAGAAATGGCTGATAATGAGGCACCAAACCAGAAAACATGGCCTATAGTGAGGCACCACAATAGAAGGCATGGCTGATAATGATGCACCATACCAGAAGGCATGGCCTATAGTGAGGCAACACACCAGCAGACATGGCTGATAGTGAGGCACCACACCAGAAGGCATGGGCTATTGTGAGGCACCACATCAGATGGCATGGACTATAATGCGACACCACACCAACAGGCGTGGCTGATAGTGAGGCACCACGCCAGAAAGCATGGCCCTTAAAGAGGCACCACATCAGCAGGCACAGCTGATAGTGAGACACCACACCAGAAGGTATGGCAGATAGAGAAACACAACACCAGCCCACATGCACAATTGAGTGGTAAACGATCGGCAGGCATGATTGAGTGGCAACAGTCCAGCATGCATCCATCTTGCAGCAACACTAAACAGCAGCGGTGTTTGTGGCAGTAAATACACTAGGCCAGCAAGCATATATGCTGCAGCTGCAACAGCTTAGCAACTCGCTACACGGAGTGACACTTGACCAGCAGGGATGTATTTTGCATCGACAATGTAGCAACATTCCTGTCTAATAAAGTTTCACAGTGTTAGTTGGCATGTCTGATTGAGGGGCATCGGTCGAGTAGCTTTTCTTTTTGATTTTCAATGGACCAGGATGCATGTCTGACTGAATGGTACCAAGTCTGCAGGCATATCGGTTGAAGCTTCATCAAACAGCAGCCATGTAATGCCACAAGTCATCACATCAGACATGCTTACCACCATCACACGTGTTTAATTATGTGATACTGAAACGACACACATGCCTGTTTATGAGACTTTGGACCAGCAGTCATGTGTGTTATTTACATTGCACTAGCAATAATGTATGTTTCAAAAAACACCGACTAACAGGAATGCTGGGTACTGTTGCACTTGATCAGCAGGCATGTTTAAGTTGCGCCCGGCCAGTGTGCATGTCTGTCATAACTTGCACTAGACCACCAATCATTGTCACAGGGTCAGCAAACATATTTACCATAACGCATGTTTAATTATGTGGCACAGGACCAGCACACATTTCTGAAACCAGGCAGTTTTTTTTCTGTAACAGCTTCACAAGACTAGCAGGCCTGTTGCAGCATCCATGTCTTTAAACTTTGCTCTTAAACAGCAGGCATGTTTGTTACAGTTGCACTCGACCACCTGACATGCCGGTTACAATTGCACTCTACCAGCATGCAAGTCTATTAGAGTTGCATCTCACCAGCAGATATGTTTTAATCAGTTGCAACTGACTTGCAAACACATCTGTAGTTGTGGGGGCTGAACCAGCAAGTATATCTGTTACACTTGCCTCAGACACACAGTTATGACCCTATGCTCGTACTTAACCAACGGGCTGGTAAGCACAATCGCACCAGACATGTATGTTACAGCTGCACCTTGCCAGCAGCCTTGTCTTTATAATTTGCTTACTGTCAGCAAGCATGTCTGTAAAGGTTTTATCTTATAAACATTCATGTATATTTTATTTGCGTCAAACCATGAGCCATGTCTTTCACAGTTGCACCTAACCACCAGTCATATCTGTTAAACTTGCACCTACAAACATGCACTACGGATACACTGTGATGATAGACTGTACATCATAAGTAAATATTGATTTCGCTTCTTTTTTGGTAATTTTATCCATCCATCTATCCAAATACCACTTTCCAGCTGATTTTTCCAGCATATTGATTTAAAAAGAGGTAGGTACACTGTCACAAAGTTTTCAGTGATATTGTCCGTTCAGTATATTCTGGCATTTATCTCTTCATTCTTTGACAGAGATTTTACCCAAAGTAGGAAATTTTACGAGAATACTATGACATTATGGTTTTATCAGATCCGGCCAAAAGTGGTCTGGAAGATGGTGCATGGATTGATGGATACCAGAACAAAGACAAAAACAATACCAAATACGAAAAATAAGAGTCCGTTATTTTTCCGTACAGTGTATCATAGCAAAAACCATGTGATTCCCAACCATGTTATTACTGCCATCTTGGACGTCATCTTGAATATTTAACAATGCTGAAAACAACATGTCTGTCAAATTCTCCAAATACAACCGCTGTTGAAAACTATCAGAAAATAGTTATTAACTGCCATTTTGATTTCAGGTTTGATTTACGTTTTAAAATGGCGGCCATCTTGGACACCATCTTAAATATTTCAACCTTCTGAACCAAACCAATAGTCCATTTTAATCGTTTGTATCATTAGGCTTCTAAACCTCCATAAAAAGTTAAAATCAAAATGCTTTTTATCGAGTTTGTTGGTCTGATAGGTCTTAGGAGCCTAACTGGTGGCCATCTTGGACGCCATCTTTAATATTTCAACCCTCGGAATCAAACCAAAGTTCCACTTTAATCATTTGTATCATTAAGCCTCTGACCATCCATAAAAAATCAAAATTAAAATGTTTTTAGCGAGTATGTTGGTCAAATAGCTCTTAGGAGCCTTACTGGCGGCCATTTTGGACGCCATCTTTAATACTGCAACCTTCTGAATCAAAACAATGTTCCAAATTAATTGTTTTTACCATTTAGCATCTAAACACCCATAAAAAATCAAAATTAAAATGTTTTTAGAGAGTCCTTTGGTCAAATAGGTCTTATGAGCCTAACTGACGGCCATCTTGGACGCCATCTTTAATATTTCAAAACGCTCAGTGATGTCAGAGTGGCATCACTGGGATTCAACAAATACAATGCCTGGACTACAAGAATCAACAAAGAAAAAAACTTGAAAATCAAGTTCCAGGTCATTTTGGTTTTCTACCAGACTACTACTCTCTGTAGCTCTCTAGCCAACGAACGGCTTAAGATTGTATTAATGCAAATATGGAAGGAGCCATTTCTCGCATGCGTCCGTACGCACAGGCTCCCGTGCGTCTGTCTGCCTGTCCGTCTATCTTTCCGCATGTATGGGTATGTCTGCATATATGCGCATGCGAGCGAGCGTGTGCACGTGCGTGCGAGTGTGTGTAGGTTTGCGTGTATGTATGTATGTATGTGTGTATGTATGTATGTATGTTTGTATGTATGTATGTATGTATGTATGTATGTATGTATGTATGTATGCATGCATGCGCGTGCGTTCATGCGTGCGTAAGCGCGTGGATGCATGCTTACATACACACACATACATACACACACACACACACATACACATACATACATACATACATACATACATACATACATACATACAGACAGACAGACAGCAGACCGACGTTCGGGTGCGGTGGGCGCATGCATGCCGACACACTAGCTTTGAACTGAGCTAGATGTTAGACGTATAGAAATTCTTGAAATAGTCACGGGCTTTAATATAATAATGCATACACGTGTATTCACGCATGTACGCACACACAGACACAACCCCCACACTCATACACTCACGCACACATGCGTGCGCTTACATGCATACATACAGACAGACAGAAAAACCAGAGATACAGACAAGCATGCAGAAAACCAGACACGCATGCATACGTACTTACATAAAGACAGACAGACAAATAGACAGACAGGTTTCTGTGCGATTGCACACACGCATGCGCAGACGTATGCACGCCAACAAACAAACATCGAAGCTAGAAGTAAGAAATAATAAAAAGTCACGAACGTTCAAATATACATACACATCTATGCACGTACACAGACAAACACACGCACGCATACACGCACGTACGCATGCGCGCGCATACGGACATACAGACATACAAGAGGCAGACAGACGCACGGGTACCTGCGCGCTCAAACGCACGCAAGCATATGTACATACACAAACAAACAAACTAACACACATGCATGCATGCGTGCGTGCGTGCGTGCGTGCGTGCGTACGTACGTACGTACGTACGTACATACATACATACATACATACATACATACATACATACATACATACATACATACATACATACATACATACATACAGACAGACAGACAGACAGACAGACAGGCAGATTGACAGGTGAATGGGTTCTTTAACTCATTTATGCACGTTTGCATACGTACACACACGCACGGTCGCACACACAACCGCACACACACACAAACATACATACATTCAGACAGACAGGCACACTGGTACCTGTGTACACTTATGCAAGCTTGCGTACGTACATACGATAATACATGCACGCACACACAGACACACACATTTTCGTGCCGACATGTCACAGTATTTGAGAGTCTCCACTGATGTCGCAGCTAACAATGTCTAGATAACCAGATGGTACATGTAAAGTGTCTTCCTTTGCAAAGTAGTATATGTCGCCTGTAATTGTGGCCATATTTAGGAGAATGAAACGTATTTATGAAAGATAAGTAAATCCAGAAAATACAATGAATCTGAATTTTTACCTACTTCGCAGCCAGCATTCAATGTCGGGACACCCTCGGCCCGCTAGCGAAACGCCATTGGATCGGGCCACAATCATCCTGCTAGCAAAAGCGCCATTTGTATGGCGTTTC
The DNA here is from genome assembly GCA_964019695.1 of Loripinus fragilis. NCBI lineage: Eukaryota > Metazoa > Mollusca > Bivalvia > Lucinida > Lucinidae > Loripinus > Loripinus fragilis. The sequence continues at coordinate 22,925,558 of OZ026521.1, forward strand.
GCTAGAGGTCCGAAGGTGTCACTTTACAGCTGTTTACTGGATTGTTTGTGTTTGTACACGCATAGAAGGCTCTGATGAGACTGCGTATTAGTCATGTGATAAGTAAAAAATACTCAAATGGTATATTAAACCTACATGTACATGTAAAGAAGGTACATGTAATAATGTCTGGAGAAATTTTCGCAAATGTTTGTTTGGTTTGAGCCCAATCGGAGGGGAGTTTCTTACGTAAGTTTGGGGTAGGTTGTGAGTTCAAGCCCACATCTGGCCACAAAGTTATGCAGAGACTGTTCTCTCCATAATGCTGATTCAAAAGCTTCTGACAAACAGATGTATACACCATATTTTGTTTCTTTGGTCAACCTTTATTTGAGATTTTTCATAATAAATTTGTTTCCAGATATGATACTGACGTCAAGCAATCAAACATTGGTTCGATGTTCGATATTCAACATTCAATATTCAAATTTTGAATGTCGAATAATGAATATCAAACTAAATCCAACATTCAAATCGAATGTCGAATATCGAACATCAAACTCAATCCAACATTCAAATTGAATGTCGAATATCGAATATCAAACTCAATCTCATATTTAAATTTTGAATGTCGAATATCGAATATCAAACTCAATCCAACATTCAAATCGAATGTCGAATATCGAATATCAAACTAAATCCAACATTCAAATCGAATGTCGAATATCGAATATCAAACTCAATCTCACATTCAAATTTTGAATGATGAATATTGAATATCGAACTAAATCCAACATTCAAATCGAATATCGAATATCAAACTCAATCCAACATTCAAATCGAATATCGAATATCAAACTAAATCCAACATTCAAATCGAATGTCGAATATCGAATATCAAACTCAATCTCACATTCAAATTTTGAATGTCGAATATCGAATATCAAACTAAATCCAACATTCAAATCGAATGTCGAATATCGAATATCAAACTCAATCCAACATTTAAATCGAATGTCGAATATCAAACTCAATCCAACATTCGAATCGAACGTCGAATATCAAACTAAATCCAACATTCAAATCGAATGTCGAATATCGAATATCAAATTCAATCTCACATTAAAATTTTGAATGTCGAATATCGAATATCAAACTAAATCCAACATTCAAATCGAATGTCGAATATTGAATATCAAACTCAATCTAACGTTCAATTCGAATGTCGAATATCAAATATCAAACTCAATCTCACATTCAAATTTTGAATGTCGAATATCGAATATCAAACTAAATCCAACATTCAAATCGAATATCGAATATCAAACTCAATCCAACATTTAAATCGAATGTCGAAAATCGAATATAAAATTCAATCTCACATTAAAATTTTGAATGTCGAATATCGAATATCAAACTAAATCCAACATTCAAATCGAATGTCGAATATTGAATATCAAACTCAATCTAACGTTCAATTCGAATGTCGAATATCGAATATCAAACTCAATCTCACATTCAAATTTTGAATGTCGAATATCGAATATCAAACTAAATCCTACATTCAAATCGAATGTCGAATATCAAACTCAATCCAACATTTAAATCGAATGTCGAAAATCGAATATCAAACTCAATCAAACATTCAAATCGAAAGTCGAATATCGAATATCAAACTAAATCCAACATTCAAATCGAATGTCGAATATCGAATATCAAACACAATCTCACATTCAAATTTTGAATGTCGAATATCGAATATCAAACTCAATCCAACATTAAAATCGAATGTCGAATATCGAATATCAAACTCAATCAAACATTCAAATCGAAAGTCGAATATCGAATATCAAACTAAATCCAACATTCAAATCGAATGTCGAATATCGAATATCAAACTCAATCTCACATTCAAATTTTGAATGTCGAATATCTAATATCAAACTCAATCCAACATTAAAATCGAATGTCGAATATCGAATATCAAACTCAATCCGACATTCAAATCGAATGTCGAATATCGAATATCAAACTAAATCCAACATTCAATTCGAATGTCGAATATCGAATATCAAACTCAATCTAACATTCAATTTTTGAATGTCGAATATCGAATATCAAATTAAATCCAACATTCAAATCGAATGTCGAATATCGAATATCAAACTCAATCTCACATTTAAAATTGAATGTCAAATATCGAATATGAAACTAAATCCAACATTCAAATCGAATGTCGAATATCGAATATCAAACTTAATCCAACATTCAAAACGAATGTCGAATATCGAATATCAACCTCAATCCAACATTCAAATAGAATGTCGAATATCGAATATCAAACTAAATCCAACATTCAAATCGAATGTCGAATATCGAATATCAAACTCAATCTCAAATTCAATTTTTGAATGTCGAATATCGAATATCAAACTAAATCCAACATTCAAATCGAATGTCGAATATCGAATATCAAACTAAATCCAACATTCAAATCGAATGTCGAATATCGAATATCAAACTCAATCTCACATTCAAATTTTGAATGTCAAATATCGAATAACAAACTAAATCCAACATTCAAATCGAATGTCGAATATCGAATATCAAACTCAATCCAATATTCAAATCGAATGTCGAATATCGAATATCAAACTGAATCCAACATTCATATCGAATGTCGAATATGGAATAACAAACTCAATCTCACATTCAAATTTTGAATGTCGAATATCGAATATCAGACTAAATCCAACATTCAAATCGAATGTCGAATATCGAATATCAAACTCAATCTCACATTCAAATTTTGAATGTCGAATATAGAATATCAAACTCAATCCAACATTCAAATCGAATGTCGAATATCGAATATCAAACTTAATCCAACATTCAAATCGAATTTCGAATATCGAATATCAAACTCAATCTCAAGTTCAAATTTTGAATGTCGAATATCGAATATCAGACTAAATCCAACATTCAAATCGAATGTCGAATATCGAATATCAAATTCAATCTCACATTCAAATCAAATGTCGAATATCGAATATCAAACTAAATCTCACCTTCAAATTTTGAATGTCGAATATCAAATATCAAACTGAATCCAACATTCCAATTATTTGAATCTTGAATATTTAACTGAATCCAACAGTCGAATTTTGAATGTCGAATATCGAATATCAAACTAAATCCTACATTCAAATCAAATGTCGAATATCGAATATCAAACTCAATCTCACATTCAAATTTGAATGTCGAATATCGAATATCAACATAAATCCAACATTCAAATCGAATGTCGAATATTGAATATCAAACTCAATCCAACATTCAAATCAAATGTCGAATATCGAATATCAAACTCAATCCAACATTCAAATCGAAAGTCGAATATCAAACTAAATCCAACATTCAAATCGAATGTCGAATATCGAATATCAAACTCAATCTCACATTCAAATTTTGAACGTCGAATATCGAATATCAAACTCTATCCAACATTTGAATCGAATGTCGAATATGGAATATCACACTAAATACACATTCAAATCGAATGTCGAATATCGAATATCAAACTCAATCTCACATTCAAATTCTAAATGTCGAATATCGAATATCAAATTGAATCCAACATTCAAATAGAATGTCGAATATCGAATATCAAACTAAATCCAACATTCAAATCGAATGTCGAATATCGAATATCAAACTCAATCTCACATTCAAATTTTGAATGTCGAATATCGAATATCAAACTAAATCCAACATTCAAATCGAATGTCGAATATCAAACTCAATCCAACATTTAAATCGAATGTCGAAAATCGAATATCAAACTCAATCAAACATTCAAATCGAAAGTCGAATATCGAATATCAAACTAATCCAACATTCAAATCGAATGTCGAATATCGAATATCAAACACAATCTCACATTCAAATTTTGAATGTCGAATATCGAATATCAAACTCAATCCAACATTAAAATCGAATGTCGAATATCGAATATCAAACTCAATCAAACATTCAAATCGAAAGTCGAATATCGAATATCAAACTAAATCCAACATTCAAATCGAATGTCGAATATCGAATATCAAACTCAATCTCACATTCAAATTTTGAATGTCGAATATCTAATATCAAACTCAATCCAACATTAAAATCGAATGTCGAATATCGAATATCAAACTCAATCCAACATTCAAATCGAATGTCGAATATCGAATATCAAACTAAATCCAACATTCAATTCGAATGTCGAATATCGAATATCAAACTCAATCTAACATTCAATTTTTGAATGTCGAATATCGAATATCAAATTAAATCCAACATTCAAATCGAATGTCGAATATCGAATATCAAACTCAATCTCACATTTAAAATTGAATGTCAAATATCGAATATGAAACTAAATCCAACATTCAAATCGAATGTCGAATATAGAATATCAAACTTAATCCAACATTCAAAACGAATGTCGAATATCGAATATCAACCTCAATCAAACATTCAAATAGAATGTCGAATATCGAATATCAAACTAAATCCAACATTCAAATCGAATGTCGAATATCGAATATCAAACTCAATCTCAAATTCAAATTTTGAATGTCGAATATCGAATATCAAACTAAATCCAACATTCAAATCGAATGTCGAATATCGAATATCAAACTAAATCCAACATTCAAATCGAATGTCGAATATCGAATATCAAACTCAATCTCACATTCAAATTTTGAATGTCAAATATCGAATATCAAACTAAATCCAACATTCAAATCGAATGTCGAATATCGAATATCAAACTCAATCCAATATTCCAATCGAATGTCGAATATCGAATATCAAACTGAATCCAACATTCATATCGAATATCGAATATGGAATATCAAACTCAATCTCACATTCAAATTTTGAATGTCGAATATCGAATATCAAACTAAATCCAACATTTAAATCGAATATCGAATATCAAACTCAATTTCACAATCAAATTTTGAATGTCGAATATCGAATATCAAACTAAATCCAACATTCAAATCGAATGTCGAATATCAAATATCAAACTGAATCCAACATTCAAATCAAATGTCGAATATCGAATATCAAACTCAATCTCATATTCAAATTTTGAATGTCGAATATTGAATATCAAACTAAATCCAACATTCAAATCGAATGTCGACAATCGAATATCAAACTAAATCCAAAATTCAAATCGAATGTCGAATATCAAACTCAATCTCACATTCAAATTTTGAATGTCGAATATCGAATATCAAACTCAATCTCACATTCAAATTTTGAATGTCGAATATCGAATATCAAACTAATTCCAACATTCAAATCGAATATCAAACTTAATCCAACATTCAAGTCGAATGTCGAATATCGAATATCAAACTCAATCTCACATTCAAATTTTGAATGTCGAATATAGAATATCAAACTCAATCCAACATTCAAATCGAATGTCGAATATCGAATATCAAACTTAATCCAACATTCAAATCGAATTTCTAATATCGAATATCAAACTCAATCTCAAGTTCAAATTTTGAATGTCGAATATCGAATATCAGACTAAATCCAACATTCAAATCGAATGTCGAATATCGAATATCAAATTCAATCTCACATTCAAATCAAATGTCGAATATCGATTATCAAACTAAATCTCACCTTCAAATTTTGAATGTCGAATATCAAATATCAAACTGAATCCAACATTCCAATTATTTGAATCTTGAATATTTAACTGAATCCAACAGTCGAATTTTGAATGTCGAATATCGAATATCAAACTAAATCCAACATTCAAATCAAATGTCGAATATCGAATATCAAACTCAATCTCACATTCAAATTTGAATGTCGAATATCGAATATCAACATTAATCCAACATTCAAATCGAATGTCGAATATTGAATATCAAACTCAATCCAACATTCAAATCGAATGTCGAATATCGAATATCAAACTCAATCCAACATTCAAATCGAAAGTCGAATATCAAACTAAATCCAACATTCAAATCGAATGTCGAATATCGAATATCAAACTCAATCTCACATTCAAATTTTAAACGTCGAATATCGAATATCAAACTCTATCCAACATTTGAATCGAATGTCGAATATGGAATATCACACTAAATCCACATTCAAATCGAATGTCGAATATCGAATATCAAACTCAATCTCACATTCAAATTCTAAATGTCGAATATCGAATATCAAATTGAATCCAACATTCAAATAGAATGTCGAATATCGAATATCAAACTAAATCCAACATTCAAATCGAATGTCGAATATCGAATATCAAACTCAATCTCAAATTGAATGTCGAATATCGAATATCAAACTCAATCTCACATTCAAATTTTGAATTTCGAATATCGAATATCAAACTAAATCCAACATTCAAATCGAATGTCGAATATCAAATATCAAACTCAATCTCACATTCAAATTATGAATGTCGAATATCGAATACCAAACTAAATCAAACATTCAAATCGGATGTCGAATATCGAATATCAAACTCAATCTCACAATCAAATTTTGAATGTCGAATATCGAATATCAAACTAAATCCAACATTCAAATCAAATGTCGAATATCGAATATCAAACTGAATCCAACATTCAAATCGAATGTCGAATATCGAATATCAAACTCAATCTCACATTCAAATTTTGAATGTCGAATATCGAATATCAAACTAAATCCAACATTCAAATCGAATGTCGAATATCGAATATCAAACTCAATCTCACAATCAAATTTTGAATGTCGAATATCGAATATCAAACTAAATCCAACATTCAAATCGAATGTCGAATATCAAATATCAAACTGAATCCAACATTCAAATCAAATGTCGAATATCGAATATCAAACTCAATCTCACATTCAAATTTTGAATGTCGAATATTGAATATCAAACTAAATCCAACATTCAAATCGAATGTCGAATATTGAATATCAAACTAAATCCAAAATTCAAATCGAATGTCGAATATCAATCTCAATCTCACATTCAAATTTTGAATGTCGAATATCGAATATCAAACTCAATCTCACATTCAAATTTTGAATGTCGAATATCGAATATCAAACTAAATCCAACATTCAAATCGAATATCAAACATCGAATGTCAAACTTAATCCAACAATCAAATCGAATGTCGAATATCGAATATCAAACTCAATCTCACATTCAAATTTTGAATGTCGAATATAGAATATCAAACTCATTCATTATTCAAATCGAATGTCGAATATCAAATATCAAACTTAATCCAACATTCAAATCGAATGTCGAATATCGAATATCAAACTCAATCTCAAGTTCAAATTTTGAATGTCGAATATCGAATATAAAACTAAATCCAACATTCAAATCGAATGTCGAATATCGAATATCAAACTAAATCCAACCTTCAAATTGAATGTCGAATATCGAATATCAAATTCAATCTCACATTCAAATCAAATGTCGAATATCGAATATCAAACTAAATCCAAAATTCAAATTTTGAATGTCGAATATCAAATATCAAACTGAATCCAACATTCCAATTATTTGAATCTTAAATATTTAACTGAATCCAACAGTCGAATTTTGAATGTCGAATATCGAATATCAAACTCAATTTAACATTTGATTATTTTTTTAATCCGAACCTCTTATATATCAAACTGAATCAAACATTCAGATCTAAAATCTCAAAAAGATAAATCTCGAGTATCGAATATCAAACTCAATCCTACATTCAAATTTTGAATAGACTGCTACATTGTGCCTTTTGTAAAACATTGTCCGTCAATGCGTCAGGGATGGTGATTTACGTTTCTCTCTCTGGATTATAGGGCACACTTTAAAAGTCAGGCTTTAATCGGCGGGTTGGTGCCTGATGCTTATCTCTAGCTGGGCCCACCGTGGCTCAACTTGAGATTTTTTTCAGCTCTGACTATCTGTGAGTCGTGTGCCATTTTCTTTGTTTCATCATAGTGTGTTAATTTGATTAGAGTGTTTCTCCATGATGATACATTGCAATAGTTAGAAGGCTTCCATGCGAGCTTAACATTTATTGTACTTCTACATCAGCAGAATCTAGGGCGAAGATTTGGTACCAGTAAAATACCCCCAGGTGGCTTAGGCTGCTGTCCGTTCTAAGGCGGTGGTTCTGTTGTTGTTGACTTGTTGTTTATTGTTACTCCCATTGTGGGAGCCTGTAATTGTTCTATGTTTTGTTGCACGTTTCATTATGTCCATTCTAGTTTAGCAATCATCTTGATGGGGAAGAGAGAGCTGGTTGCTTTGCTTGGTTTGTCTTCTTGGTGTCTCGTGATTGTTGTGTGACTCTTCCTCGCGGTGCCATGGATGCCATGGGTTTGTCTGCAGTCTGTGATTGTGGTATTGCCTGATCATACTCACTTACTATTTTTCATGACATCCTTAGTGTTCTGAAACCTATCTCTTCGATTCGCAAGTCATGTTACTAGAGTTAATTGTTTACGTCGCAGTCAACAAGTTTTCAGTTATTTCGGGACGCTGATCAATATCTGACCAAAGTGTAAAGAAAAGCTTTTGGGTAAAGGAAATATGGAGCGGACAGGAAATTTAAGGCTTAATCACACGACCTTCATTTGTGGCCTTGATATTGAGTCTTTGTAACTGAACCATAGGTTCTGCACACGATCTCCCAGAGATGAACATTTGACCAAAGTTTAATGCAAATCTTTCAAAGTGTTCAAGTGATATGGAGCGGACATAAAATTCAAGGCTAAACCCAATGACCTTTAACTGAGTCTGCGAAGCTGTCATTGCTTCAGTAGTTGAATGTTAATGAAAGCGGTATGGAGCGGAATAGAAAGTGTTATGTTCGGACAGACGGGCGGACAGACTGATGGACCGGCAAAGGGCATTCCTATAATCCCCTCTCAGCTTTGCAGCGGGGGATTAATGACCATAGATCAGGAGTTGTGATCTCTGGACCTGCAGACAAACACATTGTCAACGGAAGGGGTCGGCTTACTTTGCAAACTGATTAAGAATATTATGGTACCAGTGTCGTTGTTCCCCTTAAATAAATTGGATTGCTCGTCTTTACCCCCACAGCCCTCCATAATTTCTTATATCCACTGTTCCCCAGATTCGTCTTTATTTCTCTGTCCCCCTAAAAAAGTAGCAGTTGTTTCCTTGTTTCGTTAATTTTCCCCCGTTTCTCCAAACCCCTGGGGCGGTATCATAATGTTGAATTGTTTTTTTTATATGTACAGCATGCGAAACGTCGCAGCGCTGATTAAAAAAAATCTCAAAACAGATCAAAAGTGGAACTCGATTAATGAGCCACGACATGAGAAAACCAACAGTGTCGCCGTCCGTTACGAGAGGACTCAGATCTAATCAGCCTAGTCTTCGCATGAAGAAATGTTGGGACCTTAGTTACTCACTGAGCGCACAGCAAAGACTCTGGTCAGACTGGGTGGATACTCAGGCTGATCAGAGTCTTCGGTGGGCGCACACTCATTTGTTGGTTCGTCATGTCATGGATAATTTTAATGTGTTTGTTTATACAATCACAGGAGGAAAAAGACGTTGCAACTGTAGAATTGAAGAAAATTATATATATTACACTTAAAGGTGTGATGGGGATGGGGGTAATTCTGAATGCAAATAAATCTTGGTATTGAATAACTTATTTGCAGGCTGCACACTCCAAATTTATATCAAACACAAAAGTCAAACCGCCTGTGTGTCCTGTCTACAAGGGTAGGTTGGGCTATAAGGGGCTTAAAATGGCGATGCTGTGGGGCACGGTAACCAGTAATGGAGATACTCTACACTGAAACGAAGTTCTAAGTAGCCACTTTTCATTTTCTTTGTTTCTGACTAAGCCCTAGTGATATTGAAATGAATTTTTGCCCAAGTATGTGCATTGTAATGGACTAAAGTTAAGCGGTGTTTTGGAAGAGTTTTCTATCACTTTACGATTTGCGGTTCAAAAATGCAAAAATCAACTTTTTGAAGAAAATAAGCGTTTTAGCGCAGTTTTTATCGAATTCAAGTACAGGCGATTGCAAACCTGCCTAGTCGATTTGAAAAAAAAAAACACAAAAAACTTGACATTTTGCTGATGACAGATTTTTTATGAATTTTTATAAATTGATAATTTTCCGAATTTTCCGAAATTTTCGGAAATCATCAGCTGCACATACTAAAATCATTGTATGTGTTTTATTTTATGTTAATATGTTTGACAAACACCATGCAACTTGATGAGCCCACTTTCTAATGATATTTTTTACTAATTTGGTATCCACTTCCGATTTTAACGTGAAACTTTAAAGGTCATTTCAATGGCATTTGTTAAGGATTTCTTTTAATTTTTAAGCAGAACAGTGGCGCCAATTCATAATGCAGAACCCCTGAAAATTGCACTGCTGTGCCGCAGATAATAAAGCGTACGGAGCAATGCAAAGTGGGTATGCAAACTGCATTGTTAAGCTAAAAATCCTTTGATTAAGTTGTCGACCGTGGCTTTCTTCATGTTAGCGTAGAAGAGAAATGGCACGTTCAATTGTCAAAAAACTTTTTTGATTATTTTCATCTTATATCACAGCTGTTATAAACATCTTCAAACTAATTAAAATATAAATAGATAACGTATCTTATGAATAGTTTATATCACACTAAAAAGTGTGACTTTTTTAAATAATGGTACCTTTACTAGGACCTCGTCTGTGCAAGGTCTACCAGTCATTTTGAAATGACATAATTTGCAGAGTCTCGAAAAAGCCTTGGACCTTTTAATAGAATTTAAATTTTGTGATAGCGATTTTTATTTTCTGAAAGGGAGCAAAAATTGTATGGTGGCTACTTATAACTTCGGTTCAGTGTAGAGAGTTATATGCAAAGTTCAGGTGCGTAGCCTCGAAATATTCCAGTGAAACCCATAGGGAGGTAGGCCTGGGTGTTTGGCCTACTAGGTATACCACCGTTGGCTTGGGCTTTAAGGGCATAGATGCATAGAATACCTATAGAAATGGCGATGTACTATGTAGTTTGGCCCGGTAACCAGTGATGGATATACTGTAACAAGTTATATGCAAAGTTCAGGGAATTTAGAGCATACATGAGGTAGTGAAGCCCATGGGATAATATGCCTTTGTGTCCATCCTACTAGGTGTACCTCCTCTGGGTTGGGCTTTAAGGGCTTAGAAATGGCGATGTACATGCAGTGAGGCTGCGCGACTGAACTGTGCATATAGCCATCTTAAGCATGTTAAGTATCCCCGTAGAATGGTATACACAGGCCTAACTCCCTATGGGTTTCACAACCTCCTGTATGCTCGAAATTTCAGACGATTCGCACCTGAACTTTGCATATAACTCTATAGTATATGCATCCAATCAGGTCCCACTACATCGCCATTTCTAAGACCTTTAAGCCAACTCCCAAGGGGGGCACCAATAGTAGGCAGTACACCCAGAATAACCTCCACATGGACTTCACTACGAATTGTCCGAGGCTGCGCACCTGAACTTTGCATATAACTCTATAGTATCCACATAACTGGTTACCAGGTCCCACTACATTACCATTTCTAAGCCCTTAAAGCGCAAATCCAATGGGGTACATCCAGTAGACAGGACACCCAGACCTACCTCCCCATGGTCTTCACTCGAAAATTCCGAAGCTACGCATCTGAACTATGCATATAACTCTCTATAATATCCCTATTACTGGCTACTGGATCACTTCACGGTGACTTCGGTGAGTATCGAACTAGCAACCTAACGGTCTACGACTGTAAATCAAAATGTTTTGGGGTTTACAATGTATTGTTTTTGTGGTCAACTTGTTCCGATGTTTTTAGAGATGCCTAGAAAACTACAAACTGCAATTTGAAAACGCGTTACCTTCATACCAAATCAAAGTCATTTTCCAACATCGCCCAGCTTCTACACAAATAAGCAGAACGTTGCTGTTCATTTTTGTATGTCATCGCTAAATCGTTTATGAGTGAGGCGTTTTAGTTGGGAACAAGACAGTTCACCGACAAGACAATTCACTGACACGTTTTTGAAGACAGTTCACTGACAGAATTGAAGACAGTTCATCAAAACTTTTTAAGACAGTTTACCGACACATTTGCTTTATATGTAACTGACCTATGGCTGGAAAATATCTGTTAATTTTGACGAATTATGGATCACTTGTGATTTGAAGTAAAAACAAAAGTAGATACATTTGGTAGAGAACAATGGCAATTGCTGCCAGAATAGAAGATAGATATAACTATTTCTTCTCACTAATGAAAGAGTACATGTATGTTACTGCTGTGCCGCATCAGTGGGATCATTGACTTTGCATTATTGTTGGTTAACAAGGCGAATTTTGTTTGCTTGATTAACAAATAAAAGGCAGATCTTTTGATGTTACATGAAGCTAAACTATTGTTGTTTTCTTTTTAACTAGGACCAATCCAGTATATACATATATTGTAATGATCTATAGATATGTGCATTAGGCATAGATATGTCTAATAAAAAGATCGAAGAGCCACAGAAATCATTCAACTTCAATAATTTTATATTAGTCATATGTTTAATAGTATCCAAAATGACAGTAAAACATGTGACATTCATTATAAAAACAATATAAAAATTTTCTTCAATTCTGTCGGTGAACTGTCTTCAAATGAGTGTCTGTGAACTGTCTTGTCGGTGAACTGTCTTCAAATGTGTGTCTGTAAACTGTCTTGTCGGTGAACTCAGTCTTGATTCATTTAAGTTGACGTCAGTATCATATCTGGAAACAAATTTATTATGAAAAATCTCAAATAAAGGTTGATCAAAGAACCAAATATGGTGTATAAATCTGTTTGTCAGAAGCTTTTGAATCAGCATTATGGAGAGAACAGTCTCTGCATAACTTTGTGCCCAAATGTGGGCTTGAACTCACAACCTACCCCAAACTTACGTAAGAAACTCCCCTCCAATTGGGCTCAAACCAAACAAACATTTGCGGAAATTTCTCCAGACATTATTACATGTACCTTCTTTACATGTACATGTAGGTTTAATATACCATTTGAGTATTTTTTACTTATCACATGACTAATACGCAGTCTCATCATAGCCTTCTATGCGGCGCTTTTGCTAGCGGGATGATTGTGGCCCGATCCAATGGCGTTTCGCTAGCGGGCCGAGGGTGTCCCGACATTGAATGCTGGCTGCGAAGTAGGTGAAAATTCAGATTCATTGTATTTTCTGGGTTGTGTCTGTGTGTGCGTCCATGCGTGAATACACGTGTATGTATTATTATATTAAAGCCCGTGACTACTTCAAGAACTTCTATACTTCTAACATCTAGCTCAGTTCAAAGCTAGTGTGTCGGCATGCATGCGCCCACCGCACCCGAACGTCGGTCTGCTGTGTGTGTGTGTGTGTGTGTGTGTGTGAGCATGTATTCACGCGCGCACGCATGCATGTATACATACATACATACATACATATATATACGCAAACCTACACACGCTCGCACGCGCGTGCACACGCTCGCACGCATGCGCATACATACAGACAGACACATACATGCGGACAGAGAGACGGACAGACAGACAGACGCACGGGTGCCTGTGCGTACGCACGTATGCAAGAAATGGCTTTTTTCCATTTTTGCATTAATACAACCTTAAGCCGTTCGTTGGCTAGAGAGCTACAGAGAGTAGAAAGAAATAATTGTTCTAGGGTGTCGACTATGTAAGACTCAAACCATTAAGCTCAGCTACAGGGAATAGTAAGAAATCGAAATTCTGGGTTATTGACCTTCTAATCCTCAAACCAGCTACCTCAGCTACAGAGAGGTGCATGCTTGGTGGTCAACCCATCACGGTTGACAACTTGCTTTCCTCGTTAATTGCACGCCGGCGGGTCGGACCTCAGACTCCGACGGTTCTGACTTAAAGACCTATAGATGAGAGGGATGGGGCCTGATGTCGTGTCTTTAGTCAATCCCACCGGAGTTTAACTGTTTGTTTTGTTTTACTCCGATATTCAGTTGTTCTGATGTTTCAGAGCTGCATAATAATAGGATTTTACTATTTTTCATTGACACGATAGCATTTTTAAATAACGGTAAATGTATTACAGCAGTTAGAGGTACGTATACCTGTATAAATCACCCTTTACCTGGATTAGGTCATATTTTTGTTTACAACGATTCTCATCTATCTTTGAATCAACAGTAGGTACTAACTGTTGAGTCCTTATCATTGTTAATCTTCTTTCTATATCTGGATTAGTGTGTACTTGGAGATGATTCATGTATAAGTTAGGGATCTTTCATGTGTACGTAACATTTATGTGTCTTGATCCACATCAAAATTAAGGGTGACGTTAGTACCGTTTAACATGTTTAAGCCCTCCAGTAATTTTTTTACTGACCGTCCCAAGGCAGTGCTTCTTTTGTGGATCCTTTTTGTTATTTATATTTCAGGTTTGTCTTTGTTATGCCGTCTTGTCTGTTCCTTGCAGCGTTGAGATCACTTGCTGGGAAAGTGCTGACCTTTTGACTCTCTTGTATGTGATGTTTCTTGATTTTTGTCACTTTCCCATTTGGTGTGGTACTTCATTGTTTCGATTCCTGATAATTGCCTTCTTCTTTTTTTAATTACTTTGTAAGAAATAAAAAATCTCAAGCCCCATTCTCACTGTGCCGATGTAGCCACAGTTCCCCCGGTGCAGGACAGCCGGTAAAACAGTGATGCACCGGGACACATTTCATAAAAAATAAATTGCGTTCTCACCTTGCCGACGTTACCCCGGTATAGCCCCGGTTCACGAGAAAGCAAGACGCCGGTTGATCCCCGGTTCACCACGGAGCACTTACGGTGCAGCACGGTGGAGCCACGGTTCATGCCGGTATAAACCAGTGTTACCCAGGTTGTTTACGGTGATGTCCCGGTAGCTGCCGGTTGCGCCACGGTTACATGCCGGTAGGGCCACGGTTGCGTCCCGGTGCTACTCTACACTATAAAACCAGGATAAGAACGTGGAGTAACATCAGTTTTCTTCTGTCTCTATTGCATAACAGTTATGACACTTTGACTGCAAAGTCATATACGAGTTACTAGAGGAATCATGATCTGTGTAGCGAAAGCAAATGCCTAGTAACCTCGCAGCTCATTTGCATGACAAATAAGCAGAAGCAGGCCTGTTTTCTTACGATGAGGTTTAAATGTTGTTGATCTGGGCCCAGAATTACAATGCCGCCTTAAAGTTAAGGAAGACTTAATTTAAGTATTGATACTTCAACATGTACATTAAATGCTTAATAAATTGCCAAGACCGATGCAGTACTCGTCTATTCTTAACTTCTAACAAAGAAAACAAACACAGTTTGCATGTTGGCGCGCTTTAATGTGAGCAAATGAGCAGCGTGACATGGAAGGACGTTGTAGACCTTGATGAGATCTATTTAGAAGTGCTTGTAAAAGCCCTGCCAGTAACACAGCTTACTTAACCCTTAGATCTTCTCATTGCCGAAGTACCTGCCGTCCAGCCCACATGACACCAAACATTCTGTTTTTTGTTTGGCGAAAACTTGCTGTGATTTTAAACAGTGCAGTATACCACATAGCAATGACGACGTGCAAATCAACACGGCAAGATCTCTTGCTCGAATCTATACAAAATTTTGTGTGTTGCTCACATCTGTGAAGCCGCCTTAGAACTGATTTTTCACGACACTTCGTTCACAAATACCTGATTATTCTCAGTCCGTGCATGACGACTGAGTAATAATATACTGCACAACCTTTGTTAATGCTAGTACCGACTAGACAAATATTCTGCTCTATTCGATGAAACGAGCAGAATGTTAAATGGTCAAAGATATCAAGTGCGGATCCAGAGGGGGGACAGGGGGTCCGGACCCCCCCCCCCCTGGAAAAGCACAAGTTATATGGGTTTCTATAGGGAATAAGCAATTGGACCCCCCCCCCCCTGGAAAAAGTTGGACCCCCCCCCCCCCATGGAAAATGTTGGACCCCCTCTGGAACGTTGAAAAATGATAGTTTTCATTGAAATATCGAGATTAACCATTCGACTTCAGTAAAAGAAGCTGAGGATTAAAAAAAAACAAAAAAAAAAACGTTGTCAGAGCTTTTTTGTCAGATTGACCTGCCCCCCCCCCCTGACGAAAATTTCTGGATCCGCGCATGGATATCATTGTGATCTACAGAAAAAAATGAAACTATTTTGGTTTTAATCAGTTTGGAAACCTTATTTTTCGCATCCTGGAAATTCAATACTTAACTTAAGTACTCCTTAACTTTAAGGATACATTGTAATTCTAGGCCCAGATTGTCTTGCTTTTTCGTAAAATATATAAACACTTTGAGCGGGGCATGTGATTTCCAACAGTGTGATATTTTGAGAAGTGAGTACTCAGACAAGCCTGTGCAGTCCCCAATTAAGCTTTAAAGTGGTTCGGTCAGTAGCTTAACAGTCATAGAATAACCAAGCGACTAGCAAAGGCTCTGATCAGACTGCGCCTAGGCGCAGGCTGATCTGAGGCTTTGCTAATGGCAAGTATACCACATTGTTGGAAATCCATGTCGTATCTCATATATGCTTGACTCTTCAGCAGCTATAAGTGCATTTATTCATAAGCTTTGTAAATGAGCACATTTATATTGCTGACAATTTAACCAACTTGTGACGAATGGACTTTCCATCCACATCATTTGGATGAATCCACTTTAATTTTAGGGGCAGCAGGAGTGACTTTTCATTTTTATTTTGCATTTTATTACATATACATAGGCAGTGGAACCGTACGGTTTATCACGGTATTTGACAGCCTTCCCGGTTACTCCCGGTGAGTCCCGGTTGTTTTAAACATTTTAAAACAACCGGGGACATGAGCCGGTTCAACACGGTTCATCCCGAATCTCCAAGGTTGTCCACGGTGCCGCCACGGTTGTGACACGGTTCATCACGGTTCATCCCGGATCATCAAACCGGGATGAACCGGCACCTTAAACCAGGACAGTGAGAACGGGGCTCAGATCTTGACCCTGTTAGCCTGTAACCAGCTACAGAGAGTAGTAAGAATTAAAATTTCTGGTGCTTTGACCCGGTAATGCTTAATCCAACCAGCTCAGACACAGAAAGTAGTAAGAATTAAAAATTCTGATGTTTGTTTAGACTACGTAAGACTCAAACCATCCAGCTCATCTTTTTTTTGGTTTGGTTTGTTGTTTTACGTCCCAGTCGACATCTATGGTCATGTCGGGACGGTCAATTCACATAACCGCACTTTTTCCTGGGCAGGCTTTACCCAGCGGTTAACCAGTACTTCGTGCAAATACATGTACTTTCGCTTGTAACTGACAACAACCCTTCTCGATTCAGCGGAAGGGAGGAGAATGTCCGTAGAAATTATTTCATGATCAATCTCCACGAAAGTATGGGACCGGACCGGGATCGACCCCTGGATTTGCAGTCAGACACGCATCTGCAGTCAGACACGTTGCCGACTGCGCTACGCGGCCCAGCTCAACTAAAAACAGAAGTAAGAAATGAAAAATTATCTAAAGAGTAGTAAAAATCTGGGACTTTGGCCGATAAGCTCCAATTCAGTCAGCCAGCTACAGAGAGTATTAAGGAATACCATTTGGGGGTTGGACCCGTTAAGCCACAAACCAACCAGGGCCCGGAATTATAATGCCTCCTTAAAGTTAAGCAAGACTTAAGTTAAGTATTGATATTTCAACATGCTATATTAAATGCTAAATAAATTGCCTGGATCGTTGTGGTATTTGTGGTCGTTGAAATCTTCAGAAAAATCAAAACTATTTTGATTTTAATCAGTTTTAAAAGTTATTTTTCGCATCCTGAAAAATCAATACTTAACTTAAGTCTTCCTTAACTCTAAGGAGGCATTTTAGTTCCGGGCCCAGATCAGTTATAGAGAGTGGCAAGAAATCAAAATTCTGGAATTTTGACCTGGTAAACCTCAAACCAGCCTGCTCAGCTACAGAGAGTTGCAAGAAATCAAAATAATATCTTTTCCGTACGAGATAAAAAAATCAGAAAAAAATCAAATAAAATGACCTTTTCCGGCCCGCCTTGTACATGTAATGGGGCGGCACACGTTTTTTTATACTTAATCGCAATGTACTGTTCCAACAAGCATGCACGGCAACATAGTTGTACTACAGGTTAAAAAATGTCTGACTCTTTATCATTGTATATATGTTGTGTGTGTGTGTGCAAATAGCGAAGATTCTGGCAAGACTGCGAGGATGTGCAGCCTTGTCTGAAAATGTTGACCGATTGTAAGGCGGCCACATTGTTAAGTTGCGGTCACGATGGGGTTGCAGCAGGAATCTGTGTGATTTTACAGACACTGCACAGGCTTCACGCGGCGACCTTTCGGTAACTGCGTGGGGTCTCTACGATTTCTGTAGAGCCTACAATCAATTTTGGGCACCGAAATACATGTACCTTCTAAAATCATACATTATCCGCCTGATCAGCGTGCTGTATCTGTGTGGTACAAATGTACAAATGTACCCTTATGGCAATCATGCGATGGGTCAAACTACATGTCTTGCCAATGACCTACGGCCTTGCAATTTCTCAAAATTTGTCATAGTCAGGAGTTCATTGTAGATGCTACTGTAACAGCACCTGTGAATGCGTACATTAACTAACTGAATGTTGGAATCAGTTTGATATTCGATATTCGACATCTAAAATTTGAATGTGGGATTTAGTTTAATTATTCGACATTTAAAATTTGAATGTTGGATTCAGTTTGATATTCGACATTCAAAATTTGAATGTGAGATTGAGTTGGATATTCGATATTCGACATTCGATTTGAATGTTGGATTTAGTTTGATATTCGATATTCGACATTTGATTTAAATGTTGGATTGAGTTTGATATTCGATATTCCACATTCGATTTGAATGTTGGATTGAGTTTGATATTCGATATTCGACATTCGATTTGAATGTTGGATTTAGTTTGATATTCGACATTCAAAATTTGAATGTGAGATTGAGTTTGATGTTCGATATTCGACATTCAATTTGAATGTTGGATTTAGTTTGATATCCGATATTCGACATTCGATTTGAATGTTGGGTTGAGTTTGATATTCGATATTCGACATTCGATTTGAATGTTGGATTGAGTTTGATATTTGATATTCGATTTGAATGTGAGATTGAGTTTGATATTCGATATTCACATTCGATTTGAATGTGAGACTGAGTTTGATATTCGATATCCGACATTCGATTTGAATGTTGGATTTAGTTTGATATTCGATATTCGACATTCAAAATTTTAATGTGAGATTGAGTTTGATATTTGATATTCGACATTTGATTTGAATGTTGGATTTAGTTTATTATTCGATATTCGACATTCGATTTGAATGTTGGATTGAGTTTGATATTCAATATTCGACATTCGATTTGAATGTTGGATTTAGTTTGATATTCGATATTCGACATTCAAAATTTGAATGTGAGATTTAGTTTGATATACGATATTTGACATTCAAAATTTGAATGTGAGATTGAGTTTGATATTCGATATTCGATATTCGATTTGAATGTTGGATTTAGTTTGATATTCGATATTCGATTTGAATGCTGGATTTAGTTTGATATTCGATATTCGACATTCTAAATTTGAATGTTAGATTGAGTTTGATATTCGATATTCGACATTCGATTTGAATGTTGGATTTAGTTTGATATTTGATATTCGACATTCGATTTGAATGTTGGATTTAGTTTGATATTCGATATTCAACATTCAAAATTTAAATGTGAGATTGAGTTTGATATTCGATATTCGACATTTGATTTGAATGTTTGATTGAGTTTGATATTCGATATTCGGCATTCGATTTGAATGTTGGATTTAGTTTGATATTCGATATTCGACATTCAAAATTTGAATGTTGAATGTTGAATATCGAACATCGAACCAATTTTTGATTGCTCTGACGTCAACTTAAATGAATCAAGACTGAGTTCACCGACAAGAAAGTTTACAGACACACATTTAAAGACAGTTCACCGACAAAACAGTTCACAGACACTCATTTGAAGACAGTTCACCGACAGAATTGAAGACAGTTCACCGACAGAATTGAAGACAGTTCACCAAAAATTTTTATATTGTTTTTATAATGAATGTCACATGTTTTACTATCATTTGGGATACTATTAAACACATGACTAATATAAAAAAAAATTTTTGAACAGAACATATACTTTATTAATCTCTCAGGTCATACAACATGACATATGAGGTAACTGAAATAGAAATACAATCATAATTCTCAATTAGCGGGAAAGGAACATTGTAATTACTTAATGTCAAATACTGTCATGGCTATCTTCACTTTATTCTGAATTTTATTTTATTAGAATTTTCATGTGTTAATTTATATATTTGAGGAGTTTTAACAGGGATACGAAAATTGCGAGTACAATTGTTCCTAAGCTTTTTGGGGAGCAGATTAAAAAAGTTTTATAACATCAATAAGGCTGTAGGTAACAAAGGTAAATAACCGAGCATAGCCTTGCAAAATGTACTTGCAATGATTACCTCCCTTAGCTTTTACTGACAGTCTCCAAACGGCGTGTCCTGCTCTGCACAGAGACCAGAACATCGTCGTCTGGAGCCAAGAAAATGTCGACAACCATGTTGTATTTATTTTATTCATTATTCTTCAAGTGTTGTGGGTAATCGAAGAAAATTCGACACCCGTACATGTAATACATGTATACTGACATGTAGAATATAGTAAAACAACACACAGGGTCATTAGACAATTAAACGGCTATCTTGTGCACCAAAACATGTTTCTACCAAATCGTGTATATCATCCAAATACATGGATCACTGACTTTATGAGTTCATTATTTTCAATCATAGTTTTCAGGCGCATAGATTTGTGGACTGTAGGCCTACACCAGAGAAATTGAAGTTGAATGATTTCTGTGGCACTTCGATCTTTTTATTAGACATATCTATGCCTAATGCATATATCTATAGATCATTACAATATCTGTATACACCGGATTGGTCCTAGTTGAAAAGAAAACAATAATAGTTTAGCTTCATGTAACATCAAAAGATCTGCCTATTATTTGTTAATCAAGCAAACAAAATTCGCCCTGTTAACCAACAATAATGCAAAGTCCATGATCCCACTGATGCGACACAGCAGTAACATAAATGTACTCTCTCATTAGTGAGAAGAAATAGTTCTATCTATCTTTTATCCTGGCAGCAATTGCCAGTGTTCTCTACCAAATGTATCTACTTTTGTTTTTACTTCAAATCACAAGTGATCCATAGTTCGTCAAAATTAACAGTTATTTTCCAGCCATAGGTCAGTTACATATAAAGCCAATTCGTCGGTGAACTTTCTTAAAA
This sequence comes from Loripinus fragilis, assembly GCA_964019695.1. NCBI lineage: Eukaryota > Metazoa > Mollusca > Bivalvia > Lucinida > Lucinidae > Loripinus > Loripinus fragilis. Next base: position 22,947,048 of record OZ026521.1, read on the forward strand.
AGTGTCGATGAACTATCTTTAATTCTGTCATTGAACTGTCTTCAAAAACGTGTCGGTGAATTGTCTTGTCGGTGAACTGTCTTGTTCCCAACTAAAACGCCTCACTCATAAACGATTTAGCGACGACATACAAAAATGAACAGCAACGTTCTGCTTATTTGTGTAGAAGCTGGGCGATGTTGGAAAATGACTTTGATTTGGTATGAAGGTAACGCGTTTTCAAATTGCAGTTTGTAGTTTTCTAGGCATCTCTAAAAACATCAGAACAAGTTGACCACAAAAACAATACATACTGGGTGTCCTGCCTACTGGATTTACCCTATCGGATTTGCGCTTTAAGGGCTAAGAAATGGTAATGTAGTGGGACCTGGTAACCAGTTATGTGGATACTATAGAGTTATATGCAAAGTTCGGATAATTCGTAGTGAAGTCCATGTGGAGGTTAGTCTGGGTGTCCTGCCTACTGCCTACTATTGGTGCTCCCGTTGGGAGTTGGCTTAAAGGTCTTAAGCCTCGTTTATATGCACAATTTGCACCCTGGTGCAAATTTACTCCCGGGTGCAAAATTGCATCCAGGAGTAAATTTGCTACCCCTTATGTAGCGTTCATATGTCAATAAATTGTATTCATATGTTATTGGATTTGCTCTTTAAACATATCACAAATGTTTCAGTTTTACTATAAGGAGAAATTCGATGTGTTAAGAATGTTTCGATTAATTGTCAGTTCTAGATACCGTCGTGTGAGAAAAATGCAACTCCATGTGGTTTTATTTGCTTTATTTATTTATACAATATTTAAAGAGGATAATACACCAGTCAATTGTATCCACGGCTCTCCCCGTAGGTGGGGTAAGGTGCTGGACAATTACTTTTTGATTGTCCCCGCAGTGCCGGGGAAGTGTGGGCACTTATTCTGCTGGCATGTTTTGAAGTGTAGGGTGGGGCAAGAGCAGGGTTGTTACCATCAGCTTGTCCCCACAGTTATACCAGGGCTCTGGAAAGTGATAATCATTATCCCCGCCCATCCCCGTAGGTCGGGGAGCAGTGGATACAAATGAATGGTGCATAAATGGCACTTATAGAAGCTGTAGCAGCAGTACTAAATAAATATAGGACTATCTGGCCAAGAGAGGTGGACGGTCGTAGTGCTTGAGACATACACATGTACTGATGATCCATGGCTTCCGAATGTCACGGGCTATGCGACAAACTGCACGAATAGCTGCAACGGAATGCGCGTATACGTTAAGTTTTTCAATTGAACTGCTGGTGACAGTTTGACTTAGGACTGCGTAGAGCTGGACAATTGAGGACCTCTTCGTAATAGCAAAATAAACGTCTTGTGAATGTGGGAAACGGGTATGGTCTTCAATTGTTGACGAACACTTCTAAATCTCTGTTCAATTTCCAAAGGGAAATGGCTCAACCGAGGTTATCAATGGCTACAAGATGCTTCGATTGGGGGGGGGGGGGGTTAAGATAGAAGGTAGATTGCTCTGTCTGAACATCACGTTGATTACATGAATTGTAAAGGGTGGTCACTCCGTTATTATGCCGGGGGAACCTTTTCACCGATGTGTACATCGGTGACATGTACTCGTGCATGGCGCCAGAGTTCTGGCAAACTCTGATTTCTATTGCTGAGGTTAGGAAGAGATGTTATTCGGAAATAGAATCGTGCAAATCGAAGCCGATAGACAAGACATTCCAGTTGTTCTGCGTGGAAACCCGGCATAGCCGATGAAGTAGTGACTACAGAGAGAAGCCATGACCTTAAGTTTGATAAATGGACTATTTATATAGTTTATTTTCATACACATGTACATGTTCATATAGAAAAGATGGGTAATTTATCAAAATCTAAGATCAAATTGTACATATGTGATAACAAGTTGCGTTCATGTGCACAATTTGCACCTAGGGGCAAATGTACACCCGGGTGCTAATTTGCTCCACCGAATTTGCACCACCTACAAAGGTGGAGCAAATTCGCACCCGGGTGCTAATTTGCACCCGGGTGTATTTTCATAAAGCACCGTTTACATGACCAAAATACACCCCAGGTGCAAATTTACACCCCGGGTGTATATTTGCACCGGGGTGTATATTGTGTATATGAACGAGGCTTTAGAAATGGCGATGTAGTGGGACCTGAGTGGATGCATATACTATAGAGTAATATGCAAAGTTCAGGTGCGAATCGTCTGAAATTTCGAGCATACAGGAGGTTGTGAAACCCATAGGGAGTTAGGCCTGTGTATACCATTCTACGGGGATACTTAACATGCTTAAGAGGGCTATATGCACAGTTCAGTCGCGCAGCCTCACTGCATGTACATCGCCATTTCTAAGCCCTTAAAGCCCAACCAAGAGGAGGTACACCTAGTAGGACGGACACAAAGGCATATCATCCCATGGGCTTCACTACCTCATGTATGCTCTAAATTCCCTGAACTTTGCATATAACTCGTTACAGTATATCCATCACTGGTTACCGGGCCAAACTACATAGTACATCGCCATTTCTATAGGTATTCTATGCGTCTATGCCCTTAAAACCCAAGCCAACGGTGGTATACCTAGTAGGCCGAACACCCAGGCCTACTTCCCTATAGGTTTCACTGGAATATTTCGAGGCTACGCACCTGAACTTTGCATATAACTCTCTAGAGTATCTCCATTACTGGTTACCGGGCCCCACAGCATCGCCATTTTAAGCCCCTAATAGCCCAACCAACCCTAGTAGACAGGACACACAGGCGGTTTGACTTTTGTGTTTGATATAAATTTGGAGTGTGCAGCCTGCAAATAAGTTATTCAATTCCAAGATTTATTTGTATTCAGAATTACCCCCAACCCCATCCCCACACCTTTAAGTGTAATATATATAGTTTTCTTCACAGTTGCAACGTCTTCTTCCTCCTGTGATTGTATAAACAAACACATTAAAATTATCCATGACATGACGAACCAACAAAATAAGTGTGCGCCCACCGAAGACTCTGATCAGCCTGAGTATCAACCCAGTCTGACCAGAGTCTTTGCTGTGCGCTCAGTGAGTAACTAAAGTCCCAACATTTCTTCATGCGAAGACTAGGCTGATTAGATCTGAGTCCTCTCGTAACGGACGGCGACATTGTTGGTTTTCTCATGTCGTGGCTCATTAATCGAGTTCCACTTTTGATCTGTTTTGATATTTTTTTAATCAGCGCTGCGACGTTTCGCATGCTGTACATATAAAAAAAAACAATTCAACATAATGATACCGCCCCAGGGGTGAGGAGAAACGGGGGAAAATTAACGAAACAAGAAAACAAATGCTGATTTTTTAGGGGGACAGAGAAATAAAGACGAATCTGGGGAACAGTGGATATAAGAAATTATGGAGGGCTGTGGGGGTAAAGACGAGCAATCCAATTTATTTAAGGGGAACAACGACACTGGTACCATAATATTCTTAATCAGTTTGCAAAGTAAGCCACCCGTTCCGTTGACAAAGTGTTTGTCTGCAGGTCCAGAGATCACAACTCCTTATCTATGGTCATTAATCCCCCGCCGCAAAGCTGAGAGGGGATTATAGGAATGCCCTTTGCCTGTCCGTCAGTCTGTCCGCCCGTCTGTCCGAACGTAACACTTTCTTTTCCGCTCCATACCACTTTCATAAATATTCAACTACTGAGGCAATGACAGCTTCGCAGACTTAGTTAAAGGTCATTGGATTTAGCCTTGAATTTTATGTCCGCTCCATATTACTTGAACACTTTGAAAGATTTGCATTAAACTTTGGTCAAATGTTCATCTCTGGGAGATCGTGTGCAGAACCTATGGCTCAGTTACAAAGACTCAATATCAAGGCCACAAATGAAGGTCGTGTGATTAAGCCTTGAATTTCCTGTCCGCTCCATATCTCCTTTACCCAAAAGCTTTTCTTTACACTTTGGTCAGATATTGATCAGCGTCCCGAAATAACTGAAAACTTGTTGACTGCGACGTAAACAATTAACTCTAGTAACATGACTTGCGAATCGAAGAGATAGGTTTCAGAACATGTCATGAAAAATAGTACGTGAGTATGATCAGGCAATACCACAATCACAGACCGCAGACAAACCCATGGCATCCATGGTACCGCGAGGAAGAGTCACACAACAATCACGAGACACCAGGAAGACAAACCAAGCAAAGCAACCAGCTCTCTCTTCTCCATCAAGATGATTGCTAAACTAGAATGGACATAATGTAACGTGCAACAAAACATAGAACAATTACAGACTCCCACAATGGGAGTAACAATAAACAACAAGTTAACAACAACAGAACCACCGCCTTAGAACGGACAGCAGCCTAAGCCACCTGGGGGCATTTGACTGGTACCAAATCTTCGCCCTAGATTCTGCAGTTGTTGAAGTACAATAAATGTTAAGCTCGCATGGAAGCCTTCTAACTATTGCAATATATCATCTTGGAGAAACACTCTAATCAAATTAACACACTATGATGAAACAAAGAAAAGGGCACACGACTCACAGATAGTCAGAGCTAAAACAAATCTCAAGTTGAGCCACGGTGGGCCCAGCTACAGATAAGCATCAGGCACCAACCCACCGATTAAAGCCTGGCTTTTAAAGTGTGCCCTATAATCCAGAGAGAGAAACGTAAATCACCATCCCTGACGCATTGACGAACAAAGTTTTACAAAGGGCACAATGTAGCAGTCTATTCAAAATTTGAATGTAGGATTGAGTTTGATATTCGATACTCGAGATTTATCATTTTGAGATTTTAGATCTGAATGTTTGATTCAGTTTTAATATATAAGAGGTTTGGAATAACAAAATAATCAAATGTTGAATTGAGTTTGATATTCGATATTCGACATTCAAAATTCGACTGTTGGATTCAGTTTAATATTTAAGATTCAAATAATTGGAATGTTGGATTCAGTTTGATATTCGACATTCAAAATTTGAATGTGAGATTTAGTTTGATATTCGATATTCGATTTGAATGTGAGATTGAGTTTGATATTCAATACTCGAGATTTACCATTTTGAGATTTTAGATCTGAATGTTTGATTCAGTTTTAATATATAAGAGGTTCGGAATAACAAAAAAATCAAATGTTGAATTGAGTTTGATATTCGATATTCGACATTCAATATTCGACTGTTGGATTCAGTTTAATATTTAAGATTCAAATAATTGGAATGTTGGATTCAGTTTGATATTCGACATTCAAAATTTGAATGTGAGGTTTAGTTTGATATTCGATATTCGACATTCGGTTTGAATGTGAGATTGTGTTTGATATTCGATATTCGACATTCTATTTGAATGTTGGATTGAGTTTGATATTCGATATTCGACATTCAAAATTTGAATGTGAGATTGAGTTTGATGTTCGATATTCGACATTCGATTTGAATGTTGGATTTAGTTTGATATTCGATATTCGACATTCAATTTGAATGTTGGATTGAGTTTGATATTCGATATTGGACATTCGATTTGAATGTTGGATTTAGTTTGATATTCGAAATTCGACATTCGATTTGGATGTTGGATTGAGTTTGATATTCGATATTCGACATTCAAAATTTGAATGTGAGATTGAGTTTGATATTCGATATTGGACATTCGATTTGAATGTTGGATTTAGTTTGATATTCGATATTCGACATTCAAAATTTGAATGTGAGATTGAGTTTGATATTCGATATTCGACATTCGATTTGAATGTTGGATTTAGTTTGACATTCGATATTCGACATTCGATTTGAATGTTGGATTGAGTTTGATATTCAATATTCGACATTCGATTTGAATGTTGGATTGAGTTTGATATTCGATATTCGACATTCGATTTGAATGTTGGATTGAGTTTGTTATTCGATATTCGACATTCAAAATTTGAATGTGAGATTGAGTTTGATATTCGATATTCGACATTCGATTTGAATGTTGGCTTTAGTTTGATATTCGATATTCGACATTCGATTTGAATGTTGGATTGAGTTTGATATTCGATATTCGACATTCGATTTGAATGTTGGATTGAGTTTGATATTCGATATTTGACATTCGATTTGAATGTTGGATTGAGTTTGATATTTGATATTCGACATTCAAAATTTGAACGTGAGATTGAGTTTGATATTCGATATTCGATTTGAATGTTGGATTTAGTTTGATATTCGATATTCGACATTCGATTTGAATGTTGGATTGAGTTTGATATTCGATATTCGACATTCGATTTGAATGTTGGATTGAGTTTGATATTCGATATTCGACATTTGATTTGAATTTTGGATTTAGTTTGATATTCGATATTCGACATTCAAAATTTGAATATGAGATTGAGTTTGATATTCGATATTCGACATTCGATTTGAATGTTGGATTTAGTTTGATATTCGATATTCGACATTTGATTTGAATGTTGGATTGAGTTTGATATTCGATATTCCACATTCGATTTGAATGTTGGATTGAGTTTGATATTCGATATTCGACATTCGATTTGAATGTTGGATTTAGTTTGATATTCGACATTCAAAATTTGAATGTGAGATTGAGTTTGATGTTCGATATTCGACATTCGATTTGAATGTTGGATTTAGTTTGATATTCGATATTCGACATTCGATTTGAATGTTGGGTTGAGTTTGATATTCGATATTCGACATTCGATTTGAATGTTGGATTGAGTTTGATATTTGATATTATACAATTATTGACTTATTCTGAGGTAGACATGTAGTGTTATTGAACAGTAAACGTCATATTGACCGACGCGGAGCGGAGGCAATATGATTAAGTTTACTGTTCAATAACACTCCATGTCTACCGAAACATAAGTCAACAATTGTTTTATTATATAATAAATGTATGTTATGCATTTCCTGCCATTTTAGACCATTAAAACGTTGACGTTACGGATTACTTGACGTTCTGACGTCACTTCCCATAAGCCAGTCAATATTACCTCGTGCCGTGTGCTTTGCAACGTCACGTCCGGCCAACCATGCAATATGTAGTTTTATTGACTCGAGGAGATATGCATCTGGGCCAATCAGAAGATGTTTATTTATAGATTATATAATAATCGATTTGAATGTTGGATTGAGTTTGATATTTGATATTCGACATTCGATTTGAATGTTGGATTGAGTTTGATATTCGATATTTGACATTCGATTTGAATGTTGGATTGAGTTTGATATTTGATATTCGACATTCGATTTGAATGTTGGATTGAGTTTGATATTCGATATTCGACATTCAAAATTTGAATGTGAGACTGAGTTTGATACTCGATATTCGACATTCGATTTGAATGTTGGATTTAGTTTGATATTCGATATTCGACATTCAAAATTTGAATGTGAGATTGAGTTCTATATTCGATATTCGACATTCGAGTTGAAAGTTGGATTTAATTTGATATTCGACATTCGATTCGAATGTTGGATTGAGTTTGATATTCGATATTCGACATTCGATTTGAATGTTGGATTGAGTTTGATATTCGATATTCGACATTCGGTATGAATGTTGGATTTAGTTTGATATTCGATATTCGACATTCAAAATTTGAATGTGAGATTGAGTTTGATATTCAATATTCGACGTTCAATTTGAATGTTGGATTAAGTTTGACATTTGATATTCGACATTCGATTTGAATGTTGGATTGAGTTTGATATTCGATATTCGATTTGAATGTTGGATTGAGTTTGATATTCGATATTCGACATTCGATTTGAATGTTGGATTTAGTTTGATATTCGATATTCGACATTCAAAATTTGAATGTTGAATTTCGAACATCGAACCAATTTTTGATTGCTTCTATTTTAAGCCTATTTTGTCGGCCATTTTTGTTACCATGGCAACTGGTAAACGTCAAATAAAGGCCAGAATTTTACACTTGGGCTATTCTTCTAATAGACCAATAAGATGAAACTGGTGAAAGGCAACTTTCAGTTTTTGGCTCACACTGCACTCTTTCAGAACGCCCTGGCAACGCCAAGCTACGGCGTTTGTTTTGGACATGCACAAAGGGCGCTCAGTCGGTGGGCGTTCTATGCGATCCCACAGCGTCCACTGGCGATGCACTTGTGTTGCTGCGGAGATGCGTTCGATCTAACTGCGCACCAATTGGCGTTCCACATTTTATTGGACGCCGTAGGATCCCGGTGAGAAAGCTACTCTGTTTACTTTAGGGAATAAGGTAGACATCCGAAAAATCAAGGCCACTGGATCAGCTGACAGAGATTTCCTTGTTATTTAGTCAGCTTTTGAATCTGGTAAAAAGTGTGGTCAGAGCAATAAATTGTCTATGGAAATTTATACTTGGCTAAAAGTTCAACTACTTCCAATATGGCTTGGTGAATATCAAAGTATGTTTCCTTAGCGAGCCAAACGAAATATTATTCTCTGATTGTAATGTAAAACAGACTTGAAATGGGTGTTTATGGCATACTCGTAGCGTATTTCAATGCCTTTTCGTGCCTTATTTTCATCAAAAAACAAAGCTATTTCAAGCATGGATAAGCTTCATCAGATATCGCTACCGCTAGACCCCCCTGGAATAATCTTAAAAACTTGCAGTACCAGTACATTGGTCATTCAAACGGTTAGTCTGTATACAAATAGATCCTTATGACAAGGAGATTTTGTATCTTGTTCCTAGAAGTGTGGTGTGACAGGTGTTAAAAGTTTAGGTGCGCTTGTTTAATAGGAAGTATCCATAATTACTATTATAGTACATGTATTGCGCACAGGCTTGTCCACAGGCTATGTTAATTGTTAAGTACTACGCTGGGTTATTACTCTTCTGCAACATGGCATATCAGAATTTATTTTGCTTTGTTTGAATATACAAATTGTATAACGTGCTTTATAATTAAATTTTACATTCCACATTCAGAGCATTTATATACTCGTACAATTCAAAATATAAAATACTACATTAAAATAGTTTAATTGCAGTACTGGAGCTAAAATATGTGAAAAAGTCCTTAGGTTGACCATGACATCAACAACAAAAGTGAAAGTAGAAAAAAATCATTGATATTTAAAAAGTCAAAAAACAAAACATTTAATTTAAAACCAAACAATAATTGTATAGTATTAACTACTTATTAGCGTTCAAAACAGGACTCGAGTGGTGTTATCCAATTAAAATTAGACTATTTGACCCTCTTTGAAGACTGCCCTAAACATTAAAAATCAATCTTGTTTTCAGCTCCCGATCCCAGATCGCTTATATCAGCTCCTTATAACTAAGAAAGCTTCAAGAGCTAAATGACCAGGCATGCAACTTATCATCATATCCAAATGCCAATTGGAACTGCCTCGGCCAATTTCGTGGAACTCGATGGAATCAGACCTATGATGTATATCTATGGTACACTTTGAAAACGTAACGCTGACCTTAAATAACGTAACGCTGACGGCACAGAAACCTTGCCGACACAATAAAAAGTGTGATTGCAGCCAAAGAAACGGTGATAAATGAAGTGTATGTATTTTTCAATCAAATATCGCTTCACTTATAGTGTTAATAGATTTTGACATGACCCAAATAGTACAGTACTATTTTTCCTTACGCCAGTTCCAGCTAATAAAATGGAGCTTTTTCGTACATAGTACTACAGTAAACCCCGAGGCTTGATTCGATTTTCGAATTGTGCCAGACTTTCTCAATTGAGCCAACTGCCTCAAATACAGACCTCTGTAAAATGAGTTGAAAAGCTGCTTAAATCCCCAAACCCACACAACTGGTCAGGTCAATTCAAGCACATACAGTGTAGTTCTACTGACATTCCATGCAGGACTAGTCCCTACACTGCTAGTGCTATTTCATAAAAATAAGTAACGGTGCAAAGATTAGGAATCGATACAATCAAGTACCACACTTTACCCAGGATACCAATGGGAACGTAAAAAGCTCACAGTTAGACACCACAACCGAGAGCCAATAGGTCAGCCCTTTCCAAGCAGGTGATCACAAGGCACAAATAATCAGACGCGCACAAAGGCATAACAAACACAATACAGAAAACATAAAAGATCCACAAAAGAAGTACCGCCTTGGAACGGTCAGTAACATATTTTACTGGAGGGCTTTAACCGGTTTCACGGCGCCAACCTCACCCTTAATTCAGATGTTGATCAAGACACATATATATTTGGTTTGCATGAAATACCCCTAACTTATTAGTGCATCATCACCTAGAACATATAAATCAAGATATAAAAAGGAGATAAAGCAAAGATAATGACTCAACTCTAAATAAAAATGAATACGGGAGCAAAAGAAATCTAACAGGTAAACCCTGGTGGGCCCGACAAACAGCCAAAGCATCAGGCCCCTACCATCGCATCAATAGATCAGTCTATAAGTCGGAACCGTCATAAGTCAATTGATTCCTGAAAGCTTCATTATATTTGGAAAGAAGCAAAGTCTCCCCTTCTTTTAAAAAAAAGAGACAAGTTAGACCCTGTACATTTATTTACAATGTACCGATATAACGCACATACACTGAATTTAACAGCAATACATGTGTAGTCACAATCAATATACTGATTCCAAATTACTATTTGTCCTGCAGCACGGATTTAGGGAAAAGAGGTTCTGCGAGACACAGAGGGTAATGCTAGTCGACGAAATGTTTAAGAACATACAGATGGAGAAACAAGCAGATTTGATACTTTTAGATTTTAGGAGAGCCTTTGTAATCTGATTTCATAATTCTGCTTTAATGGAATTCGGGGCAAAATACTGAGTTGCATTCTCGTACTTAAGATGTTTTTCACAATGGTGAAAAATCAAACAAGATAGCACTATAATTTCAGTGATGTCCCACTGGGCTTACTCATTTCTAGTATATATAAATGGCCTACCTGACAAGAGCAAATTCAGAGTAAGCATTTTGCAAATTATAGGCCATATACCTAGCTATTACCTCTGAATACGAGTCAGTAACTTTGCAAAGTGACTTCCATACACTAGAAATATTAGTTGCAATATGTGATTTCCAACAGTGTGATATTTTGACATGAATAGACTCAGACAAGCCTGGGTAGTCTCTATTAGAAACTCCAAATGGTGTTCGGTCAGTAACTTAACACTCATAGAATATTCAAGCGACTAGCAAAGGCTCTGATCAGACTGCGCATATGCACTGGCTGATCTGAGGCTTTGCTGGTAGCACATATCACATTGTTGGAAATTTCATGTGACTGCTCATATGTGAAATAAAGATGGAACATGAGCTGCAATCCGCCCAAATGCCAGTTCCTACATATCACAAGAGACAAACGACCCATTCAGATCCGACACTTACATGTACTTCATGACACTGTTCTAGAATCAGCAGCCCTCCGCCAAACATTTAGGTGTAACAGTCATTGATAGTCTTTCTTTGACCCCACATTGATCCAGTCTCCAAGATAACAAACCAAACAGACCGGTTTTAAAAGAAACACCAATGACCATAAAACATGTAAGTGCCTCAAATCTACAGCATATACAACTTTATGTACATGTATACGCGGTGCAACAGGTTTGTCTGCAGTTTTTAATTGTATTATTTCCTGGTCATACTCAATAACTATTTCAATGCGACCAAAGCTGAAATATGCATCAGCAGTGTGGTCCCCTCATTTAATTAACTTGAAGTTTTGCTGCGCAGGCCAAACTATTGGGCTACCCGTGACTACCAGCGCATTTCAAGTGTGTAGCATTACGAAACTTGTGTATTTTAGAACAGCAGCATGTAGATTTCCGACTAACGCTTATATACAAGCCCACCTTTGATCTAGTAGCCATACCTGCAGCAGACTACCTAATACCCAATACTACCCTAGCACTAGACAGTCGAGACACAACCACCTACTGGTTTATAGACACGTTTCTACATGCAAATACCATTACAAGTCTTCTCTCGCACCATTGTCCAATGGAACTCACTCCCATTTTACAATCGTGGTATACATCAGTCATGCTGTACTTGCCAAATTGTACAGGCCGTATCGTAGATGTCTGGTATGGTTTTACATTTAACATATTCTAAACTATTTCCCCCTTTTGTTCAATCAATCACCTCTTTACACGTGGATACCGAACTCAACTCAAAATAACTTTATTCAACTCAGGTTACGTAGTGTGTAACAACATGGGGTAAACATGACGTAACCCCTTCTGATGTCGTCCACGGTGGATAAGAGGAAAGGTAGATCTATATGAGGAGAGTGCTTTGTTGATGTCAACTAAATACCTCCGCCCTTCATAACTATAAAAAAGACATCATCAATTGAGCTACTGGGCGATCAAACAGAGAGCTTCAAATCAATTCCAGATTCAAGCTTCGGTTGTACGTATTTTTTAGTACTTTTCCGTTTGGTACATTTTACGAGACGAGACGAGCCTACGCAGTCTCGACAGAGCCACCCATGTTCGAACAAATATAATGGATACGTCTATGAAGATCGCAGGCAGAACCTATTACATCAAGCCATCATGCATGTTTAAAGAATTACGCATGCATATGCAATATATACCAACGTTTCATAAGCTGGTCAGTTTAATAAAAAAGCCAATTTGAAAGTTGATAAAACAATTAAAATACCATTTTTCTATCCATGTGTCTCCAGTCCTAAAAGCAAAATATTTCACTATCTACTGCATAGTTAATACAGTTAACACTATTTCAAACACTATTCCAAACATCCTTGTTGGGAATAACTAATATTCAACAGTTTATCGCAGCGACGGTCACATTTATTAAAAAAGTCCTGAAGGTAAGTGGGACGTAACCTTATCATATCCTTCATTTTGACATAATCTTTTGAAACGAATGATAACATAAGGATATAAAGAGCTTCCGTCTCTAGTAAATTTGATAAAAATAAAACTTCGAGAGAACCTTTCTGTAGCTGCACAGTAAAGTAACGGTTACCCATCATAATTGACTTTTATGAACACCTGGATATTTTTCAGACCACATCAGGCCCAACTGTTTTAAAATCTGCTCTATCAGTGGACTTGATACATCGTTTGAATATACTGGTTCTCGAAGAACAATGAAATATTTATACGAGTGGTAACCAGACCTAGAGTTGCTACCCATATGGAGTTCTGTCCTTGGGGTTAAGAAGGGAAAAAAAGTTGAAAACATTCAAACCACCGGACGCGATTTCCGCAAAATTAGCCATTGTTTGTCTTGACGAAGTCGAGTCTAATGCAGCTTAAGACCTATTTATCTAAAAAATCTATCGGTTGATTTAAAAAAAACTATTTTTCATTGAATAAGAAATTTGCATACTTTTTAAGTTGTGACGTTATCCTATCTTGCCTTTTTTCATTGTCTCCGACTGGAAGCATTTTTCAAATACTTTGAGCATCGCGCACTTGCAGACAACCTGTCCATTTTTTTTTATTAGCGACCTTTATATAAGTGCAATCACGCGTTTGTTTGTTTTCAAACAGGAATAATCAATAAATAATAAACATAACACATTTTATTACCTTTATCATAATGTAGAATGAATAACCATACTAATGAAAATTTCGAGAAATTTATTGTAGATAAATAGACCGTTTAAAATATATTAAAAGTACTAAAGCAAAACCTGTCTTAAGCGGCCACTCAAAAAAAATTGGTTTTCAAGACTTAGTATCGGTTAATGCAGGTCAAAAGTATTGCAGAATGCTCTCTTGGAGCATTCTGCAATACATTGACCTTCATTAACAGACCAGGTGTCGTTAAAACCTCTGATTTGTCTGTTTTTAAATTACCGTTTTAGAAAGGTTAACTGTATATTCAGTAGTTAAATTAACAGAAATGTCTGAAAGCAAGTAATCTTGGATACGTATAGTTACAAGTACTGGTCAGCTTTATTGGCCAGGCTCCCAGGTTATAAAAAAAATCTTACTCAACTCAGCTGAGCATGAAATTTATCCTGCTCATAAATGTTAAAATGCCAACAGTCGTTGGCATTTTAACTTTATTAGCATGATAAATACAACATCTGAGAGACTTAAGGATCTGTCGATATTTTAGTTTTTATGAGCAGTTGAAATTTCATGCTCAGTTGAGATTCCATATACCCTTACACCTGACCGTCATAATTTTTGTACTGCGGTATTGACGATGTCAAGGGACTTTCATTTTTAGTATACAGAAACATTTTAAATATCAATCTTTCGACATATTTTCATTCATAGTGATATCAAGGGTTATGAATACGCAAATAATTACGAATCTTACTGATAACAACTCTACGAGAAAGTCTGCCCGGACCTAAATCGACACGTTTTTTCTGAACAGACGACTGTATTCTTAATTTAAAAAGTAGTTAAAAATACCATTTCTGGAGAGAGATCGAAAACGAGGCTCTATAGTGTATGGCGGAAAATTTGAGTGGAAGATAAATTTTGAATAAAAATACTTTATACTGTGCAACAAGTGACTTTTTTTCGGAACCAGCGACGTGGGAATCGCATATTACATTTATTAAACGGATGATAGTTTTTGATTGTCAGGAAAATATTTAATAAGGAAATATATGGAAAATGTCTGAACAAGGAGGATCAGTAGAAAACCCACCTCACACGGACGGGGTAAGTCTGCTTTATAACCAACCCCAGCAGAATGAACAATACATCCAACAGATTGGCTGCCATGCTTTACAAGGTACAAATGATCAACATCAACAACATCAACAACAGCAGCAGCGATACCTATCAGAACACAGCATATGTAACAAGAAAAACTATAACATGTGTTACATGTTATAAACGGCGTTGTTGAAGGTTCTTATGAGTTATAATAGATGAAGGATAATAATGAAGTTTTTTTTTTGCAATGAGATATACATTAAAGCGGCTTTGAAATGAGTCATTAAATGCTTGACGTTTCGCTAATAAACCATTCAATCAGACGGTGATGGTGAATACTTGTTATCATCAGTCTTTTATGAAAACCAATACTTGTCCGCGGGGAAAGAAAAAGTTAGACTGCATTACGTCCCTTGATATACAGTATTTTAAAAAAGAACAAGAAAAACTATGACTTCTCAAGTCGAAAGAATAATATCCCATGCATTTTCCTCCTTTTGATGGAAAGAAACCCAACCCCAGCCATGAGTTTGCGGGTGATAGGAAAACTTTACTAGCGTGCCAGTAGCAAAATAAAGAAAGATGATGATTGCTTCCGCGTTTGACAAAACATCGAAACAAACGGTTTAACCTCAGGTCAAACCAATCGAATGACCTATTTTCCGCTTTTTGCCTTTAATATTTCTTAGGTTAATTTCTTAGCTTATTCATATTTTCTGCTTGTATGCCCGTTGTACGTTCTGTTTGTTTGTTTAACTTTTTTTCTTGCTCCTATTTTCTAATAAAATGAAAAGTTTGTTTCTGTTTTATCGTGGCACTGTTTTATCGCACACTGCTAAATATAGAATGAATGACGTCACAATGATTTACAGAATAGTCCTTTAAATACTTATTTAATATACTTATTTAAGAATTTCGTATCTATAGTAATGAATTATCAATAAGTTCGCCCCAGAAAACCGCTGATAACACATAATTGGAAATAATTTCTAGGTAAAAATATTAGTTACAATTCTAAGTTATTCTAGGTTAGACCATTAGACCTGCTGGCGAGTGTGAAAAATAGGTACAGTCTGTGGGTATAACAGGGGTTGAACATCCGACATTTACACTGAAAAGACACCCGATTTTAGACGTTTTAAATACTCTTTGAATAAGAGAAGTCTACGTTTGTTTTTACTTAACCCTTGGAAAAACGAAAAATTTAATCAAAACATTATTCTTTGAACAATAACTTTGATCACACCCCTCTTCAGAATAGTCCATTTCAAAACCAATTACAATTATAGGCTAAGTAACCACTGTTTCATAAATGAACTAATATTAGTTACTTATGCATTAATAAGTACGCCGTAGAAAATACGAGTGCAACCGCCATAGACAATGTAAACGGACATGGGGCTTTTTTCCAAGGTAGTGGATTAGGTAGTGCATTGCATATGGACCAAACACAAGTCAACAATACTCAGCAGACCGTTATTGTTATGCAAATGGCCCACCATGTGAACCAAAATTGTAGCCAAAACCAGCAATCGAACACGGCCATTCATAACCCGATTCATAACGGTGAATTAATGACCATGATCAAGACTATGAATAATACTGTTATGTCGGTGTCGTCTAGACTATCCGCGATGGAAAATACTCTGGGAAAGCTGGTCAAAATAGAATGTGACCTATCCAAAGTGAGAGCAGACATCACAAACATCAAACTAGATAATACCGAGTTTAACCAAAGGTTAATAGATGTTGAGATATTTTACCAGAATAACAGCGACAGTTTTGATGATATTAACAAAAAAATGAGAAATTTTCCACACAATTATCAGACCTTAAAACAAACAATTTCCTTGAAATATCAGAATTAAAAGATGAAAATAAACTTCTTAAATCCAAATTATCTGATATGCAGTCAAACTACCATGGTCTAAAGGAAGAATTTCTCGAACTCAAAACTCGTTCTATGCAAGAAAATTTGATATTTTTTGGGATTCCAGAAGTAAATGAACAAACAGGACCCTTTTCTTCCGGTCAAGCAAACAGACAAGAAAATGCAGAACAGACCCTGAGACAATTTATGAGTAACGAGTTATCACTAGGGTCCCCTGATGCCGTGGCAAACATCGCGTTTGATCGAGTTCACAGACTCGGGGCTCGACGGAGGTACTCGGACAAACCTAGACCGATCGTTGCAAAGTTTGAACGTTTCACTGATCGCGAGACGATTCGAAAGGCTGGCATGGTGCTGAACAACCGACCAAATTCTACTTATAGAGTGCGTGAACAGTTTCCCAAGGAAAATGAGGACCGCAGAAAAGTGCTATATTCTGCTATGTACAGACTAAAATCAAATCCGCAAAATCGTATCAGTTTAGTGCGGGACAAGCTTTATGTGAACGGTCAATTGTACATACCGGAAAATGATCCAGAATTTAGACCCCCGCCACAACGAACATCCTATTCTAAACCAAATAGACAAACTACCTCTTTCTATCAGCGGTGGCCTGAACCGCAAGCTTCGCCAGCCTTGGAAGACCGCTTCAGCGCACGCGCTACAACTAGACAGACACCACGACGACAAGATTTACAACCAATACCAACACACAACAAGTACTCCTGTCTATCGGATACTTCACATGAAAATGCGAGTGGTTATATCCCAGAACGCTTACCAGGACAAAAACATAAAACTCTATCGTCACTTAGCGAAGAAGGGTCACCGAGAAAACAAAAGGACAACAATCTCCCAAGATCAAAGTCACGTGACAGAGACAACACCCCACGTAAACAGATAACTGATAATTCGGCTGGCAAGGACACAGAGTCGCGCAGCAACACGAACAACGTAGAAACAATGGACACCAATGTGAACAGAACAGAAACCACGAGATTTGATATTGACGAATAGGACAGCGTAGGAGGTCATTTTTCGAATGAACTTAGTTCGCCGCCTCAGACAAAATTGCATGAAAATGCCTTTTCGAACTTACGCTTGTTAACATTAAACGTTTGTGGCCTCAGAGCAAAAACTTTGTTCCCCGAATTTACAAACCTAGTAAATGAACACGACATTATCGGTTTACAGGAAACAAAAACGGATCAAATTGATGATATTGATTTAAAGGGATATACTTTATATTATAAACACCGAAAAAACATCTCGAGACGGCGATCAGGTGGTATCGCGTTAGCATATAAGCAGTATTTGACACCTTATATTACAATTATTGAAACAAGTTCAAAACTCGTAATACCCCTATTCCACACAGGCCACGAATCGCCCGAATTGCCACGAATTGATTTTTTTATTGATTCGGGGGGATTCGTGAGGTTTCATTAAAAAAAATTCTCCAATCGTGATGGTGTACGAGTCAGTCCCGATTCAGATAGGATTTCGTCACGAATATTCGGGAGAATCGGCTCAATTCGGCTGGAATCGCACAAGAATTCATTACGAATAGCAAAATAACATTAGAGCATGCTGCACGATAGTTAAGGAATCAATTACGAATCAGATAAGAATATGCCGAGTGCAGCACGAATTGGGCACGAATTAACAGAAATCCGCGACGAATCGCCACGATTCGCGAGATTTTCTCTCACAATAGTTATAAAAAAGGCCCATCTATGCTTCGGGGGCATCAGTTCCAAAATGAATGTTCCTCGTAAAGCAGCAGTAGAATTGATCCTGCAACTTGAGTGTTGAAAACGGCTTCTTATATAGCTAGAAGAAAACAATTACGTTAAAGTCGAGAGGCCCTGCCCCAGACTCTTTCACTTGGAAAAATATGGCAGTTCGCCATTGGCAAAATCACCAGCCAGGAGCTACTGACTGATCCTGATTGTGCTCCAGAATCTGCCAAATCTGTTTCAACTTCTAGGACTGCTTACATGCGCGATACGGGGTAATTAACCTTAGGGAAATTCCTTCTACTATCTCTTCCTTGGTTTTAATGCTCGGCTTAATCTCCCGATTCCCCACGAATGAGCTAAGAGTAGCTACGAATGTCATAAACAATGCAAAAACGCCCCCGAATCGATTACGATTCAGTAACGATATCCAAGAATGCCTTAGGAATTTGGTACGAATCACGCACGATTTTTCGAATCGGGGAATTCGTGGCCAAAGGTTTGAACAGTTCAAAACTTTTGAGCCGAATTCCCGATAGACCTACCAATTGCAAGAACTCACTACGGACTGTGCGAATCAGTTAAGACCTTCACGAACTAAGTACGATTCAGCCACGAATCCAAATATTTGTCAATTCGTGTCAATTCGTGGGATTCGGGGCCTGTGTGGAATAGGGGTATTATATGGTTCAAAATATCAAAACAATTAACCAAAACTGAAGATATCCTATGTGGCATAGTGTATATTCCACCTGAGGGCTCGGACTATTCAGCAGAATACCCATACCAAGAAATTGAAGATGAATTATATTCTATGGATAACCGGATTTCGAATGTACTCTTGCTTGGGGATTTTAATTCTAGATCAAGACAGTTACAGGACTATATCCAAGCTGACGAATTTATTCTTAAACACTTTAATTCTGAAGACTTAACAAATGAATATGAACAAGAAATATCTTACTTTGAAAGCAATAAAAATGTGAAGCTGAAACGGACAAACGCTGATACTGGAATAAATAACTATGGTTATAAACTGATAGATTTTTGTAAAACCAATAACTTGTTTATATTGAACGGAAGAGTGGGCGTAGACGGCGGTATGGGAAGCCATACCTGCAAAAACACAACAACAGTCGACTATTTCATCTCGTCTGCTCAATTAGTACCCTATTTAAATGACTTGTTTGTTGGGGAATTTTGTGAAATGTTTTCAGATGCGCATTGTCCTGTTACTCTTACGCTCGACTTTAAGCTACAATGCGCTAATAAGCACAATATCACGAGTGATACCCCAAGCCCCCAGTTAAATCTATGGCAGCAAGATAAGGCTGAATTATTTGTTAATAATCTCAATATCGAAAAATTAAACAGTCTCAATGAAACAATTTTGCAGTGCCGAGAAAACAAACATATAACACAAACAGACTTAGACACATTAGTTGAGAATTTCAACGATATTATTTTTGTAAATGCAGAAACAAGTTTTGGGTACAAAAATTCAAGAAAACCATGTACAGGTGATACAAATTCAACACACTGGTTTGGTCATAGATGCTCAATTGCAAGGAAAAAAATTCACTCAGCAGGCTTTCAATACAAATTACGCAAGGACAGTGAAACCAAAAATAATCTTTCAAAAGCAAGTAAAGCATACAAACGCACTGTCAGAAAGTTTTGTACAAAACACAAACGAAAAATTATCAAAAATATACGACAACTAAAATATTCAAATCCAAGAAAGTATTGGCAACTCTTGAATGGCAAAAAGAACACTACAGTTGAAGCAAGCGCAGAATCACTATTCAACTTCTTCAAAAGTGCAAATAATGATCCCAACAGCAACAGTAATCCAACAGCCAATATTCAGCATAACGAGAACTCGAATGAATACATAAATGGACCATTCACTGAGCACGAAATTGTAAAAGTCATAAACAAATTAAAAAAACAACAAGGCAAACGGTATCGATCTTCTTTTGAATGAGCACTTAAAATCACTTTCAAACACCATTTGTCCAACCATAGTAAATCGTTTTAATTTAATTTTCGACACGGGAAGATCCCCGAAATCTGGACTCTGGGTATGATCAAGCCCATTTACGAAAATAAAGGGTCCACACTTGACCCTGCAAACTATCGCCCAATTACATTGTTGAGCTGCCTAGGCAAAGTTTTCACAGCTGCATTAAATAATAGAATTCAACATTTCATTGATGAACATGAAATTATAAACAACTGTCAAACTGGTTTTCAAAAAGGTAACAGCACAATTGACCATATATTCACACTACACAGCTTGATCGACTTAGTTTGCAAAGGTAAACGCAAATTATTTTGTGCTTTCATAGATTTAAAACAAGCATTTGACAGAGTATGGAGGGAAGGGTTATGGGAAAAGCTAGTCTATCATAAAATTGATGGCAAGTGCTTACACATTATTGGAAAAATCTATGAAAACATAAAATCATGTGTACTAGTAAACAATACAAAAACAGAGTTCTTCATCAGCAACATCGGTGTAAGACAAGGGGAAAACCTATCTCCTTTGTTATTTATAATATTTCTCAACGATTTAGAAGAATATTTCAAAGCCCATCATGCTGCAGGTATACGTGTGCGAGAACATCCATCTGATGAAACATTGCTTATATATTTGAAAGTATTCATTTTGCTCTATGCAGACGACACTGCTATCCTGGCTGACTCAGCAGATGACCTACAACATGCTCTTAATATATATGCAGACTACTGTGAATTCTGGAGGCTAACTGTCAATCAGCAAAAATCAAAAGTGTTAATTTTTAGTAAGGGGAAACTCCCTCATTATTCATTTGAACTTAACAATAGCAGGCTAGAAATTGTTAAGGAATACAAGTATCTTGGAATTTTGTTTAGTAAAAATAATTCATTCCTCACAACCAAAAAGCAAATAGCTGAGCAAGGTTCTCGTGCATTATACAGTTTGTTACGCAAGAGTCGAAACATGCAGTTGCCCATTGACATTCAAATTGAGCTATTCAACAAGTTAGTTAAACCCATACTTCTCTATGGCTGTGAGGTATGGGGTTTTGGAAATCTTGAAATCATCGAACGTGTGCAGTTAAAGTTTCTAAAATACATACTGAACCTAAAAACAAGTACACCTAATTATATTGTTTATGGGGAGACAGGGTGCTACCCAATCCATGTTGACATACACACTAGAATGATCTCTTACTGGGCTAAACTTGTCTTACCTGAAAATTTTAACACACTTTCTTCACAAATATACCTGTCAGCCAGAAGTTTTTACAATTTTAGCAGCATCACAAACAGATCAATGTATTTCAAATGGGTACATAGCATCAAGAACTTATTGAACAATGCTGGTTTTAGCGGCATTTGGAATTCACATGACATCATAAACAAAACATGGCTAACAAAAGCATTTAAACAAAAAATGTGTGATATTTTCTTATCTGATTGGTACCAAAAGGTTGACAAAAACTCTAATTATAGGCTGTTTAAACACACATTCGAGTTTGAAACATACTTGACAAAATTGCCGAGTCAGTATATGCGATACTTCGTCAGTTTTAGAACAAGGAATCATAAGCTTCCTGTGGAAACAGGAAGATGGCATAATATTGAATACTGTGATAGAAAATGTAACCTATGCACATGCGAAATCGGTGATGAATTCCACTTCTTATTAAGTTGTAATAAGTTAGCAGAACAGAGAAAGGCATTTCTAAGAGCACGTTACTTGCAAAAGCCAAATGTTTTGAAATATGAAAATCTGATGAACAGTAAAAATACAAAAGTATTAATAGCAGTAGCAAAATTTATCAAAATCATCTACACCTCTGTTAAGGATCAATTACTCGATCTGTAAACGAATTGAAACTTTAATTGCAAGCAACAAAGATGCAGGATAGGCTGCATATTAATACAGCCTGACCGGCGTCTTTGTTGCATTGACCTGTGATGACTTGTTTTCGATGTTTACTGTCCCAGTATCGTCATTAGCCCCTAGTATACTGTAGGCCCCTGAATGAAGGCATTAGTAAATAGTGCGGACCCAGATGACATTGGCAGAATGCCACATTTCATCAGGATCTGCATCGCTTGCTAAGATTTAAATAACCTTCTGGAACAAATACGTCGTAGTTTAGAAACCCCATCAGTGACCCAATAGATTTCATAATGACCAGTCCCACGCTACGCGTGAGAGGGCCCATCTGAATTCAGAGGGATCAAATGTTCATATTGATTCTTAAGTGGTCGTTAAAATACCTTTGTGTTCAGATGTTTATGAGAACAGCAAAGTTACAGACCAGCCAGTGCACTCGCACAGCCTGATCAGTGCCTCAGCTGTTTCGATATGTCATAGTTATCTCATATCTCTGTCTAATTGTAACTTATAGATGGAATAACGCAAGAGGTGAGACACATACCAGTATACCCTCTTAGTTGTATGTGAACATCAACAGCACAGACTAGCTTGCGTAACCACACATCTGATCTGGGCCTTTATTGTTCTGATATGTTCCAAATTTAAACACGACTCAGTTAAATACCAAGTACGATTATGTCGTAGATTATTTCAGGTTACTGTCTACCTGTGAACTATAAATGAAACCACGGAAGATGTGAGACGCATACCAGTATACTCTCCTAGTTGTATGTGAACAGCAATAGCGCAGACCAGATTGCGTAATTACACAATCTGATCTGAGCCTTTACTGTTCTAATCTGTTCCAAATTTAAACACATCGTAGTTAAATGCTGAACACGAGTACGCCATAGATTATCTCAGGTTTCTGTTAATTTATTAATTATAAATGAAACCATGGAAGTATACCCTCTTAGTTGTATGCGAACAGCAACAGCCCAGACCAGCTTGCGCAATCACACAATCTGATCCGGGCCTTTATTGTTCTGATCTGTTTCAAATTTAAACATAACTCAATTAAATGTCAAACCCATGAAAATTGCAAGAGTGCATAACCGCTATACAACTGTATTGGTCGATATTAACATATACGTCATTGCCTAGATATTAACTCTTAAGAATAGTATCACAATAATCTAACTCTATGAGACTACATATGAAGAATGAGGACAACAAAGATGCAGACCGGCTGGCGTATTCACGCAATCCGTTCAGCACATTTGTTGTAACGATCTAGAACAAGAAAAAATTAAAACTATAATAAAAGGGTATGCAGCCTAGATTCAGATCTTGAGTTTCGATTTCGGCAAGGCTGTCTTCGGGCTGCATGAACTAATATCACTCATTCAGGTGTGCATGTGTGACTCTGTTCAGTAACAGGGCCTCCATAACACCTGAAGAATAATTAATGATATCTGTATACTTGTCTATGCAATATATTATGTAACGTGAGATATTCCTTTCTAGGCAACATTTGCCAAAAAAATAACTTTTAAGGATAAATTTCCCCAAAATGACCCTTGAGGATACTCTAGGGAGAAATCTCTAAACGGAGGTAACCCCCAATAGTAACCTCAATAATATCATTATTGGGAGAAAAGCATAGAAACCAAAATGCTTAATTACTGAACCATATTCTGACCTAGTTAATGTAATAACCCGACCTGCCCAAATTTATTAGTCAAAAACTGCCTTAATTACTATTAACAAGCATTATTTTTCCAAATCTTATTTGAACTCAGAAATTTTACTCTCCACGCTTTACAGCGGGGAAAGAAAGAGCGAGAGAGCAAATACGTCATTAATGGGGCGTTTGCTCTCTCTCTCTCTCTCTCTCTCTCTCTCTCTCTCTCTCTCTCTCTCTTATCATTATACCTATTGGTCTCTAAACACATTCACTACTCACGTCGTAATACTGCTCCATTATAAATTTGTAAGACGCCATTATATGTACGAGTATTACTATATGCATGCAACAATGTGTGTATTCATGTTATTTCATTTATGCCTCATATATTGTAACCATTATTGTTTATTGTACCTCATGTTGCCAATGTACTTGGACTGAGAGAAATTAAGAATGATTTGAATTTGAATTTGTTGAGCACGAAAATGTTTTATAACCTCGGAGCCAGAACTATTAAGCCGCATGCTAATACATAGAGAGTATTCATAATTTTGGAATGAACGTGGCATTTGTTTCATCGAGCGAGCTGATTGCTTTAGTTTAATTGCAAATTGGTGTCGTGTGACTGCTACACTAACACTCGCGTATTTGTAGTGCGAATTCGCGTTTCGTGTGCATCTCCAATGTGTTGTACGCATGTGGCAATTTAAATTGTGTTGCGTTGTCAACGCGAATGAAAGCGTACCAACACAAGTCAAGATCCATGAATAGTCACATGACACGGACTAATGGCCTCGTGTTTAAAAAGCTTCTTCAGGACCCGGCAAATGTTAATTTGACTGCACATAACGCGACGCTCCTGTTCCAGTGACGTCACATGGGTACATGCAGCATCCAGCACCTTCATGCACAGTCAGTTTAAACGTTTTGATGATTTGTGTGTTTAAACTGTTGCGTGTATGATCAATATCAGCAACAGGGTTTATAGACTTTTTCTAATTAAAAGTAATTGATAACTTCAATATTTCGAAAGTAAACGTCAAATTTGAACATCAATTTACAGCTCCTTCTGATAAACATCTCCATAAGTTACCTTTATGCGCGCTTTCATTACTGATATTGACTACATATACTGACAATCATGTGGGAAAGACTCTTTAATTTAAACCATGGCAGGAGATCTGCTGTCATGTGATCGACAACGTCTTAAAATTTACTATAACGTCACTTGCACAATGCAAAAGACACGTGATACAAGCGTTATTTATGTATAATCTGTCATCTGTGTACGCCCTTAGCATTTTCCAACAAAACCGGACGTAAAAAATCGAAGGTTTGAAAGACCCAAGATGTTTAATTTTACAAGTATTAGCTTTTCAAAAAGGCTGGCGGTCGTTTAGCCCTATCATTGTATGTATTCTTGCCCACTGCATGCTACCATTTTGAACTTCTAGAGCTTGTCCATGTAGATTTATTGTAAGCTCTGGTTATTAACATCTGAACTGTGATTTGTTACCATTTAACACATGCTTCCAGCGCGTATGTTGCTTGATCTTTTGAAAGCAACCGGCTTATGCATGGTATGTTATGGTAATGTATCTAGCACGCGACTCATTTATGGAAAATCATTTGACAACACTAGACAGCACATTTTTCTTAAAACTAATGCCAGAAAATCAAGATCAAAGTGGTCGCTTAATTGTATATGTACAGACTCCGTGACCCCAGGATGTGTTCACAAACCAAATTTTGGATTCCTAGGATTTATGCTCATGACACGATTTTTCTAGATCTGATGGCAGTGGTAAAGTTGCGTGACGCTCCATGACCCTAAATGCATTAAGACACGAATTTTGGCATTCCTACCTACAATAATATAGGAGATATACACCGGATATGATATGAACACTCAAACACTTAGGACACTAAGGACTGGCAGTTTGATTACTATATGCCTCTCCTTGAGGGCATAAAACTTGTTTGTCATGACCGTCATAAGACAGTGCCTGAATTCATAGTAATTCCATGTGATCAGATGTGGATGACAATCACATAAGTACGTTTACTGATGTGAAGTTCCCTCGCACTCTTTGCCAATCAAGGACGTTTTGACTTTGGGACGTTTCATTTTCGGTAGTTTTTTTGAAAAGCTAATACTTATTGCGTTTATATAACCGACAGGGCAAATAGACGCCGTCTTCGTGAAATTAGCAAACGAGCTTGCCTCGCGCTATAGGTAGCCCTACAGTTTTCACGGACAGTTTACTTCGCGCTGTAGGTCAACCCACGATATTTGATACCCTTCTCGTTGTTCGGCAGCAAATAAAATATAGCCTGAGCACGGCATAATGGTTCAGTTAAAACCTGAATTTGATGTGTGTTTACATTGATGTTTATATAAGCGGCCGACCGCAATAACTAAGCTATAGTAATTATGTAGGAGCATCGTGAGACACCGTATTCAAAATATCAATAAAGTGCAAGAATATAGTGGATCTTATACATGCGATCATTTCTTTCGAAAATTGTATTGATGCTTGATTTTCTTTTTTTTTTCATCCCGACGCATCCCGATGCACCCCGATTTTACCATCTGGCTCAAATTGGGACGAATCGTGATGAATCGTGACCGCGTGACTGTGTAACTGGGGCTTTAGGGTGGTTAAAGTATATCGGTATCTTTAAAGGGTGTAAATTTGAGCATACCGAACTGTCAATTCATTTCGAATCGTTCAATGGTGAATGTGCAATCGTGAAAGAAGCCCAGGACGCAGATCTATTAAGTCATGAATCGTAACTAACGCATGTTAACTTGCAGCTGAATTGGTGTTCTTCAAAATCGACCACCCTGTCTTAAAAAAGGATACTTTTTCAGTACCTTAAAGTAAATACAACCATGAAATTTTCTAGAACAAACTACATGTACAAGTTGGTCAGACTATGATATGCAATAACAGTTATCTCGCTGATACCCTCAGGGTTTGTGATTTAAAGGATCTAATCTGGGTGAAGCCTTTTCAAAGTCCTTAAGTATATTTCGAAAATTATCAGCGGGGCCAAAACATATTAGCGGGGCACATTTTGAAGATAAACATGAGTTGGTCTATATTTTATAAATTCCTTGCTGAAATGTCACATTTTATAGTTGCTAAGCTCAGTGTTTCTTTCATAAGTAACCCCACATCAAGAAAAGCCTGGTCTTCCGGTTTGCGACCAGGTACTGTTCTGCCGGCCAAGAGTGACAGTGACGTCATGTTTTGTGTACAAAGTTATCAGGGACATAGAATCGACATATCACTTGTGTATTAATCATATCCGCAGGATAGGATTAACACACAAGTGATATATCGATTCGCATTAGGTCAAGTGGAGTGTACACGTTTATGTTCTACTAATAATTGTAAACAAAACACGACGTCACTGTCACTCTTGGCTGGCAGGACAGTAGGTGTGTGTCAACAATCAGCCCGTTGAGTTTTATTTACCACTTCGAATTATGGCTATAGTTCCAGTAACTTCTCTTAAAGCGACGGAGAAGCTCGTGTTACTGTAAATTCGCAAATTGTCGCGAGTATTTTATTTTCGCGAAACTTCGCGTTTCGAGAAAAGTACACCCTCGTGAACTGGCGAAATCACTTTGTCGTTTACTGATATCGGTACATTTTGTACAGTTCCGCCATACCTAGTCGAGAATTTTTAACTTCGAAAATATGTCTTTCGGTACTATTCACGAAAGTTTAATTTTCGCGAAAATGTCGGCATTTACAGTTAAGCTAAGCATTTTAGTTGGATCCCTATTCTATATGACTAGGTAACAACAACCGCTTTATTTAAAAAAAAGTGTGCTGCCGTGGAGTATGAATGGGGTGTTACAACACGTTTTGAAATAATGTAATAATTAATTTCATTTTGATGTTTTATATCAAGTTTCGCGAAAATAAAATACTCGCGAAAATTTGCGAATTAACTATATAAATGTAGATCAGATCATAAGTGACGCGTCATGACATTTTGTGCGCAAATGATTTAAAACGTGACGTCGGAAAAACGTGCCGCAAAAGTGACGTAATTTACGCAACTGTACTTTGTTGCGCAAAGTGTACGTCGCCGCTAACCACATTTTGTTAACAGAGGAAAATATCATCCAGGCGCCAAAGTTGTAATACATGTATTTCTTGCCACAAAGTATTTAATTATGGATCGGCTGATTGGAACCTGCTACTATCATGTCTATTTTAATTATTGTATTACACCTGATTATATTTGTTTTATGAAACAGCAAAAGTGATTCCATTTCGGACACATGTTTTCCGTGTGTGCTGACAATTGTAGCCTACTAAATCAGTGTGTCTGCTAAATCCATGATCTGTAAGATAAACGTGAGCGCAGTTTTTGCATGCAATTTCGTCAAGAGTATTCATCGAATTCTCCCTAGACTCTGTATATTCAGACACGACTTATCGCCATGTTAGAATCACTTTAAAATATGCCAACTCATGAGATCGCATCGGCCAGTAGCAAAGCTGAGCCTGCGCTAAAGCGCAGCCAGGGCCATTTCTGCTAGAATCCACAAAGACAAAGCATTGAAGTGCATTTAGACCAAGGCTCAGGCAAAAAAAAAACTACACTTTTAGCCCCACTGGATAGCTAATTATACTTGAGCAAAATATTTCACTGGGAATGATTTTACGCAAACGCGCGAATTAACAGTTTAGCTGTATCTATCTAATCTAGATTAGCATTTTTTGAGCGTCCATATATGCTTATAATAATTATAATTTATCTGCGCATTCATCTGATTTAGACTGCTATGGACATTCTTCAAAAAATCCGAAGTTAAGCGTGCGATCCAGTGTTTAATTCAATGAAACTTAAGTGTGTACATGGGCGCACGCTGATTGCAGCCAACTACGGTAATAGCTGATTTGGTTGGTTGGTTTGCAGTTTGACGTGCCAGTCAACAGATATGGTCATGTCGAGACGGTCAGTTAACCAAACCACGCTTTTTGCAAAGCGTTATCTTAGGCAATTATACTAAGCGGCTTACAGTCCTCTGCTTGCAAATGATGTCAGCCCTCCCTGAAATCAGCAGATGGAAGAGAATGACCACAGAAAGTAGTTAAGGACCAAACACTTCGAAAGTATGGGGCCGGACCGGGATCGAACTTAGGACCCCTGCTTCAACATCCAGACTCGCTACCTATTGCGCTTTCGGGGTACTCTGGTATTTTCATATACATGTATACGCAATTTAACTCTCATAGTGTCCTAGGGCTTCGACAAGAAGGCGAAATCTATTAATGGCATACTTGGCGTTGCTGGGTGGTCCTGAGCCCCTGGTTCATAAATGAACAGGGTAGGTATTAATCACATTCCGGCCAGTGGATCTATCTCGTCATATAAGATGCAGAAGCAAAGAAAGTTGTAGAAATTAACTTCCGTGACAGATGGCTGTTATTTGAAGATTTTAAACATGTGATCCTACGTTTTGTTTGGTTTGATTTTTTACGACATTTTCCCTTTGTTTGTGTCTTGCTCAAGGAACTATCAAATATATAAATATGAATCTAAATAGTACAGTGTAAAATGGGTGGACTATTCCATTTGAACATTGACCTATATTGCAAGGCTTTGTCACTGATTTGAAAATAAATATGGTAGTGTGTTCTGAATTTGTGCTTGGAATCTCGATCCACATTGCAATTGACTTTCTGTGCAAATGACAAAAAATAGAATTTGATCTGAATTTTCTGACGATATGTGTATGACTAAGTGAACAGCATTTGAATGTTGTCAGACAGTTTGTTCCTCTATATCATTTGGATTACAGATTGTTGAAATAAGATTTGTTTGGTTTGCTGCGTAACGTCCCAATCAACAGCTATGTTCATGTTGGGACGGTCAGTTCAACTAACCACGCTTTTTCCTTGGCAAGCTTGACTAAGCAGTTAACCAGTACTTCGTACACATACTTTCACCTGTTACTGACAAACAACCCTTCATGAATCAGCGGAAGGGAGGAGAATGACCTTAGAAATTATTTCATGATCAATCTCCGCGAAAGTATGGGACCGGGCCGGGATCGAACGCACAATCCCTGGATCTGCAGTCAGACACGTTATCGACTGTGCTAAGCGGTCAGAGTCAAATCAACCCTTTCTGTATATTTCAAGAAAAAAGAGTAAGTTGACGGATATTCACAACGTGTTAGATCACAAATGAGTTGGGTCGTTCATTAATCTACCATGTGTTAATCTACTCTGCGCAGGCCACTGCGTGCTAGATACAGGGGCCAACTTGTTTAAGAAATCCGAGCATCCAATGAGGACCCACAGCATGATTTTTTGAGAGATAAGAAAATAGCCATTTTGGTATTAATCGGTCCTGATCTGGTTTCCAAAGGTTTTAAGCAGGCGACAGAGGGGATAGTGAAGGGATAGAAACTGGCGCATTCACATGAACGCATCTAGCGAAATGAGTCCTGACACACAATTTGGTCTTTGCTTAATGATGTCGCACGCCTACAAAACTTTTTTACACTGTCTTGACGTTTGTTGTAGATGCTAGTCCACACTTTTCTCTGCTCTAGTTTAAGCATTCGCAGCGTGTTATTTCTTCTTCCTTGAAAACATAAAGATGATATGACTCCTATCGCTGATTATGCTAGATGTGTCGCTGTCAATTTTGACTGCGTTCAATATAGCCAGCACTGTGGTTCACTGGAAGGTTTCCACAATCGGTGAAAAGAATGGTCAAAATGAGCATTTACACAAATGAAGTCCGAGCCAAAGTATACTGAACATTTTGCTTTGGTCCAGAGTGAAGCATTGTATCAGTAGTGTTAGCCGAGATCTGGTAGTAGTTTTGAACAGAAAAGATGCGGCTAAAGTATAAATTAAAATCGTTGGTCTGACTTTTACAACGGTTTGGTGTGGTGTTACAAACGATACACCCACCACTGAAAGTGTTAACTAACCGTCGTATTTATAACTAATACTACTGCCACAGCTGCGACTGATGATACTCCCTTCTCTCACTGCAAATGATTTAGCGATGATTATTATGAAAATAAAGAAAAGAGAAAAATGAGTGACAGACTAGCCACAATGCGCGGAATTACATCTGATCGCCATTTTAAGCAACTTATTTTTGTCCTTCGAGAATATTGGGTTAAGACGGAAAGCAGAACACCGCTGAAGCTGTTGCTTGGGGTGTGAGAATGCACTGTCGCACTTTCCATTAGTTCTTATGAACAGACTAAATAAAACCGAGTCCGCTGTTTTCTCATAATGCACAGCACGGGACATACTTATTTGCCACCTTGTGACGTCGCTGTTTAAATCAGTGAATTTCCTGGGTTTTTATTTTGTAAAAATTATTGTCGCAAAGCTATAGAAGCTACAATTGTGATAAAAAGTGCTAAATGAAAGCAAATTTATAAACATTTTTATTGTAGCTTCCTGGTGTCTATTGTTTACGTAACACAAAGACAAATTAAAATGCCATTTTTTCGGTTACGTTAATGTTAGCCTCAATGGGAATTCGGATATCTTAAAATTTACGTTGACTTTAAACGCGTCCTGTTTGAGAACCAAAAGTGTAATTATTTTAATATGTTAGTGTATATTGCTATTTTCTATTTGCTTTTCATCTGTGTAAGTTTTGTAAAAATGCACCCATTAGCTTTGTCATATAGCAATTCACCAGCCAAATGTTCAGAAGTAAATTCCCTGCGTTGCCTATCAGAAAGTTTACGTTGACGTCGCAACACAAAATATATAAAATTCCATGATGTACAATGTAGGGATCAATGAACTTTTACCTATAATCTCAGAAAACGCTTAAGATATTGAACTAAAATTTCACATGCATACAGAGACATATGGGGATCAGAAAATATCAATATCTCAATATCTATTAGGTATCTCATTTGGACCCGAAATCTCATGGCTGGCAACATATACTTACGAATATTTTTAACATTAAGGACGCTTGGCACGTGAGAAAAACACTGTAAGGATTGCTGTGAGAAAAAAATATTCAATTGTTTATGCTTTGCATTTCATTGCGTTTGGACAACGCATTGCAGTAATGTAATAATTTAAAAAATGAGTCTTATGGGTTCTTAAGGTTTAGGTGGTTGAATTATAAATATAACACTTAATATATTAATTCATTTCATGGAATGTATTTACGAAATTTTAAAACATTTAGGGCATTTTGCAATTGTCTTTGAAAAAACCACTGTTAGAATTGCTGTAAGAAAAATTAAACCATTGTCCATTCTTTGTAGAACTATAACATTGTTTCATTATGCGCTGTGCACGGACTTATTCATAACTGGAAGCGGTCGCGTTGAAGGGTGGTTAGCGCATCTGAGCGACTTCTCCATATAGCAGTTTCCTTTTATAGTGCCTACATCATATTTTATAAAAAGCTAAATAGAGCTGACCATTCTAGCATGTGCATGGAGTTGTTGCTTCAGACATTTGAAAAAAGGTTTTAAACAAATGAAGCAAATATCACGTGACACTATTCTTTGGCAGTCACTGAATTGGCAGTGCGAAAACCAGAGTATGCAGATACAAAGACCTGGTCTATAAATTTAAGGCAGCGTAACAAGGAACCAATTTGAGTTTGGTAGGTTAGCGAGAATGCACAGACTGATCTAAACCTTTGGTTGACTACTTGTACTCAGGCAGGGTTTCTCATAGTCTGTTCATTAATTGCTTTATTTGGACCATCGTAATCAGGCAAAAGTAAACGCCAGTATTTATTTTGAAACAGAAAACACTCCAAAACTTCAAATGCAACCATGTTCATCAAATACCAAAGCAATTGAATGAATATGCCATTTATTATAGCACAAAACAAAGGTTTATCATTAAGAGCAGACATCATGCCATCTACGTAAAATGAAATACAGAAAAGTATGCCTACTATCCGCGCAAATTGAAGTAATTATTTCATTTGAAACCGCAGTGTGTTGATGCAAAATGAGAAAAAAAAGATAATTTCATTTTGCGTCGACATTAACAGCGCAACATGAAATGAATAAATCAAAATGAAATAACTATAATTTCAAAACATGTTGTAACAATGGGGCTTTGTGTATGATACAGTGTTATATCTCAATATAGCTGGTCTTTTCAGGTAAAATTTACTTAACTGTATTGTTAGTTATTTAATTTACAGATGCAAGCCACATATTGTCGAAAGCTTTACATGGAAAAGTGTCCATTAATTATGATGACAAAATTAACAGGATGTTAACACTCGGGGCGGAGAATTAATGGTTCCATGGTCATAATTGTGAACAGAAATGGTAGAGGTCCATTAGTTAATGCTACATACAAAATAATAAGGCTCTAGTTCAAATGATTTCAGTCAAGAAGTGTTGTCTCCCTTACTAGGCCTTGCGGTTTCTGATCAAAAAAGTAAGATTTTCCAATAAAAAATGGACCACACCACCTGGTGGTCGTAATGTTAAACCAGTTAAATAATTTGAACAATTTTAGTAGGAGTTTCCCAAAGACCATTTGCACCAAATTATTTTGAAATCTGACCCGATTTTTTGATAAGATTTTGGAGTGCTTCCTTTTGACTGCCATGACAACCAGATTTCTTTATAAAGTGGACATTTTTGAATAACTCTGAAAAAGGGACCGATCAAGCCTGTGAGATTGGTAAATTCCACAAAATGGTTTAGGAGGAAGATCTTGTTGACGGAAGACGGAAGGATAGACGGGTGGTTGCCAGGACGGACTGACATACGATGGACATCCTATAGTTTACTTCCAGATCCATTTATATTGTGTTTTTCTGATCCAAAAAGAAAACATAGCAATTTCTAATTTGAACTGGGACGGGCTTTTCTAAAAATATAGCAGCCATTAAACAACATGCAATAGTTGAAAAAAAGCGGGTGAAGGCATGTTTTTTCTCCCCCCCCCCCCACTTATTCATGTTTTGGCTTGAATTTAAGGAGCATGGTGATGCCCAACATGTATTGTGAGATGCAGAATAAACTGCCAAATACTAGGGCTTCACCATTCAGCTCTATGGGATGAATAATTAGCTCACAGTGCCCTATTTAGCAAGCCATATCATTAGAAAATCTTATTGTTGCATATGCCAAAGGCGCAGATACGCAGGTGGATCAGAGCCTATGTTTCTTTGCTACACCGATAGAAAATCTTCCTTCACTGATTGAAAAATCTACAAATATTTTCAATCGAAAATAAACATTGTCGCAAGCTTGCGAATCTGGAGCAAGTACTCCAAAGAAACGTTTTCTCCCGATGCAGCTCATATAAGTGATTTGCATTAGAATATTCTAACTCCAGTCATTTTCCTTAAATTTCCCATGAAAATGAAATAATTTGGTCTCACTGAGATCAAATAGGTAGTGACATACTCTTCTTTTGAAAATTGAAAGTGTTGGCCAAAAATTAGTAAAGTTTGTATCTGGTGTTGTATATTATGGAAAATATAACTGGATAGGTACGATTATTTTCATTATATTTATGGATTTCTCGCATACTCAGTGAAGCAAATTACACTCCCAAACCTCCGAGTAAGAACTTCTGAGGCTTGTACATATGCTTTTCTATGTATTTTTTGTATTTTCTCATTGTATCTGTTTAAAATGCTCCACGGGGAATCTTGCACTTTATATATTTGTACTAACATTAGATAAAACTAAACTTTGTCCTGAATACATACATGTATACAACATTGTCACTGTACTCGCATCCAGCAATTACTTTTGTGCCATTGTTGACAACATAGCATAATGAGTTTGAACCTGGTGATTTAACTACCAATCAACTTCTGGATATATATAATACGTTCTGCAAAGCACTTGAAGAGGGCAAAGAGGTCCGTGCTGTTTTTGTGGTGTTAGCAAAGCCTTTGATAGAATTTTGCACAAAGGCTAACTATTTAAATTTAATTTTGTTGGAATCAACGGTACCTTGTTACAGTGGTATACTGATTATATCAAAGACAGAAAACAACGTGTTGTCCTACCAGGGGTCTCATCTGACTGGTGTTTTATAAAGGCTTGTGTGCCACAGGGATCTATTCTTGGACCTTTGTTGTTCTTAGTGTTCATTATTGATTATGTAGAAGAAATAAACTCATCTATCAGGCTTTTGCTAATGCTACCATTCTTTACATTCTACCATCAAATTAAATGCTGGCCTTTCAAGAATCGATATGCGGGCTTCCATGTGGCTTGTTCCAAGGCGGTACTTCTTTTGTGGATCTTTTATGTTTTTGTTCTGTCTTGTGTTTGTTATGTCTTTGAGCGCGTCTGTTTAATTGTGCTTTGTGGTCACCAGCTGGGAAAGGGCTGACCTCTTGGCTTTCGTTTGTGGTGTCTAACTCTGAGTTTGTCACTTTCCCATTGGTATCCTGGGTCGGGTGTGGTACTTGATTGTATCGATTCCTGATATTTGCACCCTTACTTACTTTGTAACCATTAATCATTCCAAATCTAAATCATTGACCATTTTAAGAAAAGTAAATAAACCATACCATCCACCTATTTATATGAACTATCAGCAAATTAATGAAGTAAACTCGCATAAACACCTAAGTATAGAGAGTGTACATGGCACGGCCATATCGAGCACATAACATAAAAATATCATTTTCCTTGAAACTTTTCTCTGGCCATTTTTATGGGCGATCCTTCATTACGACTGTCCGAGGTCCTATGTGTAAAACCTTCGTGATTCAGTATGCAATAGACTGCGCAGACATTGTTAATGTATGTCTAACAACATTAAGGCGCCAAACACTGTCAGTTTTGATGACATTTTAAGAGAATTTTGTAATCCCATTAAAAATACAACATACTTTAGAGGAATAAATTAACAGGTTTTTAATAGTTCATGTCATTTTAAAGACAAATTAACAGCTTTTTAACAAATCTTTCGTGCAGTAGTGTCTACAATTTAAAAACGGTGAAAGATATTTTAATGAAACTTCATATATATGTACAAGACAATTCGACGACGTGTCATGCACAAGAACCATAACTCTTATTGCGCATTTTTCAAATTATTCCCCTTGGAACATTTCTAAAGTTAATGCAATTTAGTGTCCATTCTGCAAAGTGAAAAGGACAAAGTATCTCGTGAGCAAGCAAGTTGCCAGCTCAATAAGAGATCAGCGGCAATTAAATATAATGAGAAGTATATCAATTCTACTATGCAATAAATAATCTAGAAAACCGGATCCTTAAGAAATACATGTAGAGAGAACCTACAATATCAAAAGAAAACAGCAGACTCGGTTTTATAGAGGCTGTGCATGAGAACCAATGGAAAATATCACAACAGGAGCTTTCTCCGTATAGTTATATGTAAAAGGCAGCTTTGCTTATATATAAGTCGTGGAAACATTTGATTAAGGACTTAAAAGTGCCTGATTTCGATACTGTTTTATATTTTCTTTAAAGGACATAAATGCGAGAGTTTACAAAAAAGGGGAAAAATACTGATGGGTGTTTGAATGCCAACAATTTGGGGCATTTTGACACTAATGAGCATGATAGATTCCATGCTTATTTTGTGGTTGTGCATGAAAAACAGTTAAAACCTATATGAGCCGCGTCACAAGATTTCCAACAAATTCAGTGTGGTATGTGCGACCAGCAAAGCCTCAGATCAGCCTGCGCATTCGCGGTCTGAACAGAGTTTTTGCCTGTCGCTTAAATAATCTTTAAGTGTAAAGCTACTGACCGAACATCATTTGGTGTTTCTTAACTTCAAAGGGGGCTGCATAGGCTCGTATGAGTCAAAATACCACATTATTGGAAAATACATGTCGAGGCATATTGTATTGCTTAGGATGAGAATGAAAGGAATTGATAGCTTCGGACCATATGTGAGTACACAGGTCGTAATTTAGGCGTCTTGTACCACTAGATAGCTGTAATATAAGATTCTATGAGGATAGAAAATTCCGTCCCGAGGATCACCGATTAGCATCACGAGGCTTGCCGATTGATGACAAACGGTGATCCCGAGGGACGGATTTTTCTATCCGTATAATGGATTCTTCTTCTTGCTCACCACTGTTTTTATTAATTAATTTATGTATTTTAAAATGAGATTCCAGAAGTCCCTGAATACGCTAACATACAATTTCACATGATGACGTTACTCGACGTCTGGGCAAGATAGCATGGGTAAGATAGGATTTTTTCTATCCCAGGGTAAAATCTATGATATCCTTATCCAGTGTGAAAGAAATGAATGTTTTAAGATTGAGCGTGTCGCGTATGCGATAAAAACATGAGACAACTGAACTATCTTTCACAGGCATTCAAATTATTCAGCTTCATAAAAGTGCTGTCTTTGTCATGCTGATGGATGATAATATGCCAACAATTGTTGGTTAAAATGAGCATGATGAGTTTCATGCTAATGTATTTTGAGCATGAAAATGGTTTCTAACTAAAATTAACGTTTACTCTATGAATAAGTATTTGAGTCGGAATATATTAAAATACATGTAATCGATGTGTTTTGTTCCACATCTGAACTAAGGGGGAGGTTGGCGCCGTGAAACTGGCTTAAGCACTCCAGTAATCTATTTTTGGCGGTACTTCTTTTGTGGATCATTTGTGTTATTTCTGTCTTGTGTTTGTCATGCTTTCGCGTCCGTTCATTGCTGCCTTATGGTCACATGCTGGGAACAGGCTGATCGCTTGGCCATCGTTTTGGATGTTATATTGTGTTTTTGTTACTTTCCCATGTGTTATCCTGGGTCAGGTGTGGAACTTGTTTTACTGTGGCAATGGGCCATGAAAGTACAGTTAAAGTACAGTGAAATTTCACGGAAGAGTGAAACTGTCATGAAAATATGCCGTGAAAATTGAACGATACTTGATTGGAGAAGACAGTGAAAGAATAATGCCGTGAAGAAAACCCGTGAAATTTAAAACCCCGTAAAAGTAAGTTGTGAAAATTTTTAAGTCGTTAAAAGTAAGTCGTGAAAATTTTCAGACTTTAAAATGCAAGCCGTGAAAAATATCAAGGCCGTGAAAAATAAAATACAGTATCGTGAAAATGAAACTATTGATTAACAGAGATTATATCAATTAATAATCCATCTCTGCATATATCGAGCAAGACTCATAAAAATTTGCTACGATGCAAAGAGTTTGCATATGTGCATCATATGCATAAAAATTATAAAAATTGTGCAAACTTTGAAATATTAATTAAAGTAGTTCACAGTGACCTAATATTTTTGTAGATGACCTGAATGGAGCAGCAGGATACATGCACTAATTAATTCTCCTCTCTGGATTCAGGCGTATGTACAATTATGCTTTGATATTCATATTCCGTATAAATAGAGATATTTTTATAAAAGCTGATACTTACTTTTCTAACCAACTTCCGATTTGTAAAAATGGCGGCTGTTTTAACTGTACGGGAAATGGTGTTTTTCTTCGTTTGAAAAACTAGCCATAATTATTAAATGATAGAAAATGAATGGAAAAAAGTAAGAATTCAAGAACGAGTGCATGTTTGCAAATTCTATTCAGTATTCATTCCAATTAATGTGGAAAAGAGTATTTTTTGTCGTCAAACAACAAACGAGATGAGGAAAAGAGATAAAATGTGAGGCCTGCCGAGCATTTTATCTCTTTTTCACAACGAGTTTAATGAATTCAATAACACAGGAGGACAAATGTTTGATTCTATTTATCATATGTCATTAAGGTTACTTTGAAAGTAAGAAAACGGGCAAAGATCAGGAATCTATACAATCAAGCACCACACCTGACCCAAGATACCAATGGGAAAGTGACAAGTTCATAATTAGACATCACAAAAGAGAGCCAAGAGGTCAGGCCTTTCCCAGCAAGTAACCACAAGGCATCAATAATCAGATGCGCACGAAAGCATTAACAAAAACAAGACAGAAATAACATGAATGATCCACAAAAGAAGCACGTCAGTCAAAACATGTTACTGGAGGGCTTAAACTGGTTTCACGGTGCGCCAACCTCACCCTTAGTTCAGAAGTGGATCAAGGCAGATAGATGTTTGGTTTGTATGAAAGACCCCTAACTTATCAAAGCATCATCTCCTAGAACATATAAATCATGATATAAAAAGGAGATAAAGCAAAGATAAGGACCCAATAGTAAGTAAAACTGAATAGCGGAGCAAAATAAATCCAACAGGTAAACCCGGGTCATTTCTGCCGTAAAAACATTATAATTATTTTACTAAGTACGCAACGATGTTATGAACGTCATAGCGTTTCCCAATAATCTGTAAACCACTAGTGGTTTATCGATTTTATTGCATGGCGTTATATTACTCCCAGACGCGACGTCATATGATAAATGAATATTACAACACACCTTTCGAGATTTTAACCCCTTGCCCGACCTCTATTCAAAACAGTTTTTTTGCAATAAAGTGACCATTGGTTGTTCACACATAATAAACTGATAATAATGTCACACACGCATACAGCTCACATCATGCTGTCAAAGCACTAACCTCTCTAGTTAGATGATTACCCTTTGGTACTAGAAACCGGTACCAAGATACTTTGGCAAACAGTAAAGACCCAGATGAATTACTGTAGAACGCGGCGTATATCAAGGTCTGCAATGTTTGTAAGGCAATAAAGACCACAAAAGACAGAATACATACTATACTTAACTACTAAAGAAACCTGACATTTTTTACTTGCTTCAAACTTGTCAATAACAAATTATAGAGCTAAGCGCATATGCTTATTTTAATAACAAGACATTAGAAAAGTATTCTCCGAAAAAATATGTTTATCAAATATAGAACATGACGTCACAACGTCAAAAATACCGTTTTATCACTTTTGCCTCGGGAGTGTATGTCCAGATATATTTTTAAAATCTTTTTTCATGTATGCAAGGCCACTTCCAGTACAGGCAAAAATGCATTTTAAAAAAGTTGCAATTCCTTGCTATGGCGTATGATATGAGGTCTTTAAGTTGTGCTTTCGACGTTGTCTAAACGGCAGTGTTTTCCCTTTGTTCAAGCAAATTTTAGAAGCTGAAATGACTTTGAGTCAACCAATCATTGTAAGAGACTGCTTTTTCAAGAATCAGAACTTATGTTACGCGTCACGTTAAAGGGTAAATGCTGAATAAACCAAATTTAACGCCAGTTAAGAAACAACGTAAAATATGGATAATATCCGGTGTTTTCTTTGTCAAAGTAATTCACCATTTAGTGTGTGCTGTCTATTTTGTTATAGTGTCAATGGATACACTTTAATTTAATCGCGTATGAATTTCAAGCTTTGAAGATGATTCTAAAACAGTTGCAGATTATTTTAACACATTTTTTTACAAATATAGCTTCAGATCTTGTAAGAAAATTGCCAAATGCTAGGAACATTTTTTTTAGTTGAATCAGAAATGTTTACAGTTCAAGAAACCCACAAAATCACACCTTCCATATTAAAGAATTCAATGAAGATTTTGTTCTTAAAGAACTAAAACGGCTGAGCGGAAGCAAAAGCACAGGTCGAGATGGCTTACCTGCTAGATTTACCTGTTGGGTTGCTTTTGCTCCGGTATTCAGTTTTATTTATTGTTGAGTCCTTATCTTTGCTTTATCCCCTTGTTATATCTTAATTTATATATTCTGGGAGATGATGCATTGGTAAGTTAGGGGTCTTTCATGCAAACCAAATATCTATGTGTCTTGATCCACATCTGAAATAAGGGTGGGATAGGTGCCATGAAACCGGTTTAAGCCCTCCAGAAAAATATTTTTCTGACTGTTGCAATGCGGTACTTCTTTTGTGGATCATTGTTTGTTTTTATAGTGCCCGTCTGTTTATATGTGCCTTGTGGTCACCTGCTGGGAAAGGGCTGCCCTCTTGGCTCTCGTTTGCGGTGTCTAACTGTGAGTTTGTCACTTTCCCATTGGTATCCTGGGTCAGGTGTGGTACTTAATTGTATCGATTCCTGATCTTTGTACCCTTACTTTCTTTTATTAAAGATGGTGCTGAGTTTCTCAAAATACCAATCTCTTTCATTATTAATATTCAGCAATTGTTCCAGAGGACATGAAATTTGCTAGGGTGAGACCCATTTTTAAGAAAAAATAGTCCATTAGATGTCAGCAATTACAGACCTGTCAGTGTTCTTAGCATAGTTTCAAAAATTTCTGAAATATCAATTTCTACTCAATTAAATGATTTTATAAAAATTGATAACCGTTCATATGAGTTTCAATAAGGTAGATTTCAAGAAGATAGATTAGACAGGTGTTGTTGAGTAACTGCCTCTAAAGGCAGATACTCAGCAGACACCTTTCTAATCTAACTTCTTGATTACATCAAATGCAATAATGCAAAGGGACTATATACAGGGATGATCATAATTGAATTACAGAAAGTATTTGACACTACTGATCACAGCATTACTTGTAAGAAGCTGTAGGGCATGGGGTTGTCTCAACAGACTGGTCCAAATCATATTTAGCTGATAGGCAGCAGGTAGTTAACATTAATGGGGTCACATCAAGTCCAGGTTATGTAAAATGTGGTGTTCCTCAAGGTAGTATACTTGGGCCATTACTCTTTTATGCTATGTAAATGGTATGTACACCAGTGCCATCCTATTTGCCCATTAATACCCTGAGGTAATATCACAAAAATTGTCTAAAGTAGTGGAATCATGCTCTAACTGGCTAGTTGATAATTATCTTTACATTTTGGCAAGACAGATTGTACTCTTTTTGGCCCTCGCAGAAAACTTAAAAACATCATAGATTTCAATTTAAAATGCAAAAAAAAATATCAAGTCGCAAGATAGTGTAAGACATCTTGAACTCTCTATTGATAAATACATGAATTGTGAAAGGATAGTCAATTCAATTACAGGAAAAGTAAATTCAAGACTGAAGTTTTATATAGAAATTGTAGAATCTGAATAGCTCAACCAGGTTGACTCTGTCAACAGTTCTCATACAATGTTACTTTGATTATTCGTGTTCCTCTTGGTATGGTGGATTAAATAAAAGTAAGTAAGGTTGCAAAGATCAGGAATCGATACAAACCTTAAAATAAAAGCTTCAGGTGGCTCAAAATAAAGGAGTAAGATTTATTTTAAATCTAAAGCCAATGACAAGAGTAAGCTATTGCTATTTTGTTTTGTCTGAAATAAACATGCTTAAAGTAGAGAATAGGGCAAAGCAATTGAGGTTGACCCATGTTTTAATGTAGTCCATAAGCTTGCTCTTCAGTACCTAATTCAATTTTTTAGAGTAGTTGATGCAGATAGCCACTCACATAGAACCGAGGGGTAGTTTTATAGTACCTTCTATCAAAGGTTGTGATTCATATTCTTTGTACTACAATGCAATTTTAGATTGGAACAATTTGCCAGATGACATCAGATCAATTTCAAACATATCGACATATAAAACCGCTGTAAAAAGACATCTGTTGGTCAGTCTAATGAAGCAGACATTTAAGCTACTTGTAAACAGATATTTTATCTATTTTTAACATTATATTGTTTTATTATAAGACATTTGTTTCTGTGATGATTTTGGTATAATGATCAGAATTTTAAGCATCTAATGACATATTTGGCAATATTTAATAATGCATTTATTTTATACATCTTTTCATATTCAAACCTACAAATCTTATTGTTTATCTACAAGACCCAAATGAAAATAGGCCATTAAATTGGCTTTCATGGGTTATCCTAGGATATGAGATCAGAAATATTTATATGTTTATTTAAAAATTTTAAGTACATGAATATCAATTGTTATGCAGAATTTATCAAAGTTTATATATTTATATCCTATATGATTGTATCTGTATGTATGTTATATGCAATGTACTATTCTATGTTTGTGTCTGATCTGATAAAATTGAATTGAATTGAATGAATTAAGTATACAATTCTCGGCTAGTAATTGTAGCGCTTGTCGTCGCTAAATGGACGTAGGCGGCAGCTACGAAGTTCAAAAGGACTGAAACATTGTCAAAATGCATGCAAACATCTTACAAAGTGTAAAGAGTTGATAAAAGGACGCTGTCATTAAAAGCTCATAAAACACTGATAACGTAAAATTGAAGCTAAGCAAATGAAAATGGGCTTTTAGGTTGAACAATCGCAGCATGCTCTATATAAATGCCCAGAACATGTCAATGAAATAACAAAAAATCAAACTAAAGCGGTTTCTGGTGAATTTTGCGTGATTTCTTTGTTCTTGCAAAATTGGTTTAAGAGATCACGTGACGTTTTGATAGCTGACATCTGGCATTAGTTCATCGTTTCAAATAATGTACATTTTCGTCTACCTTTTTTTCAACTTAACGCAATGGATAGAACAAGTGTGCGTCATATTCATTTACTACCAAAAATTGACACACAGTATGTGTCAGGTTTCTTCAGTAGTTAAGTATATTTGGAAATATGATTTATGGCCCCTCCATTCATTGAATGGAGCAATGTCAAATGAATAGCTACCAAAGCAGATGGAAGAAAAAATTGGTATTCAAAGGGTTACATGTTAGAGTCAATTTACAACATCACAAATGCAACAAAATGACAAAATAACTTTGTCCAGCGATAACATATGAGCATTGATATCTACAGTCTGATAAAAAGAGACTACTAGATACGTGTCTTTTGATATCAAGTTTACCAGGCAAGGCTTTGAGAACGCTTGTTGACATCGGGAGGCTCTTGCGGAGCGATTCAACATGCGTTCTCAAAGCCGAGCCTGGTAAATTGATTTCAGAAGACGCGAA
This sequence comes from Loripinus fragilis, assembly GCA_964019695.1. Lineage (NCBI taxonomy): Eukaryota > Metazoa > Mollusca > Bivalvia > Lucinida > Lucinidae > Loripinus > Loripinus fragilis. The sequence continues at coordinate 22,990,685 of OZ026521.1, forward strand.
CCTGGTATACTCTTTATCAGTTTACCCATTACTAGCGATAATGACGTAATTTTCGATTTTTGTGTTGATTCAGCGTCATAAGCGAAGTCTTTCAAAAAGTGCAATATCATCATGACCTGATAAAGGCACATACCGTGAGATAGACAACGTTTATCGGTCAACGTGCAATAATGCAATTAATATGCAAGGTAACTAATAAATGAATCGTTCGTGCTTTAAGGGTACTCAACGACAAACATTTATTTTGGTGGACAGCTAAGAGTCTGGTCAGCCTGTGCGGAGCCGCACAGGCTGATCTGAGTCTTTACTGTCCACTATTGTAACCATGCAGCAGCTCAAAATGTAAATATCACAGATACGTATCACAACCTCTCTTCAGTTAGTCGTTGTCGTTGATTCGACGACCGGTAGCTGAGGGCTCAACGGGGGTAAAAGATTTCCCCTGCCCTCAGGCAGTTCCATGTCAAACATGTTTGTCTCCACATGACCAGGTGGGGACGGAAACTTAGGGGGAATAATAGATGTAGCTGTGGGTTCTCGACCATTGGGCTGAACTCGCCAGAAAGCGGACTTGGAATCCATTGGTAGTACATTTCCTTTCTTTGACTTGATGAGTAGACACAAAATGACGACCACAATAATCACTATAACAGCAACACCAGCACAGACACCGGCAATGATATATGTCATCGTGTTACTACTACCATCACCTGTAAATACAACAATAATTACAGTAACTATAACAGCAACACCAGCATAGACACAGGCAATGATATAAGTCATTGTGTTGCTGTTACCATTGCCTGTAGAAACAAGAATAATCATTCTAACAGAAACACCAGCATAGACACAGGCAATGATATAAGTCATTGTGTTACTGCTACCATCACCTGTTAATACAACAATAATCACTATAACAGCCACAACAGCATAGACACAGGCAATGATATATGTCATCGTGTTACTGTTGCCATCACCTGTAAATACAACAATAATCACTATAACAGCCACAACAGCACAGACATCGGCAATGATATATGTCATCGTGTTTCTGTTACCATCACCTGTAAATACAAAATAATCACTATAACAGCAACACCAGCAAAGACAGGGGAAATATTATACGTCATTGTGTTACTGCTACCATCACCTGTAAATACAACAATAATCACTATAACAGCAACACCAGCATAGACACAGGCAATGATATACGTCATTGTGTTACTACTACCATCACCTGTAAATGCAACAATAATCACTATAACAGCAACGCCAGCATAGACACAGGCATACGTAATTGAGTTACTGCTACCATCACCTGTAAATACGACAATTATTACTATAATAGCAACACCAGCATAGAAACAGGCAAATTATATACATCATTGAGTTGCTGCTACCATCACCTGTAAATACAGCAGTAATCACTATAACAGCAACACCAGCATAGAAACATGCAAATTATATATGTCATTGTGTTACTGCTACCATCACCTGTAAATGCAACAATAACCTCTATAACAGCAACACCAGCATAAAAACAGGCAAATTTTATACATCATTGAGTTGCTGCTACTATCACATGTAAATACAACAATAATCACTATAACAGCAACACCAACATAGACACAGGCAATGATATATGTCATTGTGTTACCGCTACCATCACCTGTAAATACAACAATAATCACTATAACAGCAACACCAACATAGACACATGCAATTATATACGTCATTGAGTTACTGCTACCATCACCTGTAAATACATCAATAATCACTATAACAGCAACACCAGCATAGACACTGGCAATGATATATGTCAGTGTGTTACTGTTACCATCACCTGTAAATACAACTAAAATCACTATAACAGCAACACCAGCATAGACACCAGCAATGATATATGTCATTGGGTAACTGTTACCATCACCTGTTAATACAACAATAATCACTATAACAGCAACACCAGCATAGACACGGGCAATGATATATGTCATCGTGTTACTGCTATCATCACCTGTTAATACAACAATAATCACTATAACAGCAACACCAGCATAGACACGGGCAATGATATACGTCATCGTGTTACTTCTACCATCACCTGTAATTACAACAATAATCACTATAACAGCAACACCAGCATAGACACAGGCAATGATATATGTCATCGTGTTACTGCTACCATCACCCGTTGATACAACAAAAATCACTATAACAACAACAACAGCATAGACACAGGCAATGATTTATGTCATCGTGTTACTGCTACCATCACCTGTTAATACAAAATAATCACTATAACAGCAACACCAGCACAGACACATGCAATGATATATTTCATTGTGTCACTGCTACCATCACCTACAAATACAACAATAATCACTATAACAGCAACACCAGCATAGACACGGGCAATGATATACGTCATCGTGTTACTTCTACCTTTATGTAAATACAACAATAATCATTATAACAGCAACACCAGCATAGACACAGGCAATGATAAACGTCATCGCGTTACTTCTACCATCATATGTAGATACAACAATAATCACTATAACAGCAACACCAGCATAGACACGGGCAATGATATACGTCATTGTGTTACTGCTACCATCATATATAGATACAACAATAATCACTATAACAGCAACACAAGCATAGCCACAGGCAATGATATATGTCATTGTGTTACTGTTACCATCACCAATAAATACAACAATAATTACAGTTACTATAACAGCAACACCAGCATAGACACAGGCAATGATATACGTCATCGTGTTATTTCTACCATCATATGTAAATACAACAATAATCACTATAACAGCAACACCAACATAGACACAGGCAATGATATATGTCATTGTTTTACTGTTACCATCACCTGTAAATACAACAATAATCACTATAACAGCAACACAAGCACAGAAACCAACCATGATATATGCCATTGTGTTACTGCTACCATCACCTGTAAATGCAACTATAATCACTATAACAGCAACACCAGCACCGAAACCAACAATGATATATGCCATCGTAATACTTCTACCATCGCCTGTAAATACAGCAATAATCACTAAAACAGCAACACCAGCATAGACACGGGTAATTGTATACGTCATAATGTTACTGCTACCATCACCTGTAAAGACAACAATAATCACTATAACAGCAACAACAGCATAGACACCCGCAATGATCAACGTAATTGTGTTACTGCTACCATCACCTGTAAATACAACAATAATCACTATTACAAAAAACACCAGCATAGACACCTGCAATGATATACGTCATCGTGTTACTTCTACCATCACCTGTAAATACAGCAATAATCACTATAACAGCAACAACAGCATAGACACCGGAAATGATATACGTCATTGTGTTACTGCTACCATCACCTGTAAATACAACAATTATCACTATAACAGCAACACCAGCATAGACACCAGCAATGATATACGTCATTGTGTTACTGTTACCATAACCTGTAATCACATTAATAATCACTCAAACAGCAACAACAGCATAGACACCAGCAATGATATACGTCATTGTGTTACTGTTACCATAACCTGTAATCACAACAATAATCACTTAAACAGCAACACCAACATAGACACAGGCAATGGTATATGTCATTGTGTTACTGCTACCATCACCTGTAAATACAACAGTAATCACTATAACAGCAACACCAGCACAGACACAGGCAATGGTATATTTCTTTGCATTGCTGCTACCATCACATGTTAATATAAAATCACTACAACAGCAACACCAGTACAGACACTGGCAATGATATACGTCATCGTGTACTGCTCTAGCACTACAATCACCTGTAAATATAACAATAATCACTATAACAATAACACCCGCACATACACCTCGTATTTATCAGAAACCGCTGGTGCGTATCTGAAATGTTTTCAAAACAAAGATATATCAGTGGATAAAAGTAAGTAAGGGTGCAAAAATCAGGAATCGATATAATCAAGTAGAACACCTGACCCAGGATACCAATGGGAAAGTGACAAACTCACAGCTAGACACCACAAACGAGAGCCAAGAGGTCATCCCTTTCCCAGTAGGTGACCACAAAGCACATAGATATTTGGTTTGCATGAAAGAACATTAACTTATCGATGTATCATCTCCTAAGACATATTTGATGCAGATCAGGAAATCTATTGCATGACTATTGGGTCTGAACAAAAATCACTATGTGTCCGTTAGCAGTTCCGGAAATACTGGCTTTATTATATGCAAACAAAACAGCCACAGACCAGCTTGCGCATCCGCGGTCTGATCAGCGCCTTCGCTATTCACTATCTGGAATCGTAGTAGCGGAACTGGCTCCATGCGAAATTTCAATATTCTAGCAAAAATAGTAAGTAAGTATGATCAGGAAATACCACAATCACAAACTGCAGACTAACCTATGGCACCGCGAGGAAGAGCCACATAACAATCACGAAACACAAGGAAGACAAACTAAGCAAGGCAACCAGCTCTCTCTTCCCCATCAAGATGATTCCAGAATTAGAATGGACATAAAGCAATGAGCAACAAAACATAGAACAATTACAGACTCCCACAATTGGAGTAGAAATAAACAAGTAAATAACAACAGAACCACCGCCTTAGAACGGACAGCAGCCTAGGCCATCGGGGGGGGGGGGGGGGGCTTAAATGCATTTTACTGGAACCAAATCTTCGCCCTAGATTCTGCTGTTGTTGAAGTACAAAAATTGTTCAGATCGCATGGAAGCCTTCTTACTATTGTAATGTATCATCGTAGAGAAACACTCTAATCAAATTAACACACTATGGTGAAACAAAGAAAAGGGCAAGTTGCTGGAGCTGAGCAGACTGGTTTGGGTCTTAATTGGAAGACAGAATGTCTCGAAACGAGGCACATATAAGCCGCGACATGAGATTTCCAACAATGCAGTATGTGCGACCAGCAAAGGCTCAAACCAGACTGTGCATACACGCAGTCTGATCAGAGCCTTTCCTGGTCGCTTGAATATTCTTTGACCGAACAACATTTGGGGTTTCTTAGCTTAGCTGGAAGCTGCACAGGCTCGTCTGAGTCTACACTTGTCAAAATTCCACATTGTTAGAAATCAAAAGTTTCGGCTCAAAAATCATGCTAATAAAAAGAAGGCCACCAATATACAGGTTTCGATGAAAATAAAATACAGACATGGAAATGTTATGATTACAAAGTTATATATTGATACTCATATCTTGTATAACCGTCACCTTTATGAGTGCATTCTATGAGCCTTTTGCGCATGCTTAAAAGAAGCCTGGGTTGTACCCCACCCACCCCTTATGGAATGCATTGCCATCGCTCAACCAGCTAGTTTTCGATTTCGGGAAACGTGGCCGCTGGGAAATGATACGATCATGTATCCACCAGCCCAAATTATCCAAGGGGTTGTCGATCGGAGATGGATAAGGACCCTGAAGGCCAGTCAAGAGGTATGGCATGACCAACTTTCAAACAGTTCCTTGTCATATTGCAGGTATGCTGGCATTGTCTTCCTGGAAGAGAAAATTGTTTCAAACAGTCTGACAAATTGGCAGGACATGTGGATGAAGGCCCTTCATCCAGACAGCATTGGCCTGTACGTGGCCCACGAATTACTATGCAAATTAAACGAACCTGAAACAAAGCTCTGGGTGGCCTCCTTTTTTAAGCATGAGTATATTATAAAAACCCACCTGATTTTTGAGCCATAGCTGCTGTGGAAGCTTCCGTTGTAGGTGGATCGGTAGTTGTTGTAGTAGGTGGTGTTGTTGTTGTAGATGTTGTAGTGCTTGTTGTAGTAGTTGTTGGAGTTGTAGTTGTTGTAGTTGAAGTGGTCGTGGTAGACGTTGAAGTCGTGGATGTTGTCGTTGTTGACGTCGTGGTGGTCGGTCCATCAGATACAAAGGAGATCTATAGAAGAATGGGAGTGTATAAATTATACCAAAGTTTACTATTGCCCAACCAAAATATATATTGTGTGTACTCAACGATTCTTCTCACAAGCACAATATATTCCAATAGATAAGAAAATCATCACAATTAGCGCACCAAAAAATCGATTTTCTGGCTTAAGAGATATTCGAAGGCATGCTTTAGCGGTTAACAGGAAATGTCTTAATATCTGAATTACAAACTATTGCGTCTTAACTAATTACGTGGAGATGAAAATATTTAATTGCGCTTTTGATATTTGGTGTGAAAGGTATCAAATTGGCAAAGAAAAATGGATATAAAAGTGGGAAAATAACATGAGAAAACACCATTTTAATGCACAACGACCTTATGTCAGCAGGTAGGTCCTGAAGGCGTCCCCTTATTTCTCAGCCATGATGGTTATATAATGTAAGCAAGAACTATCAAATATTCTACCTTACATCTTATTGTATATTTTAATCCTCTTATGGCATTTAAAACAACAAAATATTCTATTGGCAGCATGACGTGAAATGCTAAATTAGGGGATAACTGTATTCAAATTTTTCATTTGGGGAGGTATATCGTCCGATATACGGTCGGAAATTTAGTTTTACGGCGACGCGCGAGCGGAGCCGTAAAACGTAATTTCCGAACGTATATCCGACGATATACCTCCCCAAATGAAAATTTTGAATATGGTTATCCCCATTTTAATGCATTTTGCCTCAAATTGGAGCGTTGCAAGCCTTATAATGCCGCACGTCATCCAACGAAATATGACGTAATTAATGACGTCAAACTGTTTCCTGCAGTATATCGCAGGATATACTGTCGCAAATTTTTGACGTTATCCAATCAGAAGTGGCGTTACAAAACCAAATGTATTAGAATTTGTATTTAAGTGGTTGTAATAAAGCACAAGCAGGAACTTAGCCAAATAACACGATACCAAATTTTTAAAAAATGACTGTCATACAAGACTGTCTCAGTATCAATAAAGTCAACTCTTATATTCAGCTACAACAACAGCTGCAGATGCGATAAGTAGCAGAAGTCCAAGTGCTGGCCCATATATGTATTACCTTAAAACCTCTCCCGACGTTTGATTCATCCGTTTCAAATATTAAATATATCTGTGATCCTGAACTCTGCCATGAGGGATAATTGGAATCTTGGCAGCAGAACTCATCAAGTAGTGTAGCACTTTGTAAAGTAAAGTATATTACCTTAAAACCTTTCCCTACGTTTGATTCATCCGTTTCAAATATTAAATATATCTGTGATCCTGAATTCTGCCATGAGGGATAATTGGAATCTTGGCAGCAGAACTCATCAAGTAGTGTAGCACTTTGTAAAGTAAAGTATATTACCTTAAAACCTTTCCCTGCGTTAGATTCATCCGTTTCAAATATTAAATATATCTGTGATCCTGAATTCTGCCATGAGGGATAATTGGCATCTGGACAGCAGAACTCATCAAGTAGTGAGGCACTTTGTAATGTAAAGCGTATTACCTTAAAACCTTTCCCGACTTGTGATTCATCTGTTTCAAATTTTAAATATATCTGTGATCCCGAACTTTGCCATGAGGGATAATTGGCATCTGGACAGCAGAACTCATCAAGCAGTGTAGAACTTTGATTAAACCCTGTGATGACAAAAAGAAGAGATAGCTAGACGTTTTTGAAGAATGCCCATGCCTTAGAGATTATAAGAATCCATCATGAGTGTAAGGGTGGGAAGAAAAAATCATCCCGAGGATCAACGGTGACCACGCGGGAAGGATTTTTCTATCCCATCCTCGCACGAATAATGGATTCCCATTTCTTGCACACCGGATAAAGATATCTGAGATTTTACCCTCGGATAGAAACTCTTACCCATGCTATCTTACCCAGAACGTCAAGTAACGTCATCATTGCTGGAAGCGTATTTTGAAATAAATATATAAAACAGTGGTGAGCAAGAAAAAGAATCCATTATTCGTGTGAGGGAAGGATAGAAAAATCCATCCCTCGGGATCACCGTTTGTCATCACTCGGCAAGCCTCATGATGCCAAACGGCGATCCTCGGAACGGATTTTTCTATCATACCGTCACACTCATGATAGATTCTTATATTGCGCTTACCATTAAATACCGCATTTTTATGTTACAGCCAAAACGAGTTAAGTTCACCAATTCGGTCGTTTTTGTGTCCCATCCCCATTTTAGGCATGTAAACAGTGAATTTTATAACGCTTTAAGTTTTTTAAGTTTAGTTTAGGTTTATGTCTACACAATCAAGTAAAAGAAAAGCAATGGAAATGCTCAATAGTCATTCCTTACGACGTTTATCAACAGTAAGTGCCCCCAAAATTGCCCGAAAATGCTGTCACATCGTCATAGTATGTAATGTTAAGAATGTATTATGCTCAAATGTTTGTTTTTATAAGCATACTTTATTCTAAATTATGTCTGATCATCTCTGTAACATCCTCTTACACGGATCAGAAGACTCGAGCTTGGAAGAAAATAAAAAAAAGTCTTTGACTATGTCTTCAAATTTATTTTCGAATCTTGGCGTTTCAATGGCAATGAAACAGCTGCTCACGACGAAAGCTTGTAAGATTGTGCTAAATATTCTCTCACTATCTCTAACACACACATGCTCTCTCGCTCTCTCTCTCTCTCTCTCTCTCTCTCTCTCTCTCTCTTACTCACACACGCACGTACAAACACACACACACACACACGCACACATATACACATTTCTTTCATTGGATGTATATATGTACATATTTTCATGTTATTGTGTGTCTATCTGTATTGTCCTTTGTATTTGTATGTTCATGTTCTTCGTGAGGAGACCTACTAGTGGCCCTTGGGCTTTTAGGAATCCTCGTTAAACAAATAGCATTTATGTTATTGACACATATATATACCTGCCATTGAATGTCCCTCATTATATTGAAACGTGAAAAACAATTTTTAGTGATTAATGTCCTACAATCTAATATGAATTACGTTACCAATTTAACCATATCTCAAATTAAAAACCATGCTTGCTAAGCTCACATCAAACATTCTCTATGTCAAGAGGATTAATATGTGCATGGACAAAAGAAACCAATTTGGGTAACATCTGTTTATTTTTCATAGATGAAAAGATGTCTGAGGTTGTCTAAAAATCTGCAGTTTTGTGAATTACGTTACCCTTTATGTATTATTTGTACAAGAAGAGGTACAAAGATTGCAATTGAAGCCAATGTAAGAACTATAACCTAACTATATAACGAGCCGTATAAGAACTTTACAAGAAGTTGTTTGCATAGAAAAAAATAAGTGGAAACATAAATGTGTGAATAACGTTACTGTGAATTATGTTACTACAATTTTAATAAAGTCCAAATACCTCTCTAAATGCATACACTAGCTGAAACAAAATGTTTAATTTAAATCAAAGCAAATCCGTCCCAGTTAATACATATCAATTTAAGCCATATTATATTTATCATTTTATTTTAACAAGGATTTACCTATATGCTCTGGGTACATCAACTCCCCTTTCATGTAACTTACAAAAATACTCATTATATCAACACAACAAAAGCAAAGTAATCTGTTTAAAAAACAAAATCGAAGAGTGTAAATCTCTAAGGGATTTTTGGTATGGTTTTTGAAATGAGCTGGATAAAACATAGGTAGCGTAATTCACAAGTAGGTAACGTAATTTCCATTCTACGAAAAACCCAGATAAGTCCAACCATAGGGCCAAAGGCAACAAATCGACGGTGATTTTTAGTTTCTGACTTGTTGTTCAATTGTTAATTCTCTTTTCCAAACCATTTTATCTCGTTGCTGCTACCACTGGAGGTTTATTGGTGAGTTTATGTGTATGCTTTGAAATTGGCACTCTCGCTTTTGCATCCTAGTCCATTCCAGTTGGTCACAGTGACCTCAAATGTTCTCATGACTTACTATGTTGATAACTTCTATGGTTTATACGTTTGATAGATAAACTAGTAAACTTGAATGTATAACTTCTTATCTTCAATTGAAGTGAGCAAATTGGCTATGTGACTTGTGCTACTATACACATTTTGCCATTTTTCTGAGAAGGGCGTATCTTTGTGAATTATGCAGACTTTGTTGTTTTTGAAATATTTGAACATGAAAAGGCATTTATTAAAGTTAGATTATTTATTCTGCATTGTTTTAGTTTGTAGTGAAGCCACAACAAGTTTTCAAATATATGGAATATTATATTTTAAATAATATTCTATAATTTGATTTTAAAGTGTTATTCCAACAAGATTAATGAAACTAGATGCAACACCTTACTTACAATGTGCAAAGGATGATGTAAAAAGTGATAAACAACACACCAAACTCTGATATTTTGCAGAAAAATATATGGTTCTACGCAGGTAATAAGACCAGAGTGTAAGGTATGTGAATTACGTTACCGACCTATTGGCACAATGTTCTTTATACAAGAATACAATTTATTATTTCCAATACTAAAGAAGAATGTAATTTTTAATATTCTTCATCTACCGTTTCATAACCAATATTTTTTCCGGTCAACTCTTCAAATTTGATGGATACAATTAAAACAATAATTGTACTCATATAATCATAGTTGAATTCCACTGTCAATTCATAACAAACCTGCTTAGACCATATTGAGAATCAAAACATGATATTAATCCTACATAATAGGCTTATTTGATCAACAAGAGATCTATGTAGAAGTGCATGCAATAAAAGTTCTTAAATATTTCAGTCTTGTAAGAAATTTGGTATGTACAAATATATTTCATCACAGTGACGTAGTTCAAATTCAGTGGTGCTCTTTGTGAGGCTAAATGATTTAAAATTTAGGATGCACACTCTTTTAGACATCATTATCTAATTGACATATACCAATAAGTAAAAATTTAACAAAAAAAAAACGAAAATTTAAGCACAAAAAAATGTGGGACAAATTTGGCTTCAATTGGTGAACTTAACTCGTTTGGCTGGTTAACGAAAGGATCCCAGAAGTTCTTGAATACGCTGCAATGTGCCATAACATGATGATGTCACTGTAACGTGACACAATGGTAAAGATGGCATGGGTAAGATAAGAAATTCTATCCCATGGTAAAATCTCATCTGACGCATCCGATGTGCAATAATCATTTTATTGAATCAAAGCAAACTTAAAAACAAAATAATTAAAAAAAAACACATAATAATGACATTTGATGATTGGAAAATTTAAGGGTGCCACCAAATGAAAACAAAAGTGACATTTAAAGCTGCATACTCTGTAACTATGAACATTTTTCGAAAAATTTTATTTTCTTTTTAAATCATTTGTAAAAGTAGAATTAAGCTATGTTTTCACAATAAATATGTTCAGTACAGCTGAAAACTGCATGGAAAAGTGAATTATCTTATCAAATAGGTGTATTTTTCTCTTGTTGGTAATTATTTGCGTCCCTCCAATAATTATAGACCGTTGAATTTTAACATAAATGCAGTTGTTTTGATAGTGATAACTTGTTAAGATTTACGAAAATGGTAAAATGTTTACATGAATTTGAGTATTTTTACTGCGTTCTTGAAAAATAAAAACATTATTTTTAAAATTAGGAGATCAAAAGTTACAGACTATGCAGCTTTAAAAGACAAATGAATAGGAAATGAGAAAGCAAACTTTAAATAAATTTTAATGTGTTAAGAGTGACCTATTGTGCTGTTGGCCTTTCTGTTGTAAGTTGAATTATACATGTACAGGCCTAAACATTATACAACTATTGCCCATTCGCGAGGGTAATGGAAATTAATCCACCCAAGGCAAAAATATTGACCGAGGGCAAAGTTGACTTAGAAGTCAGCATAGAAAGAAAGCAGCTATTGAGACAATAAACGTATAGGCTAAGGTTCTGTTTTCTTTCAACTGTACCTCATTCGTATCAACATTGATAGTCAAATCAATAGCATAATTTATCAGATTGGAGTTTGTCACAAACCATTGAGAAACATTACCTACCATCATATATGGAAAGTTTGTCGTAGCATTCATCCTTCTTGCCTGTCTCAATATCACAGTCTGTCACCTGCATTAGTATTGTGTGATTATCATAATTTGTGAAGACAAGGTAGTCGTATGTAAAGTTGCTGAAAATACAATATCAACTCTTTATGTAGGCCCCTACCAATAGGATACAGATATGTAAAGTTGTGGAAATACAAAATCAACTTTTTGTGTAGGCCCCTACAAATAGGATCGATATGTAAGTTTGACAAAATACAAAATCAACTCTTTGTGTAGGCCCCTACCAATCGGATCGATATGTAAATTTGCTGAAAATACAAAATCAACTCTTTGTGTAGGACCCTTCCAATAGGGTCGATATGTAAAGTTGCTGAAGATACAAAATCAACTCTTTGTATAGGCCCCTACTATTAGGAGCGATATGTAAATTTGCTGAAAATACAAAATCAACTCTTTATATAGGTCCCTACAAATAGGATAATGATATGTAAAGTTGTGGAAATACAAAATCAACTTTTTGTGTAGGCCCCTACAAATAGGATCGATATGTAAGTTTGACAAAATACAAAATCAACTCTTTGTGTAGACCCCTACCAATCGGATCGAGATGTAAAATTGCTGAAAATACAAAATCAACTCTTTGTGTAAGACCCTTCCAATAGGATCGATATGTAAAGTTGCTGAAAATACAAATTCAACTCTTTGTATAGGCCCCTACTATTAGGAGCGATATGTAAAGTTGCTAAAAATACAATATCAACTCTTTATGTAGGCCTCTACCAATAGGATACAGATATGTAAATTTTTGGAAATACAAAATCAACTTTTTGTGTAAGCCCCTACAAATAGGATCGATATGTTAGTTTGACAAAATACAAAATTAACTCTTTGTGTAGGCCCCTACCAATCGGATCGATATGTAAAATTGCTGAAAATACAAAATCAACTCTTTGTATAGGCCCCTACTATTAGAGCGAAATGTAAAGTTGCTGAAAATACAAAATAAACTCATTTGTAGGCCCCTACCAATAGGATCGATATGTAAAGTTGCTGAAAATACAAAATCAACTCTTTATGTAGGCCCCTTTCAATAGGATTGACACATAACAGATGGACTGTCCATTTTGTATTGTATGGGGGTCACAGGTCGGAATTTCCGAATTAAAAAGTATTTTAATCACTGAAGATTAATTGAACTATACAAATGGTACAGATCCTGATAAAATGACGCATTGCTGGGTATTTTTCTGGGTCTTTACTGTTTGCCAAAGTAATCCGCTATAAGTCTTCAGTATACAAAAGATTAAACTCATACAACCAGCCCCTAGGTTATAAAACTTGAGTTCATTCTCAAACTCAAAATAAAGCGCAATGATTGACTGCTTTCGGACATTTGTCCGCAAGCAGCCAATCATTGCACTTTATTTTCAGTTTGAGACTGTACTTAAGTTTTATAACCTCTTGGCCTGGGCCCGGAATTACAATGCCTTCTTAAAGTTAAGCAAGACTTAAGTTAAGTATTGATATTTCAACATGCTATACTAAAGGCTAAATAATTTGCCTGGATCGATGTGGTATTTGTGGTCAAAGATATCATTGTGATCTTCAGAATAATTAAAACTATTGTGATTTTAATCAGTTTTAAACGTTATTTTTCGCATTTTGAATGTTTTTTTTTATTTTCTACGTAGGAGATATGGTCTGGACACGAAACGCGGACGGACCAACCGAAGGACTGACTAGTGGATATACACGAGTAAATATTCATATAGTCCCATAACCGGTTTATTACCAGTGGATAACTATTTATCTCTATGAATATAAATGGTCCTTATGGGGATCAAACTCAGAGCACCTCCCTGCACACAAGAGAAGTGAGTTAGATGATGCATTCGATTATAGGGAGCGCTACTATAGGTTGATTTATTCTCAGAACTGATGCATTTGTGTTTATGCATCGCACTTGGTTGACTGCCTTTTTGCGTCAAATTGCATTCATTCATGTTTGAAAAAAGGCTCTAAAAGTGTTTCAGCTGAATATACAAAATCAATTAAAATTGAAAGGAGCTTTGTCATATCACTGTTTGAAATAATCTCCGCTCTTGAATTTCATTGATCAATCAGAAAACAAAAGGTACAGATATGCGAGCTACATATGTAAAGTGAAGGCATGCAGCATCCAATAATTCTATTTACGGGAGCTTGGCGTTTAAATTGATGCTTGTCTTTCAATGGCGTAGCTAAAACGCTGTAAAAGTTACGCACATCAAATGTAGACTACTGGATCAAGCTGTGCTTCTCTTCAATTGTGTCCCTTTTTCAAAATGGGACCTTTCCTAAAAGGAAAGAGCAGTTCCTTATGGTATGGAAATCTCTTTTGTCACATTAAGTGACCTCCCTTGAATGTACTATTTTGTTACGCACGTGCGTAACTGCGTAATGGGTGCTACGCCAATGTCTTAGACCAGGTATTCCAAAGCTGGACTAGTGTTTTTGATGGCTCTGGCTATTATGGTTATGAACCAGTTGCTGTGCTCCCAAGTATTTAAATTCTTTGCATGTTGGGCATCTGTCGTGTTTTTCTTGTCGCATGCTGACAGTGTTACTCCTGTGAGTCCGTCCGAAAAAAATCATTAACATTTAGACAAACAAAGGGCAATAACTCCTTTAGAAACGATGACATCCTCATGTTACTATACAATGTCATGCCTCATAACTCCGTGGTCATATATACACAGTATTAGTTTCTTTAAATTCAATATTTTCTTACTAAGTTATGGCTGATGACGGAATCTGAATTGGCATTTAGGAAACCAATGGGCAATAACTCCTCTATTACCAAGGGCATCCTGAAAAAACGTCACGTGTATTTCCACACAATTGTCATATATATTCAGTATAAGTCTCGTGGAATTCCATCTAATGTTTACTAAATTATGCCTGAGGATGGAAAACATTACTGAAATTTCACCTATTGGCTACCTAGCATGGAACGAATATAAACAAAATAATAAATTAATAATAAACTTTTCATGCATAAGGAGGTGACATCCTTAAATACATGTAACTCTACCTCGGATAATCTTGACCATATTCATATCCGGGAGAATAAAGAAAATCCTGGTTCACTGTAGCTTCTTGGGTGCGATTCTGCCCTGAAATTGAATAAAGAAGTAAAAACTAATATATCTAAAGGTATACAACTTTTATAAATCGCTTCTCACAGAAGAAAAAAATAATTTTAAAGTGTAAAGTCAAAAGTTGGTAAACTAAATTAAGAGTTAATGCCAATATGGAGACCTGGGCCCGGAATTACAATGCCTCCTTAAAGTTAAGCAAGATTTAAGTTAAGTATTGATATTTCAACATGCTATATTAAATGCTAAATGCATTTCCTGGATCGATGGGGTATTTGTGGTCAAAGATATCATTGTGATCTTCAGAAAAGTTAAAACTATTTTGATTTTAATCAGTTTTAAACGTTATTTTTCGCATCCTGAAAAATCAATACTTAACTTAAGTCTTCCTTAACTCTAATGAGGCATTGTAATTCCGGCCCCTGGGCCCGGAATTACAATGCTTCCTTAAAAGTAAGGAAGACTTAAGTTAAGTATTGATTTTTCATGATGCGAAACGAAAAATAACGTTTCAAACTGATAAAAGTTAAACTAGTTTCATTTTTTTGCAGATCACATAAGGGCAATTTATTGATCATTTAAAATAACATGTTGAAATATCAAAGCTTAACTTTAAGGAGCATTGTAATTTTGGGCCCAGAGGCCCAACTGGATTAGATATAGACATTTATAAGACCATTGTAGCACTAGAAGCGTCACGCACTTTACAATAATGATTGGATGATATAATCTTTGAAGCATAAACTTTTAGATTCCATCTATGGTGTATTATTACCTGAAGTTAGCAATTACCCATTGAGAACATGAAAATGGTTGGCTGAAAGTGTAATATGACACAAAAAGTTTAATTCAATCATATACTTAAACAGTCTAAATATTCAGGATTTACATTCATTTGCTCACATTTGCGTATTATTTGCTCAAGTGAACCTTTCATCTCATAATATAAAGTAGGTGTTCTTTATTGTGTAGCCATTATAGCAGTGAAAGCAATTTAGAAGAAATATGGATTTAATGTAAAGAAACGTATCTTTTTATTTTAATTGTGATGCATTATTATTTACCAATAAAGCGCCTACTATCTTGCATCTAAAATATGATATGAGTCATTATATGGAAACACAGCAAGAGATTTAGAGATGGACAGTTTAAAACCTTCACCAAAGGTGCGTGTTATAAGATAGCTCAAGTTACCCGACACAAAGGTGCCTTTAATACAATTTTCTCGAAAGTTAGAAAACTTTAGATGTAACCTTTATGCTCTCTACCGACGGTTTGATCTAAACTAGTGAATACCTTGTGTTGTTCTCATGTACAGTATGCAGACCAGAGCTAACCATATAAGTTTGACTCCCATCACTGTTTCTGAAGATTCACGTAACGTTGTCCATTGTTGATGAATTTCCTGTAAATTTAAAGCACATACTAAAGCTATTTAAATTACAGCCACAACGTAAATGTCTAGTTTACTCCGCCCCTTCTTGTGCTTCACAACCAATCAGAGTGCACAGGAGTTTAAATTTTTGCCCAGCTCCCATTGTGAAAGTCTGTGGTTGTTCTATGTTTTGTAGTACGTTACTGTATGTACATTCTGATGTTGCGGTCGTCTTGGTGGGGGGAGGGGCTGGTTGCTTTGCTTTGTTTGTCTTCCTGGTGTCTCGTGGTGGTTGAAAGGCTCTTCCTCGCGGTGCCTTGGAGTTGTCTGCGGTTTGTGATTGTGGTATTTCCTGATCAATCATACTCACTTACTATTTTTAATCACATATTTTGTCAATTTTGGTAATATATATTAAGTAAATCATTAAATAAATCGGTGAAGTGGTCAATGCGACGACTTTCAAAGATGCAGTCAGGGAGGAAAGGAGAAAACTATTAGTAGGTCAAAGATCTTATATATTACAGTTATAAAGGAATTAAGTGGTTCACTCGCTACGCTCGTTCCCACTTAATTCCTTTATAAATGTAATATATGATCTATAACCTATAGATATTACTTCTCATATAATAGCATATAAAAGTGCAGAGTGCAGTGGCTCAGTTGGTATAACGCCAGACTAGGGATCGAAGAAACTTCTTAAACAAGGCTATCGGTATCATAAACTTCGCAAAACATTTTCTAAATTTTATAAACGATACTTTGATTTGATATCAAAATTCCAATATGAACTTAAATCTCTCTTGCTCCAAGGACTGGCGGAACCTGAATTCTATGGTGACTTGGTGTATTGTTGGCTCTGCGCAGTTCATTAAAATAAATCCCCATTATAAAAAAAAATGCTATAACATAAATGTATTGCAACGGACTGCTTGCTTGGTGTTCAGCCCAATCACGGTTGGCAATTTTGCTTCTCTCTTTAATTGCACGTCGGTGGGTCGGACTTCATACTCTATGACGGTTCCGACTTAAAGGCTTATCTATTGTTAAGATGGTAGGGGCCTGATGCTTTGGCTGTTGTCAGGCCCACCGGGGTTTTACCTGTTGGATTTCCCGTAAAGCCCAGGGAACGCAGTGGCTCAGTGGTAGAGTGCTTGACTCGAGACCGAGGGGCCACGGGTTCGAGCCTCACCGGCGTCACTGTGTTGTGATTCATTAGCAAGACACATTTATCCAAGCTTATAGTACTGGTTCAACCCATGAAGACCCATCCCTGTTTAACTGAAAGATTGTTGATGGGACGCAAAGAATCAAATCAAACAAACATAATTGCACGCCGGTGGGTCGGACTTCAGACTCTATGACGGTTCCGACTAAAGACTTATCTATTGATGAGATGGTAAGGGCCTGGTGATTTGGCTGTTTGTCAGGCCCAACGGGGTTTACCTGTTGAATTTCTTTTGCTCCGGTATTCAGTTTTATTTACTGTTGAGTCCTAATCTTTGCTTCACCTCCTTATTATATCTTGATTTATATGTTCTAGGAGATAGATGATGCATTGATAAGTTACATGTAGGGGTCTTTTATGCAGAACAAATATCTATGTGTCTTGGTCCACATCTGAATTAAGGGTGAGGTTGGCGCCGTGAAACCGGTGTAAGCCCTCCAGTAAAACATTTTTACTGACCGTTTCAAGGCCGTACTTCTTTTGTGGATCATTAATGTTTTTTTCTGTCTTGTGTTTGTTATGCCTTTGTGCGCGTCTGTTTATTTGTGCCGTGTGGTCACCTGCTGGGAAAGGGCTGATCTCTTGGCTCTCATTTGTGGTGTCTAACTGTGAGTTTGTCACTTTTCCATTGGTATCCTGGGTCAGGTGTGGTGCTTTATTGTATCGATTCCTGATCGTTGCATCCATACTTACTTTGATAGAGATTCACCGCAAGCGGTGTCAATGTGTTGTATCCTTGAGCACGACACTGTATCCACTGCGTAGGACTAGCCCAATCCAACGAGGCGGGAAATCGTCACAGCATATTTGAACAATTGTTGGCTGGGACGTACGGCATCAAAACAAATCATTTAAATTGAAAAGGAACGGGTAACCGAAATATAATGTCGGTGCCAATATGGTCATCTTCTAACCTATGTTCATACTGTGACCAAGAGTGTTCATATTTTGCACAATGATTGTTTATGGTATGTATATAACAACAAAGGTTTCAGATCACCGATATAACCTTGAAGTACAAGGTCAATGTCAAATACACTTAAATTCAGTGCTCGCTGAAGACTGATGATAACAGGTAGTAAATAGGTATCAGCTACTCTACATATAGCACCTTATTTGGAAGCAATGCGTCGCATAATGTAAGTTTTATCTATTGCCACATTAATATTTGCATTTTTATAACGGAATCATTCCACATATATGCTGCTTCACACGAAAACCTGTATTCGAAGTTTCCTATGATTCATGACTCAATCCAACTCTATCCCCCACAGAGTCAGAGTCATAAACCGAAAATATAAATATAGCGAGTATGCACTTTAAACTATCTAAGCAGCGAACTATAATGTGGCTAATCACCTCGTGTGGAAGCGCATGCTGAGCTGCACATTGGCTATTCGCTTTCTTTCTCTCATGGCGTTGTTCCATTATAATTTGGACCACACCATGATATTTTAGTAATTATCGCATATGGGCAAATACCTCATTGAATCGCCCATACTGGCGTATCCAGCGAAGCTATAGGCCTAAATTTTGGTCCGAGTCTTCATCTTTAATAATACTTTAGGAGTTCGATTAGGTAGGCTCTGGTGAGTCTGCGCATATGCGCATTTGCGCATAAGCGCAGACTCGCCAGAGCTTCGCTAATCGACAATGCGATAAGTACCAGCATCGTGATTGCTGGCTCATATTAATTTGCTTTTACTTCTAAAATCAATGTTTTGAAATAGGTATAATTCAGTGATTGTTTATAAAAACAATGGTTATATCACAGGAGTTCAGTATTTTATTGACATTGCCGCTTGTGGCTCGAATAAATTCTACAGACAGTAAACATAGAGAATTAATAAGCAGTGCTTTTATAGAACAAATCGCTGTGTGGTTATACCATAGACCCCTAGCACTCCGTGAATAGGACCATTGATAGACAGTACACGAGATCGCATAAGCCTCTTATAAAAGTCATAGCTACTGTATACAGCGGCACTAGAGGGTTTAATGTTGGTCTGAGCCATCATCTGCAACCACACTTTGTGTATGCGAGCAAACCCCGATGTCTGAGCTTTCATCTGCAACCACATTTTGTGTGTTCGAGCAAACCCCGAGATCATAAAACTTTTTCAGGCTCAACTCAACTGAGCATGACATTTCAACTAATCAGAAAAACCAAATTGCTAAAAAAAATAATACTTCTATAGCTTTTAAACTCTCAAATGTTGTATTTATCATGCTAATAAATGTTAAAATGCCAACAATTGTCGGCGTTTTAACATTTATGAGCATGATGTTTTGTTTTTTTTGCATGTTGAGTTGAGCATGACCAAAGTTTTATAACCTCGGGCCAAGTTTAAAATGTCATGTACTCTGTAGCTTAGATCAGTTTTCAATATTGCAAATTATCTACTAGACTAGTACCATCAACTACAGCATTGTAGGACTTTCTGATTTCCGGGCATTTGTAACGATGATAAAGTACAGAAGTCTTTCTTTTACAAGTACAAGTTCATAGCAATATACCTGGCTAGCGTAAGAAAACACGTTTTTCTCTCATGATGTTATTTCATAATCTGCCTAACCTTTTAAAGAACCAAGTCAACTGTAGCAGCAGTCGAAATTGTAGGATAAGTGTATGACTGGAGCGGGCGATCTTCAGTTGTAAAGCTGAAGTCTTTCGTTTCGAGTTATATATTTGTCTCTAATAATTTCAGGTAAGATAATTCTATATTTAATATCTTACGATAATGCATAGTCTTAGAAAGATGATTCCAGCAGTAAGTGTAAGATTAATATTAGTTTAAGTTAAGCACATTTAGTGCTTGGTAAAGTTATTATTAGATAAAATATCTTTGAGTTATTAAACAAATGTGTAAGGTAAATTTTACGTTAGTAAAATTATGTATCGTTAACATCTTTATACAGAGAATGTAGAATTATATCACACTCATTTTATTACATGTTCATTAATTAAATAAAGAGTTGTAAAGCTGAAGTCTTTCGATTCGAGTTGTATATTTGTCTCTACTAATTTCAGCGTTCCTGGGCCATACCTCTCACAAGAACTCTGAGAGCTTAGCATCCCTGAATTCAGATCCCGATACATTCCAGTCATGTTATTTCAATAATAATGCGCATTCTTAATTTGGATCCTGATGAGTTAGTTACATTGTTTCCGAAAGAGTGGATCTGATTTTGAAATGACAGTGCTTGTATTATATCGAACCTTGCTTAATCGCGTATCTTGCCAGGACATGAAATACATGTACCACAATCGAAACTTCATCGGCAAATTCCGTGCGATCAGACATCGGAAGTACATCGACGATCTACTTTGATATCGTGAAGCTGACGTTACATAACGTGACGCTGACGTCCCGACTACATGCTAAAACAATAACAAGTGTGATTGCAGGAAATCAAACGTCGGTTATAAATGAAGTTTATGCTTTTTTCAAGCGATATTTTATTGAAACATTTATTCTGCTGATTATCTTTTTCCGGGCAATCAGAAAAATGGATTTTAATGGGCTGAACCAACATGCTACAGAACTGATTTTCCTTACGCCAGTTCCGGCTAACAAAATGGAGCTTTTTCGTACATAGTACTACGCGTAATGCGCCTTACGTATTATACCAGAGGCTTGATTCGATTCATGTATTGTACCAGGGTTTCCCAATTGAAAATACCGATGCAAACATACCATATTGAAAGACGTTGTATCGGAATCAGTCATCACTGATTGATTTCTTAGTGTGATTGTTATAATCCAAAGAAATAAAATAAAATCAGACAAATAACGTATTATTCTCAAGCTCATTCGTAAAGCATCGTACATGTAATTATTATTGGATAATACGTCATCCGTTTCGTGCGAAAGTAGACGTTTAAACTAAAAATATAATATTAACATGCATATATTGCTTTTCATAGAATACATGTAAGTAAAAACTGAAAGTTATTTGTCATCAATTTCTGTTGATTGGTAAATTAGAAGAATAACCCAAGTGTAGAAGTCTGATATTTATTTTACTGTTCTATACAATGTAGTAACATAAAATAGTCGCCAAAATATGCTTTTTTTAAACAGAGAATTGCGATTTTGTACCAAATACTAATGTACATTTATGAGGTCTTTATACACCACTGACTGACACACCATACGAAAACTTTGTGCCAATTAAGAACCAATCCTTAAATAGGTTTAAGAAGTTAGCAATATGAAGCGTAAGACATATGAGGCGTAAGACAGATTAAAGTATACTTGACCTTGACCTTTGACTCCAAAGTCATATTGAAAATTTGACACTTTCTTTGTTATCTACACATAATAGGCGACCGTTGTGAGAAATATGATCACCCTCCATCGTACAATTTCAGAGGACTTACTGCAAGCAAAAAGACATATTTTAAGCATGTCTATGGGTATTGGAGTTGCAAAGCTTTTGTTGTTATCAGCACACGATACATCATTGAGTCAAATATGAGTATCCTCAATCAAAAAATGTAATATTAGTTAGTGTTACAAGCTAAATGATAGGTTTTAAGTGTATTTGGTATTGGCCTTTGCCTCCAAGGCCATATCAGCAATCGGAAGCTTAATTCCTTAGCCAAACACTGAATCATATGTTTGAAATGGTGCTTCGCTGGCAGGCTGATGATGGCCCGACACTGGATGCTGTCGGGTAGCTTCCAGGTGAATGGGGGTGCTAGGCATTTTAATTTGCGCTGTGCAAGTGGCCAAATGGGTATTCCATGTTCATATATATAATCTTTCCAGGACGAAATGAAAAAAACTCATAGTCAATTATTTAGACATGTAAGGTAATAGGTATGCATCACCAATTACACTTGAGTGCTGATTTAGCATTCGTGAATCCTATATTTTGATTTTTAAGTTGCTTTCATAAAATAATATCCAACTCAAATGCTTTGGTTCTTATAGAACACACTTCAATCATGTATGTACACGTTATAAGAGGATGCACAAAACATCTTATTGGTGATTACGTGAATTAGATGATGTAAATAAATTGCTGCAAAATACATTCAGTGGCCATAAGTAAGTTCCCAAATCAGCTTTCAAGAAATTGACAAAAAATGTGGTCTAAAACAATGGTCTTTTCTAGCCAATTAAGACAATTTCCCCAAATGATAATTGCCAGGGCATATGTTTACGTCATCACCAAATTGTATAATGTCATCATCTGTTGTTATGGAGATATTTTGTATCACAAACATTGGCTCCATTTCGTCAAAAAAGATAGCAGGTGTTGAACAATTTCTGTAAAAATGTCAGATTGTAATATTTTTTATTGAAAATTTGCAGAACTATTCGAAATGTATTGGGAAACATTCTATAAAAGTTCAAAGTATAGACACTGAAAATAAAATAATGCAGAGCAGAGAACTGGACGGAAAATAATGCCACGACGATGACCCGACTGCAGTTTACTTTGGCTGAAAGAGCAAACTAAATAAACAAGTGCAGGAATATGGGGTATGTATGTTTTGTGAGGTACTATAACAGTGTTTTGTTTGAAAATATTATTTTTTAATAAATGTTAATGGATATAAGCTATGGTTGGATCCTAAGAAAATCTGCTAATTTTCACTGTCAGTCCTGATATTTTTTGGTGCCACAAGTAGCATAGCCTTGTGATATAATATATGACGTGTAATAATTATTTTCAGTTGAAAGTACCATTTGGGGTTACATTTTACAGAACATTTATTTTTTTAAGAAGAATTATCCTATGATTTCGTATGAAAGTTTGGGTACCCGCTCGTAAAGCAAAATTTGACCAAGGCGTTGGGTATCGCTGGGTACTGTCTTTTCGATTTGAAAGAATTAAACATTTTAAAACTAATTGCTTCAAGCACTCATATATAGAACCTAGAAATACTGATGCTTGTTGCTTAGTTACCATGTGGATTCATTCAATAATTTAGATTTTTGGGTCAGGGTACAAGTACCCACCCACCCCTAATTTGACGGTGAATAAATTAGGAAGATGCGAACACATCTTGTGCACATCTCACGATTATGACATATTAGCACCATTATCACACAAAATATATAGAAAATAAGCAATATCTATAGTCATGTAAAAACGGAAGAAGTTTAGAACCCACATCAAATTTTCAAACTGTTTCAGAGATCAGGGTGTTCGAAATGAATAACACCCACGAACTCTAGGTGATATCATTTCTGTAATAATCGAGCATTTTTAAGTAGAAAAATGGCAAATAGTGATATGTTCAAAATTCCAGATAATTTGCATTCCTCGTTTTCAAATTATACAAATCTTAAATGTACTTAAATGTTTGCAAATGAAACAACGTTTGCCATTTTGGGAACTCACTTATGGCCACTAAGTGATACACCTCCTTCATTGACAGAATAGCATTGTTATTCGAAGATTTAAAACTAATATTGAGAGTTGAGGCCAATATAGAGAAAATTGCTCAGGTTTTATATTACATACGTACACGCGTATGAACGCCCTTTTAATGGTATTTATAGGACCAACTTCTTTTAACTTTTCATTTGTCAATGAGCAAACATGTATGTTTGAATTTTTGTTTCACAAGGTCAACATTTTTCCTTGTGCAAGCAGGATGCATCTGTTCAAATGAGTCTCTCTGATAATGAAGAAGCCGTAATGAAAACATATCACAGTTAGTTCTCTGTAATTTGTACGCCAAAAACAAGACTAGTGTGATTGTTTGTCGCTATTTTGAATATTAATATTTTATATTTTTACGTAATTTTCTATGCTCGTTTTTTACAGAAAAAAAACACACACTTACTTCAGCAGATCTTAATCCATCAAAAATTGAAATCTGTTTGGAGTCATGTGACCTTTTACGTTCATTTGATTGGATTGATCTGTAACCAAGACTGTATAGATTTTAATACATTTTCTAGTAATGCAAATGTTTAGCTTATTGTTTAAGATATACTATTGTAGAACATGGAATATTGAAAATCGACATTATTAGAATTCAAAAAGCATTCGTTATCATCATAGAATCCTGCAATATGCGTACTATACGCGAGATTCTTTTCATCGAATTTATCTGAACCAGTTTAACACATTTATGCCTAATGAATTCTTCTACCCTTATCAATTGGACGAATCCATTTCGAATTTAACCCATATAAATAGTAAGTGATTATAATAAGGAAATACCAATATCACAAAATCGCAGACAACCCCATGGCACCGCGAGGAAGAGCCACTCAACCATCACGGGACACCAGGAAGACAAATTAAGCAAAGCAACCAGATCTCTCTTCCCCCAACAAAATGATTGCAATACTAGAATGGACATAAAGTAACGTACAACAAAATATTCAACAATTACAGAGTCTTACAATGAGAGTAACAATAAACAAAATAACGGACAGCAGCCAAAGCCACCGGTGGGCTTGAATGCATTTTACTTGTACCAAATCTTCGCCTGTGATTCTGCTGTTGTTGAATTACAAAAAATGTTCAGCTCGCATGGGGGCCTTCTAACTAATGCAATGCATCATCATGAAGAAACATTCTAATCAAATTAACACACCATGATGAAACAAAGAAAAGGGCTCATGACTCACAGATACTCAGAGCAAAAGAAAACCTTAAGTTGAGCCACGGTGGGTCCAGCTACAGATAAGCATCAGGCACCAACCAACCGATTAAAGCTGTACGTCAGAGCCGTCATAGAGGCTGAGGCCTGACCCACCGTCCTGCAATTAAAGAGGAAACCTTAGCATATAGCGTCCTTTTTGTAGGACATCGACAAACAGTGCAAAACCAGATCAGACGACGCAAAACGCGGCGTCTGATCAGATTCTCCACTGTTTGCTTACAGAAGTTTCTTTTAAGATTTGAATAAAAATAAAAAATACCACCCAATAATCCTAAAATTGGAAATGGACTCGTCCAATTGATAAAGATGGGAAATTCTATTATGCATAATTGGGTTTAGGGTTGATGGGTAGTGAGTTTCAATAATTTCATTTCATTCAAATTCTAAAAGTATTTTATGTAAGCAAATAGTGCAGAACCTGATCAGACGCCGCTTTCTGATCTGGTTCTACACTGTTTGTCGATGTCCCATAAAGGGGAAGCTAGACTTAAATGTGTTAAGACCTTTGGTACATGTAGAGTACTTATCCCATTGGCGTACTCGCATTTTATATCCATGTGTGTGTAGCTACATGTCTCTAGTGGATATACAAATGCATATTTTGACCTAAGCATTTATATGAAAGATAATCGTACATAACTGATAATATATTATTGAATTTATTAAACGATGTGGGAAAAGAAATAAAATGTGAGGTTTGCCGAGATTTTAGCGCTTTTTCGCGACGATTTTTATAAAGTCAATAAATACACGAGCACAAGTGTTATCATATAAAATTAAAATTATTTTTGGCGTAAAAACGCTACGTTTTGCCATTTTGACGTTACGTTTTTGGACATCGTTACAAAACGTAACTGAATCTGTTAATCACTAGTGGTGTATTGATTTTAATACATGGTGTTATACACTTCCAACCCAAGTAGCATGTGATAATATGATGTATTGTTCAAAGTCCCACACCCCAATAGTATTGCTATCGTTTAATTTTCGAAATCTATATCATATCGCTTATCATGAATTCCAAATACAAATATGTCACTCGATTAGGGCAAGTTCAAACCAAAATTGATACTTCGGTATTAAATAAAAAATAATTGTATGCTGTAACTAGATTTTTAAGTGGAATATATCTGACAACATTTTAAACAAAAAGGATTGCCAGTATTAAGTCATAATTATCTCATGTCAATCACATGCATTTTGGATAATAGAATGTGCATGTTGCTACTTAAGATCAATTTTTATACATGGTCCATACCAGGTTATTTTGCCATTGGCGTCACAAGGTCAGTTGGTGTGCTATCCTCTCTTATTGAATGGCTTTCTGTATGATTGGTTTCTGAGAATATAACATTCATCCCAGTCACAAAGCATAACGCGAGCAAAGCGTTCGTAAATCTTTTATTTTCTCATTGTGCCTGAGAGCTGGGTACGTAAAACAGATCAGCTCTTGGCGTTCTGGGCTTACAATGCCTCCTTAAAGTTAAGGGAGACTTAAATTAAGTAATGATATTTCAACATCTTTACATCAAATGCGTAATCAATTGCCAGGCTCGATGCAGCACTTGTAGTCAAAGATATCATTGTGATCTACAGAAGAAATGAATCTTCTTTGATTTTTATCAGTTTGAAACATTATTTTTCGCATCCTGAAAAATCATTTCTTGGCTTAAGTTATCCTTAACTTTAAGGAGGCATTGTAAATCTTGGCCCTGGTATTTATCACTCAGACGAGCCTGCGCAAATGTTGAGTCTCGTCAGTGGGAGAACTGCCAACATCTCGTGTTATGTCTCAGATATACATGCAACATTCCTAGTTTCAAATGATACAATGTAGTTGTTGTTGTCTGAAGCTGGACTGCTTGGTTTTTTAGAAAAGCCTTACTATACATGGCACAACATTCAACGCATATACAATTTTGAATGGCGCGTTGTTTGAAAATAAATTCAATCAAACTCATGACAAATATAAATGTATAAGCATCGAGAGAAAACCTGACTTTGTCATATGCGAACAACAAGGGCGCAGATCAGCCTGCGCATTCGCGCAGGCTGATCAGCGCCTTTGTTATTCGTTATATACAATTTAGAATGACTTAACTTGTTACAGGCAATAGTTCACTAGTCTTACTGGTCTCTGTAACTGATCAGACTGGTTTACACCTTTCAGGATCACAAACCCCGACTACGTGTTTGCACGTGACGAGGCGTTTGTGCCCAGCACAAGAGATGTCGGTACTTATTGAATATGCGCAAAAGTATGTGATAATCGCGCATGCTGGCGCATTAGATAGAGATTGAAATCTAAATTTTGGTCGGGGCCTTTATCTTCATCCTTACTTTGTTTATGTTAGCAGCGAAAGTTCTGGCGAGGCTGCGCATATGCGCAGCCCTCGCCTGAACTTACGCCGCTCGGCGATGCGATAAGAACAGAAATTTCGTGTACTGGACCATATTACATGTATAAGTGTAATAAATAATGTATATATAAACTAGATTTAACATCTAGTTAAACAGACCGGTAGAAGATAATCGAAAGTTAGCATTTAAAATCAAATTCGAACAAAGGACGTTTTAATATATCCCATTGTTAAACTTTTTATCCTTTGTTTGCCTTGCTG
Organism: Loripinus fragilis; assembly: GCA_964019695.1. Classification (NCBI taxonomy): domain Eukaryota; kingdom Metazoa; phylum Mollusca; class Bivalvia; order Lucinida; family Lucinidae; genus Loripinus; species Loripinus fragilis. The sequence goes on from OZ026521.1 coordinate 23,018,681, forward strand.
ATGGTAGTCTTTAGCTATTTCCGGATAGAGGATTGACCTGGGGCGGACTTGGTTTAGCAATTTAAGAGTACGCGGAGTACGCCAGAACTGCCATCTAATACAAGCAAAACTGGGCACTTTGGAGTACTCCGTATTAAGTCCAAACTTTCTGTTCGAATTATGAAAAATAACGCAATCCAATTGCTAAGAAGAAGAAAAAAGAATGTCAAAATACATGTGTTTTCAATCCCATTTACTGCAGGTAATTGCCACATTTTTTCAATATGAATAATTATCAGAACCTATTGGGAAAGTCAGAAAAATATTTCGGTACAGTGAAGGCACTGCTCCTACATCTTGTTTCGGAACAGGTCACGTGACTGTTCTGTCTACACCAGCTTGGAAGATGGAGTACCCCGGCGTACGCCAGCACAGGTGTTCCAGCGCATTTGATTTCTGTTCTGCTTGTTCGGTGTAAATCAAGTTCGCCCCCAAGATTAGCTTCAATTTTAGCCCACTGGCACTGTAAGACTACGTAGTTTAAGTCGACAAATCACTTTAAGTTATTTTAATGCATGTACAGTTAACAATTTTAATCAAGTTGTCCGATGATTTTGCTGTATTGTATCTTCTATATACCAGTATTAACGACATATTATCTTCACAAACTAAGCAGATGTCACTTAGCTTCCTGTTTTGGGTGACCGCAATATTCACAGAATGCAATATACATGTACCACAGTGGTATGGTGAATACGGTCATTTTTGTCCTATTTTGTCAGTATAATATCTGGAATTTATCATTTTTAATCGTAACACGTTTTATACACAGGCGACAAGTCTTCAATCAAATTCAAATTTCAACAGATATTTCGATCCTCAACTTCCCTGAGTTTTCAACTCTTGGAAAGTTAACACATTCGAGCTCCAGTATCTCTTGGGCGTCTGGGCCAAAATCAACCTAATTTCATATATTAAAGATGCTCGATATTTGCTTTCTAATGACAAATAAATATCTCGTATAATTATAATGACTTTACATGTTATATATGCTGCTCAACTTAAGTTTAGCACGGATTTAAATATGATGCCCCACTTTAAATGAACATGAATCATTTTATTTGATGCAATCAACATGTATGGGATCTTGAAATTTACTTTTTTTTCGTGTCCGCCAGACAAAAGGTAATCTGGTTTGGCGTCAGTGGATTGACGTTAAATTTGAGGTCATAGGTATGTAAAGCATACACGTCTACATCGAAAACTTAAACTTTTGATTCTAATGTAAAGCAAAATGTTCTAAATGATGAAAAACGTTTAAAACGTCAAAATTTGATACCCGTTTAAAATGGTATTTTCCACTTCTTGACTTTTTCAACGAACTGAATCGAGCGATCAATTAATCTTTTTGGTGCTACAGTGGCACAAGCACCAGGGACGTTTCTTTTAGTTGATACTTTGAAAACGACTGCTTTAGATAGCGTTACCGTCTACATTTAGCCTCAACTTCAGATTAGCGCCATTTTTTTATGAATTAAATACCAGGGACAAAATTTTATAAACGTGTCTTACCCTTAATTGTCTCTCTTTTGGCATCCTCTTAAACACGAAAACCCTTTCAATTAAGTTTGCCTACACAACGCTAACAGTACTGTTTTTGACTTGTTAACGCCATAATAACAACGACGTTAGTTGTTATCAAGACTCATTTTTTGCTTCAAATGCCCAATGGAGACGACCTTATTTTTTTCAGAATGGCGGATTCGACCAAGGTGGAAAACAAAGGACTTTATAAACCGATGCTGTATCAGTTTTGTATTGCCAATAATGCAGTTGAAACACGTTTTTGACCCCTCTCTTGTTTAAAGTAATGAACTACGCAGTAGACATTTAATTTAAGCACACCAATTGTTGTCCTGAACTTTATCACATATCAAACCATCTCTTCAGCAGAAATTTTATAACTTTAAGCCATTTGCTCAAATGAAAATCATTTTTTATTTATCCGTGCTAAACTTTTGTTGAGCAGTATATCTACCCACGCTCCTTCGTGTGATAAGTAATAGCAAAAATATCCTTACACCAGACAACCATAATTATATTAGGGGACACATTGATTATTAAGCTATGATAGTTACAGTATAAATACAAAGATTATAATATCTGTTAAACTTATTTTCTAAATTAGGTTGAAAAGTGCTTGAACCTTTTCTATATGTCAGAATTTGCTGATATACTCTTTTTGTAGAAATATGATTTATTGCCAAATGATTTTTATAAATATTCCACAATTAATCTACTAACTGAAATGCTCATTTTTATGGAACATGCGTAGATAATCCAAATTTTTATCTCAAATAATTTTGAAAGTAGTAAAGATAAACAAGATACATATTATTTGTTTCTGTACAGCTTTACATCTACTAACTGAAATGACATAAAACTTTGCGTTTTGCGTAAACTATGAGTTATTGCCCTGGATTTTTATAAGAAAATAGAATAATTATAAGAGCATTATGAATGCATCAGTGGCCCCAAAACATTTCCATAGACGTCTTTTTATATATTTCGATGGCATTTGAAATTAACTATGTAGCTGCATTAAAGAGAAAACCATGGATTGTTTTTTTTTTATAACCTGACATGCAGACTGTAGCATAATAAACATGCTATATCTCACTGTTTTATAACGGTTGATTATCGTTCTGAATTGATGAGTACCAACGGTTTCTAGATATACTTTTGAATTTTAAAACTAAATCTCCATGAATCAACATATGATTCAATTTGTATTTTGAAACTTGGTACAAACGTTGGTTTATGGGTCAGTCCCTTTATTTATACATCTTTCCTATATGTATTTCAATGCAAAATGTCTGTCAATTCACCTACCGTTCATTCACGATATCTTGGCTCAAAGAAACCTTTTTACCATTCCATCGATATAGGGTGCTACTTCTTTAATGAATATGAGCCTGTGCATGAGATTCTCAACAATGTAGTATGTGCGACCAGCAAAGCCTCAGATCAGCCTGCGCATACGCGCAGTCTGGTCAGAGCCTTTGCTAGTCGCTTGAGTATTCCATGATTGTTAAGCTACTGACTGAACACCATTTGGAATTTCTAAGCTTAAAAGGAGGCTGCAGAGGCTCGTCCAAATCTACACTTGTCAAAATGTCAAATTGTTGGAAATCTCATGCCGCGGCTCATATGGTATTGATCTATATACGTGACGCTTTTCAAACCAGTCCGAGTAGTGCAGAGGATAGCATCGAGAGCTCTCATTCAGACTTGGTCTCATGGTGTCGATATAGAAAAAGTCCGGTCACGACCTTTTTCTATTTTTTTATGTCATTACGTATCTGTAACTGCTCGTGCTTTACATGCTGAAATGTGCTTTCCCTAAGATTTTTCACTGCACAAACGTCTATGTCTGATAGGATGGCTATTTGATGGCAAGCCAGACAAATTGTTGCACATGTGTTTAAACTATGCGAAGAAGAGGTCATGAAAGCTGCGCTATCTGCACCATTATCACAGTATAGATATTGGGGTCGGACCGAGGGTAGACTATGGAAACAGCAAGCAAACGGGGCTCAAGTACTAGATCAACATAGACAGCTAGCGAGACAGAAATGATTTTATTAACCTGTGATTTTGTTATTAATTGTTGTCAATCAAGTTATAAGATAAAATATATAGATTCAATTTGTAACTGCTAAAGATACATACAACCAAAAGAGCAACATTTTAATAGACAAAAAAAAACGTTCAACTTGAGTTTCGAAAGTTCTATTGTGATATGAACTGTTTTCTTACACGGTAAATGTGCATCAAACCTCATGTTCCCTTATTTTCATTAGTTCAATCCACATTTAACGGTATCAATAGGCCAATTTATCGTGGATGAACAGTACCACTATTTCAGTTACTCATTCCTCTTCAAATACCACATGTAATGACTAACTGCAAGCATTAACAGTATTTTTTAACAGTTCCGTTATGTAAACTTGAGAAATGCATTGAGTTATCTTCTAAAATATTTTAGCTGTGTTGATGAAAATTAATTCTTCAAACGGTAACATATTTAATTGTCTACGAGCATCTTCGCTTACCAAGTATCAATTTACAGGCTATTCTCTTCTTTGTAATATTCAACTGTATGTTGTACCTTAGAATTAAACAAACCCTCTTAATTTACACAATGGGTACCGCAAATATCACTGTGGTGTGAAGAAAGGTGTGCTTTCATCTGAAACAAAAGCCAAATGTATGAGGATATCTTTTTTGAAACAAGTTGAAAAATGATTTCACCTGAAATAATTTCTCTGGTGGAACAGATTCCTTAGATAGTGGATAAATTCCTGTCTTCTTTAATCCTGCTTTTTTTTTCATCTGTGTAATTACCCTCAAATATGCTCTGCAAGCTATAGCACATATATCATAATTTGATATATTTTTGCCAATGTTGTCTCATAAATGGACCTCGTCGCGAGAAAACCTGTCTTCCGGGTTTCCGACAAAGTGAGGCTACAGAGACTAGCTAGAAAGTTGAAATTTCGCATGAAGCGTAGATAGATATGACACTTTCTAATTAGCGAACAACATAGGCGCCGATCAGACTGCGCGTATGCGCAGGCTGGTCTGCGCCTTTGTTGTTCGCAAACCCCCGAAGACAGGTGTTCTCGCGTCCAGGCCCAAATAACTTTGTTGCTTTACTTTATTTGTCTTCCTCGTGTCTCGTGATGGTTGAGCGGCTCTTCCTTATGGTGCCAGGGGGTTGTCTGCAGTTTGTGATTGTGGTATTTCCTGATCATACTCACTTACTATTTTTCACTGACTGTAGTAAAAGTTTTGAGAGGTCCAACTATAGATACGCCAAGTGGCTACAATAGATCTATGTGAGGTATGACCTGGTAAGCAAATAGAATGAGGCTGCGATTTTTGGTCGTCAACCAAGGCTGAAGAACAATGTGACAAATGATCACCAAACAGTACAATATGAGCCGCGACATGTGATTTCCGAAAATGGTGCATTTTGACAATAATAGACTCAGACGAGTCTGTGCAGCTCCTGTTAAGCTTAGAAACTCCAAATGCTGTTTGGTCGGCAGCTTAACAGTCTTAGAATATTCACGTGACTAGCAAAGGCTCTGATCAGTCTGTGCGTATGCGCAGGCTAGTCTGAGCCTTTGCTGGGCACACATACCACATTGTTGGAAATCTCATGTCGCGGCTTATTATTTGTTTGTTGTCTTTCTTACTTTTTACATTTGGAAGAAAGTGGTTCTAGATATGTAAGTTAATTTTAAATATTTTGTAATTGGACCATCCAGACTCTGACATCGCCTAGTTTCTTCTACAGGTCAGGACTGAACCATTTGCGCTTGAAAACCAAAAAAGGGGTAGGGAATTTCCCACTTCATTTACACATCCTATATGCGTTGTTGTTGTTGAAGTGTCTTGGAGAAATTTGAAGTTGCCAGATGCAATTATGTTTGGAGGCATGTAATCTGGGTGAATTCTTTTTTCATCTATATGATGAGTCAAGGAGCTCACGCTTTGTTGATGTTTCAATCCGGCTGACTTAATTGCTTGATATTTTTTGGGGTGGCAGAATTGGCGTTAGTGCTCTCAAATGATCTGGGCTTTAATGTAGTAAATCAGCTCAAACCATTCAAACGTGGCGCCACGTATACGCAGCTCTTTATCCTAGATTTTTTTGCTAACTCTTCAGCGCTTTGTTTCAGTAGAGAATTATTGTAGCCATATCCAAGATCTCACATCGCTTCCTTTTGCTATATAAGAGTTGCTTCCCCTTCATTGCGGTCTTACTGCCTGATTTCATGTTTGTAAGGTCAACATTTTCCTTAACCCTGTCTCTTAGTATTTGTATTAGAACATGAAACTGTAAGCCTTCTTGTTTCTTTTCTTTCGTATGTTCGTAGGAAAGATTATTGTCTGTAAGAGAACCTGTACTTTCTCATTACTTTAAATTCGTTCGTAGGCGGAGATTCTGTTGTTGTTGATTCATGATTTATTGTTGCTCCCATTGTGTGATGGGGTTCTGTGTTTGGTCTTGGTTTTGTTATTCAGTACTTAATTTCATTCTTGTTTTGCAATCATCATGTTGGGGAAGAGAGGGCTAGTTGTTTAATGTTACTGTCTTCCTGGTGCATTGTGGCTTTCAGTGTTCTGTGGATCTTCTTCATGGTGCTTTGGTTGGTCTGCAGTGTGTGATTGTGGTATTTCCTGATCATGCTCACTTGTTATTTGTCACAAACGCGAATGTCCAAGCAGAATTTAAATGGATGTTTTAGTAACTTAATCGTTTGTTTTCCAAAGAATTGTACACTCTTGAAAGGGCCAGGATTTCAGATATTTTCTAAATTTTTACAATATACTTAAATTTTAGTAATTCTTTAAAAACATATTGATATTGAGGCTAAAATTTTAGTACTGCGTGTACAGCTACCACAGAGAGATGGGTACATCAACATGAAAAGAAACTGCAAAGAAACAAGATGGCTGACCTTTTACGTGCTATATATCATACATGCATTTTATATTGTATAGCAACATTTCACACTGCTTACAAATTTCGCCTGTGACTCTTAATTGCCAAACTCATTTAATTGTATTTTAATTGAAAATAGTAAGTGAGTATGATTAAGAAATACCACAATCACAAACCGCAGACAACCCCGTGGCACCGTGAGGAAGACCCGCTCAACCATCACGAGACACCAGGAAGACAAATTAAGCAAAGCAACCAGCTCTCTCTTCCCCATCAAGATGATTGCAATATTAGAATGGACATAAAGTAACGTACAACAAAACATAGAACAATTACAGACTCCCACAATGGGAGTAACAATAAGCAAAAAGTCAACAACAACAGAACCACCGCCTTAGAACGGACAGGAGCCTAAGCCACCGGGGGGCTTAATGCATTTTACTGGTACCAAATCTTCGCCCTATATTCTGCTGTTGTTGAAGTACAAGAAATGTTCAGCTCGCATGGAGGCCATCCAAATAATGCAATGTATCATCATGAAGAAACACTCTAATCAAATTAACACACCATGATGAGGCAAAGAAAAGAGCTCACGACTCACGGATAGTCAGAGCTAAAGAAAACCTCAAGTTGAGCCACGGTGGGTCCAGCCACAGATAAGCATCAGGCACCAACCCACTGATGACAGTTTTACGTCAGAGCCATCATAGATTCTGAGGCCTGACCCACCGTAGTGCAATTCAAGAGGAAACCATAGCAGTAAACCGTGATTGGGTTAAAAAAAACTAGGCATGCAGACTGTAGCATGATATCCAAGTTATATCCAACTTTTATATAACGTTTTACTGAAACACTGATAAATCAGCGGTCATGAGTCAACAGTGTCTTAGTTTTTTGCTGAAGTATAGATCTAGACAGAGTTTGAAAAACAAGAATAGGTTTCATGATATGAAAAAATTGCCAAAAGAATTGACAGACAATTAGATTTGCATTGGATTTACAAGTAATAAAAAAATTCCTTACATGTAAGATTCTGTTGCTAAATATCCTTTGTTCTACAAGTTTTGATATTATTTAGCATCATTATTAAACTGTGTTCTTGTTGATTACGATATTTTTCTTCTTGCTTTTACAACAAATTGTACCCAATTTTGACACACGCTATGTTTGCTCGAGTGTGACTATGTGTCATTGAAACATATGAGAATCCACAAGCCATATGAGAAACATGCATACTTCTGTTCTTATATTCTGCAATCTACAGACATAAGATTTTTTGTCATCAAGAGATAAAGGAGCAAGCCTTATTCCAGTAAAATGTATTGTGAATTAAAAAGCAAGTATAGGGTTTTTTTGCACACCAGATAAGGATATCTGAGATTTTACCCTGGGATAAAAAATCTTATCTTACCCACGCTATCTTACCCAAGCTGTCACGTGAGGGTTACATACATTGGTTGTATTGGAACTCACGCACAGGGTTGTCAAGTGACGTCATTGTTATGTTTAAGTGACGTCATCATATACAATTGCATCTAAGCGTATTCAGGACCTTCTGGAAGCTTATTTAAAACTAAAAAAACAATGGTGAGCAAGAAAAATAATCTATTATACGTGTGAGGGTAGGATAGAAAATCTGTTCCTAGGGATCAGGGTCGTCATGTGACGTCATTGTTATGTTTAAGTGACGTCATCATGTACAATTGCATCTAAGCGTATTCAGGGCCTTCTGGAAGCTTATTTTAAAATAAAAAACAATGGTGAGCAAGAAAAATAATCTATTATTGGTGTTAGGGTAGGATAGAAAAATCTGTCCCTTGGGATCACCGTTTGTCATCACTCGGCAAGCCTCGTGATGCCAAAAGGTGATCCTCATGATGGATTTTTCTATCCTACCCTCACACTCATGATAGATTCTTATATTCTTATATTACTGATAGTGTATGAAGCCCTGTCTGCACCCTTTTCGTTCCAATAATTTTTTTTATATATATTGATACATTCTTTTGATGGAATTGTCCAATTTGTATTTTAAGGGGTTGTCTGTCAAAGCTTCTTTAAAATGATGTAGTTATGTCCCTAAAGACTGTGTTATCTCAACAAACAGTGCAAACGCTGATGAAATGTCGCCTAATGCGACTTTCAACTGGGTATCTGCAAAAGTGAAAGTAAGTAAGGGTGCAAAGATCAGGAATCGATACAATCAAGTACCACACCTGACCCAGGATACCAAAGGGAAAGTGACAAACTCACAGTAGACACCACAAACGAGAGCCAAGAGGTCAGCCCTTTCCCAGCAGGTGACCACAAAGCACATATAAACAGACGCGCACAAAGACATAGCAAACACAAGCAGAACAAAAACATAAAAGATCCACAAAAGAAGTACCGCCTTGAAACACTTACTCTCATGACTGCCCCAGCTTTGTGCTCACTGTATGTTATATCTTCTTCAACATGTAATTTTTAAGTCTAAATAGAGGATCTTACATAAGTGCTCATGTTTTATTGAATTTATTAAACGAGTTGGGGAAAATAGATAAAATGCGAGGCTTGCCTCGTTGGAACGTTTGTTTCACCCGCAACATATGCTTTGATTGAGAAAGAAATCACAATCTTATCTAGGGGGCTGTAACGTAAAATTCTAAAAGTTGAATTATTTCTCCACATCAACACAAATCAATATTTTTTGTTATGTGTCACGTATTCCACTTAAGTTATGATAATTTGTTTCCCCGTTATATCTTTCACCAGTGAATAATGTTTGAAGGGTGTGTATCAGTGTGTTCTGTTCTTTTTTCTTTGTTGTTGCTCACAGCGTGTGTGGGGGCACTAAGTCTTGTGCTTAGTCCTGTTTGCAAAATAATGATTGCAGAAATGTTGAATATATTGAAATAAGAATCACTAGCTATAATATAAGTTTTTATTTTTTTTCGAATAAACCCCTTCTAAATATATGACCTCAAAGAGTATCTTATGTAATTTAAGTGTGTAAATAGCATTTTCATAATTTGAATAAGATATTTACATTTTCGTTGGTTTGTTGTTTTCTATTGAAAATGGTATACTGACAGTGCTTTGATATAGAAAAGAATAATATCAACACTGATATCCGAGGAACTCGGAATTGTGTCTCATCAAAATACAAGAATTGGATAGAATAAAACACGTTATTCTCACCATACATCATTCTGGCGAAAGGGAGTTAACTACTGCTTGTGTTCAATTCGAGTTTTTTATGGGTTATGGAATCGATCTACGTCCGTGTAGTTCAAATAACAAAGCTGATACACTGATACAATATGTCTCGAAACTCTTTACATAAATTGTATAATGCATTTGGTCCAGCACGTGAGATTTGTGTACTCATCGCATATGTGAAACGTCACTCTTAAATCAAGCACGTTCAGCTGTATAGTGGGGACAGTTTGTCTGACTTCTTAACTGTGACTTCATTTACTGCCTCTCATTCTTTAGAACATGGATTCCATCAGGGTATTTTGATACAGGATAAGGCATCTTTACCATATGTTCAAAACTATTGTTTGCCATATCACATTTACTCACACACAAAATGTTTATTCAAATTTTTTTCATTAATGACAAGCTTTACTTAATTTCACTTCAAATCACTTTGTTTCTTTACCTTAACATGCTGAATCACACATTCTAACTTTTAACTCCATTGTAGCTTCGGATGTGTACTTATTGTATTGTAATATGTTCCATTGTGTACTTTTAAGTAATTCTGGTGCTCATACAAACGTCTGGTATGGTTATTTGGAGTATTGTTAAATGAACCTTGTTAAGAATTGTATCTGTATGGTTTTGAAGCTCAAATGTTGCATAGTGTGCTGGCATTTGTATATCGTCGCTAAATGATTAATCATAATTTTTATTCTGAAAAAAAAATCACTTTAAAGTTAGTTAATTAACTACTTATAACACTGTCCGTATATATGGTTCTGTGCCTACAAAATAAGTCTAGCTAAAAGCAAAATCGATACAGTGCTTCCTACTCTGTGAAGAAATACCATGGTTTCATGCATTACCATTTACTCTAGCCAGAACTAGTTCATTTACAATATATGGAGTTTATCAATGTACTGCTGGTTTGGGCTTTTGTTTTCTTTTATGTATAGCATACTCAGAAAAACATTTGAAGGCTATTATTTTTTTAATTTATTACATTTGAAAAAATAGTTTCCAAACAAAGTATGTTTGTATTTGATAGAACAACTTTATTTGCAATTCAGCAAATTGCAAAATGAAATCTACGGACCACTCGTTACGATACAGTATCAAGTCAAATGTAACTACCTTTTTTACCGAAAGTTTTCAAGCAATACCATTTGCTTTTATATCTTTTGCTGCAAACCTGACCTAGTCATTGCTTATTTTCTAATTTCAATCATTGGAAAGTTTTCACACAAATTTAGTCATTGCAAATAATAATGCGACAATTTCTTCAACAAAACATGCAGATATAGTATACCAGATCCAATATGACAACATATTGGCTTTGCAACATTGACAACGTCCACAAAATTAGGTATCATACTTTTGACTCAGACCCAGCAATTATTTTGGAGCCATTCATTATGTAATAAAAACGATAGAAACGTTTTAATCAATTTTGAATGTTTGAGACTTTTCAGTATAGAGGGTGTAACCATTTAGAACTGGACTTTATTTTAACCATTTAAGCATGGCTTAAATTACACATCAATTTAGATTGCATATATCTGGTACTATGAACTGCATGTGTATTTAGTTTAGAATTTGTTGTATTGAATGTTAGAGATCAAATTGAATCTAAATATCCTTTAATTGTTTTTCTGAGTGTATATGAGCTAGCACATGAGATTTGGTTCTTTGATATTACGAGCATACGCAAAGACTCCCAAGAGCCTTCGGTGCTCATATTCACAAAATATGGATGTAGATGAAGACCTACTGAATACGTCAGCAGGATGTTCACTGGAGGCACTTGTACATATGAGGTAAGTACCAATATAGCATCTGTTGGCCCATCTAATTATCCTGGCAGGTGAATGAAAGTTGAGTAAAGAAACATTGTGAAAATACTGTTTGGTTCATATCAATGCAACCATGTTGATTTGCACGGAGTTATATATCACATTGTTTTAGGGTGTATGTAAACAAGTAATGCCAGATCTAGCTATCTCTGCATATAATCAGACGCATTAGAAGTGTCCCGAGTTGTCGGCAAAGATATTTCTGATAATACAGACACAACCGACATCACAGATCCTCTTCTGTGAACTTCAACCTCGACGACATTAGAATCCTCTCCATTTCCATTAGACTCGCGTTGAGCGATATTCGTTGAATTTAAACTTGCATCCGAGTTTCCTTGATTTGTTCTCGGGCTTGTGCCCTGCATGGACGGATTAAAAATCTGCATTGCATTTGATACTAGTCTGTTAGAATTCCCAGCATTAGTTTGTGAATTCGTGTGTCTTGGACTGAAATATTCGTACCGTCTATCTGCTCTACCTACAGATTGTGATGCCACAAGCGGTTGAATATTCGCTGTTGAGAAATGTGTATTAGAATTGACATCAGGAGTGTGCGATATAGTTGATATATTTGTACTGGTTTGGTTCATATCTGAAGACAATTGAGGTATCTCCGGCGTACCTGGCAGAGGGGCATTGGTTCGAGGATTGGGGTCGACCTCACTGTAGGCAGGTGGTGGTGACAAGGGCGTCCTAAATATGTCACCATAGGCAGGTGGAGGAGGTGGACCAACGACCTGTCTCCTGAGGTCACTGTCAAAGGGATGTATTCGACTAGAGGCGTTACTGCCACAACTGCGCAGGTTGCCTCCCCTGGCTAGACGTTGGCGGGCACGTTTGGCTTTTGTGGACTGCACATAGATGAAGATGACAGTTACAATAACGACGAGTAGGGCTACGCCACCAATTATACCCGCTATCACAGTCACTAAGTCAACGTTGTTGGGTTCTGTCTCATCTACTTCGTCAATGTCAGCTGGAATAATGAACAAGTGCATAGGACCAGTTAAGCCAATATTTTCAAATTTTGCAATATTTGCGATAATTTTCTTATCCATCAGTTTAAACATGTGTTTTGGGTGCTCAAAAAAACCGTCTCGGTAAAACGGTTCTTTTGAGTACCCACAACATATGTTTTGGTTGAGGAATAAGACAAACAAATAATTTTCCGTTACACACCCATTCTGTGGGCCTGAAGTGAGCATCGACATGAGAATATAACAATCCACCATAAGTGTCCATGTAGGATAGAGATATCTCTTCGAGGGGTCGGAATTTTAACCAGGGACGAGGCTTGCCGAGTCCCTGGTTTAATTCAGACCCATGGGTGAGATTTCTCTATCCTTCATGGACAGGCTCATGATGGATTGTTTTTTATCCCACTTTTCAAAGGTTTTTTTGTTGGAACATAAAAAGTCCAAAAAACGTGAAAAATTGAACAATTTACTCGTTTGATTTACATTAGTTCTGAGTTCACGAGTGTTTTTAGCGGGTGTTAAATGGGTGTAAACGTGGTTTGCACCTCGTTATTGACTGGAAAACACGATTGGAGCATTAGTTAAGCTGCGAAATGCAATATAAAATCCTGCATGTCTCCCTGTGCCATTAGCGTCATATTGCCATTATCATCACGCGGTGCACGTTTGGTGACGCCATTAACGTTGTATGACGTCAGTAAGTAACGCTTACCCTTGCATGGTGCCTTTGAGTTCCTTAGGCGCATTTATTGGTGATTTGAATATCCTTTTTTGGAATAAAAGAATATTTTACTCTGCCCATGTAAGAGAGCAGTCACGTGGTCATGTAAGATAAATAGAATCCATCATTGCTGTTCAGTTGGGACAGAAAAACCCCAACCCGAGGGTCTACCGTTCCAGTGGGAAACGAGGCTTGCAAAGTTTCCACTGAACGGTGGACCTGAGGGTTGGGATTTATCTGGAACCACTGATAACCAATGATCGATTCTTTTTCTCATATACCACGACCGTGCGGTACTGTACTGTGTAATATTTGTTGGTGACGTCACTGAGATCGATGTTTACAGTCAATGACGCGCGCTGTACAAATCAACTTGAAACAGCAAATAAACAGCGCATTGAACAATGAACAAATAGTTATTTCATCAGGAAAATGTGTGTGTGTGTGTGTGTGTGTGTGTGTGTGTGTGTGTGTGTGTGTGTGTGTGTGTGTGTGTGTGTGTCTTTTTACGTCGTCAAGGCGCCCATTCCCGGTGGATTCAGTCACTCAATGCCCAACAGGTTAAATATGTCAATCGCATTGCACTCAGCATGTTCAAAGCATTGGATAAAAGTTGTAAGTAAAAATGCGCAGTTTTACTTTTAAACCAAGTTGAAGACCGACTTAAATCGCTGAAAATTCAACATAGAATTTTTTCCTGACTGACAACAATTCAACTTTCGTTTTCGAAAGAATACAGTCATGCGTCAAAAATATTATCTCACATTAGCAACGGGCCGCGTGTGGCTTATCTCATATTAGTTACGCTTATCTCACATGGGTAGCGATGTGGGACAGATTATTCCGATAGCGAGCTTACATAGGGATCACTTGATCTTGTATGCATTGGTATGTGAGAAAGAAATTTCTTACATAAGCTGACATCCTATCTTACATGGGCAAAGGTGGGAGAAAATACCATTATGTCTGTGCGTCACGAGAAGACTCAGATCATCCTAAGCTACAACTCAGTCTGATCAGAATCTTCGCTCTGTGCATGAAGAAAGCTCGAGTCCTTGAGCGCATAGCGAAGACTCTGAACAGATATAGTTGAAGTTTCACCATGCCTCAATAAGCACCAACAACTGGCGATTATATCCTTCACTGATCAAATCTTTTAAACATTTATGTTATGGCTGAACTAGGAACCATTTTAGTTGAGTGGTTTTCAATTGGGAATGGGGATTTTAATAATACAACCACGCCTCTATGGCAACCATTTTATTAAATGGATCAAATTTAGGATAGAATTCTGATCACTAATCTTAAAGGAACATGATGTTAAAGTATACTTAAGCTTCAATAAAACATGATTCCTGGTAGTCATCATTTTGTTTGAAGGATCAAATGTATTTTAGCAAATTTTGCAGCGGTGAAATATTGACAATTTCTCTTAGATTTTTTGCAGTTCTGGTCAGAGGTTTCGGAGGACATGTAAAAAATGCCTTACACATGTATGAGCATTTAAGACTCCATGGTGGCAATACATTTCGAAATATCAAACGGTTTTAGAAAGTTTTCTAGCCAACACATAGTGACTGATTATTTTAGTGTTTTGAATTCTAATTACAAACTCAGAGAAGAATTTTCGATCTCCTTGTTACTGGTGACTCCTAAATGAGTACTTAGACAAACAGTGAAGATACTGATTGCTACGACACAAACGATCTGCAGAGAAGGAATTACAATTTCATTAGGAAATTTGAATCTATGGTCCCTAAATATATGCAATGCACAACCCCAAGTTAATTGTTCCAGACTAAAAGGAAACCCCCCAATAGCATACAAAGGATAAAACATTATGCAGCATATGAAAGCTTTGTCAACTTGAAACCACAATTTATGTGTGTTAATTTATAGCTGGTCACATTCATGTGGAATCTAGTTAATTTGATCGAGATGATGAGGATGCATTGACGACGCACAACACATAGTGGACAATGACTGGTCGCAATAGCTTACCTTGAGCGATTCGTCTCCAGTGAGCTATATTCCAAAGTGGTGGGTGGATGACTTATTTTTTGCAAATACAATTGCAATGGCAAAAACAGGCCACGCAATTTATATGCATATATACTGACGGACTTTAATTACGCAACACTAACTTCCCCTCATATCTTCCAAAAGACTGTTGAATTTAAACTTCTTTTGCTTCGATAATGTCATCATGAGTTGGCTTCTTCAGCAAACACTTTAATTTTAATTGTACAACTAAGTTGGACGAAGTTATTTGCTCCGTATGAATTTAGCCATTTTAACATTTCTTAAGTAGAGGAGATTTTAAGCTATTGAATGAAAGGGTACACCCAGATAAACGTCATATACGCAAATAAGCTGTATCGCAGACCTGCCAATTAATATGAGAGTGATTTCTCGATGACTAATGTATTCCATGATACAAATTTGACGCTTCTAGTGTTACTTGATTTAAAGATATAGGGAATCTTTCATTCATAAAATTTGGTCACATGAAACAGTTGACCCCTATCTCAAAAAGTTTACATTTTAATGCATTAGGTTCATCTTAGTTGGACAAGTTTTCATTGTTATACTTACAAATGAATGCTCTTCAACATACAATCAAAATTATTGTTCTGCCTTCTTTTTCGAGACATAAATTAAAGTTGTTATACAAGTGTTGCGTTTTTAAAGTCCGCCAGTATATATTAAAGGTTCTCATCATAACATGTTATCTGATGTTGAACTGATGTTTGTAATGAACTCAATGTAGAGATAAAGAGCATAATTTTCAATCTTGCCAGTGACAAATGCAAGCATGTGCAAAATAAAAAAGAGGGCAACGAACAGGAATCAATAAAATCAAGCACCATACCTGACCCAGGATACCAATGGAAAAGTGACAAACTCACAATTAGACATCACAAACGCGAGAAAGAAGCTCCACCGTGGAACAGTCAGTAAAAATATTTTACTTGAGGGCTTTAACCGGTTTCACAGCGCGCCAACCTCACCCTTAGTTTAGTGTGGATCAAGACACATAAATGTTTGGTTTGCATGAAAGTCTGCTAACTTATCATTGCATCATCTTCTAGAACATATAAATCAAGATATAAAAAGGAGATAAAGCAAAGATAAGGACTCAACAGTAAATAAAACTGAATACCAGAGCAAACGAAATCCAACAGATAACAGGCAAGCAGTATTTTAATTGAAATGTCAAGCATTATTTTGGTTTATTAAAGCCGTGGCAACCTTTGAAAATGGTTATAACTGCTCGTGATGTTTTTAAGGATAAAAGTCAACAGTTAACAATAACTTAATAATTAGGCGTCACATACACTTTGTTTAAAGAAAGAAGCAAAAAAATAAACTAATGATTGTTATGGGTGCTACAGGTATATATATACGATGGGCATTTGGGAAGTTCTTGGCATGTTTTTTTTTTATCTCAGCAACTGATTTACAAACCCTGTCATGTTTGATACTATTTTAAAGCGCTACCTTTTCTCTATGTTATGGAACAAATTGTATGAAGATATTATAATGAAGACACGAAAGATATTATTGTGAATACATGTACAGTTTGTATACTGCTAAACGGAAAAAAAAATCAGTGGAAAATATATTATTTTACCTTTTGAAAAGTGTGCAAAACATTAAAAAAAATCTAGTTTTTATGTTTTTCACATTGATTTTCGGTGATAACTTTTTTATTACTTATTTTACACGGCCTCAAATCTCTGCCTCCTTCTCCAAAAAGAGCAGAACGTAAAGGGAGGCGAAGGCCCTTCCGGGAAGCAGGCAGTGGGCATAAACAATGGAACACGGTAAGTTGTGTTGACACATTTTCAATCATAAGTAAATTTTCAGCGCAAAACTCGAAAATCTAAGAATGCTATGCTTCGGGCAATTGTTCAAGCTATCCGTAGATCATGCTGTTTGCACATTTGAACTTAGTTTGTAAGCGTGAGAGCTTTTCTCCCGTTGCACAGTTGTCCAAGAAACGGTGGTTCCCGCATGGTTTTGCCTTCTAACCAAACAAATAGTAGCGTTTGGACCCTTATTTATACTACCGAGGCCCCTCCACACCCATATTGTCCCAAATGCAATTTTTCGAGATATTTCAATGATAATTGAGTGATTTAGAGCCAAATTTCTTTAGGAGCAGGAGGCGAAGGGCAGGAGAAGGAGGCTGTGAGAGGAGGAGCAGGCGGCGATGATATCAAAATTTGCATTGATTTTGCTTATTTTTAATAATATACTTATCCAATCTATATCAAACTTGCATGTATGATACGAATGATTAAACGCTATTGTTAACTGAATTATTCTGATCACAAACATTGCTATATATACCTCTCTTATAATATATATACCTCTAGCAAGCTCATGACGTTCTGGGTTAAACAAACAACACAATGGGAGAATAAGCGTAATCATTCGTATCATACATGCACGTTTGATATAGATTGGATAAGTATACGTGTATTATTAAAAATAAGCAAAATCAATGCAAATTTTGATATCATCGCCGCCTGCTCCTCCTCTCCCAGCCTCCTTCTCCTGCCCTTCGCCTCCTGCTCCTAAAGAAATTTGGCTCTAAATCACTCAATTATCATTGAAATATCTCGAAAAATTGCATTTGGGACAACATGGGTGTGGAGGGGCCTCGGTAGTATGAATAAGGGTCCAAACGCTACTATTTGTTTGGTTAGAAGGCAAAACCATGCGGGAACCACCGTTTCTTGGACAACTGTGCAACGGGAGAAAAGCTCTCACGCTTACAAACTAAGTTCAAATGTGCAAACAGCATGCTCTATGGATAGCTTGAACAATTGCCCGAAGCATAGCATTCTTAGATTTTCGAGTTTTGCGCTGAAAATTTACTTATGATTGAAAATGTGTCAACACAACTTACCGTGTTCCATTGTTTATGCCCACTGCCTGTGTCCCTGAAGGGCCTTCGCCTCCCTTTACGTTCTGCTCTTTTTGGAGAAGGAGGCAGAGATTGGAGGCCGCGAATAAAGTTGTAGAGAAAAATTAGCGCCAATTTCCCCAAATGGGTCCCAAAATCAAAGATGCTGCAGTTAACTGCATAATGCAGTCTTTGGGATTTTTAATCAAAGCTCAAATAAACTAAGATAAATATGTCAGTCAAAAAAACTACATTGCGCCGCCCTAATTCACTAACTAAAGCGATGTATGGCTTGTTTAAATATATTGAAAATCGCGTCTGGTTCGCTTGTGCGTTAAGCTACTTGGGTCATCTCGAAACCGCCCGTTTTGAAGCACGTGCAGAAGAGAAAATAGCACGTCATGTGTAATCACAGTTTCTGCTCCTACAAACGATCACACTCAAATTAGATTCTGTACTTTATGGGTGTGCAAACAGCAGCATTATGCTATGTTCAGCCCCTAAATAACGGTATATTCACCGCCTTATAATATTCTTTTGAGACGAATGCTTTCTGTCACGCCTCTACGAAATTTACCTTTCATTAAAAGACTTAGAAATGGCTGAATTCCGTTTATCGCAAATTCTTCATCTATGTACACAAAAATCTGTTTGCGCCACACACTTTGGACCTTTTTGAGAAATTGGAGCTAATTTTCATGTACAACTTTCATTGCGAGCACATTTTGCTCAAATTGAAAATAAAAAAGTTATCGCCGAAAATCAATGTGAAAAACATGAAAGCAAGAGTTGAACATTATTTCATAGAAAAAAGAAAATTTTGTACCATCTGGTAGGCCACAATCTGGAACAGTTAGTATACAATTGATGACCGAGTTGGATGTTTCTAATAACTAAATTCCAGAACAGCACTACCAAAACATCTAGAAAGCAAAGCAATACGCTATTTTTTCGAATAAAATCGCATGTCACAATGCACATATTTCAAAAATACATAACAAACAGTATGTAGTTTAAAAATGCAGTGAGTTGGTATTTTTGTCAAGTACACTTTATGCTCTTTGTATTAAAACCAAAATAAATTTTGTAAACCAGAGACGACAACTCTTATAGTATTTCCATGGGGCAGAGAAAAGTTAGCTATGAGTTGACGTTCTGGATTTTTCCAGTTGAAAACGGTGGAAAACAAAATAGTAAACATACCTTGAGAGTAGAAATCAGTAATTGTTGTGATGGTTAACGCGATACCATGAGAAATTCTTATGCCTTGAAAAAATGTGAGGGCTTAAGTTACCCAACCAACTTCTTGAAAAGTAGGGGAAGCGTTATTAGGAATAATTTTCTTGAATACAGAACTAATCAAGCAGCACTTTTTGCGCGACGAAATGATTTTTATGCATTGTTCGCTACAAATAAAGCAAAATATGTACTCAATAGACATTTTTCGTGCTCTTGTAGTGACACCAATTATAGTAAAAGTATAAAGAAAATTGAAAAAAGTCCCATTTTTGAAAGTTTACCATTTCTCTATTATTCAACATTTTCCGAATGTAAAGGTGTAAGTCGTGCAAGCAGTGATCACATAATATATCTTAATAAAAATTAGTTGGCACCAAATCGGGTTTTTTGTTACAAACTATGGTCGTAAATAAAAACCCTAATTTTCCTTCAGTTTTTAATAATGTTTTGCTTAAAATTTCAGCTAGATATGAGCACTACTCATTTTGAGCATGTGCTGCACATGCAAGCCGAGTCCTTTTTCGACAAAAATTAAACCATCAAGTAGCCGTTGAATTCTAGTTTCCGAATTTGAATTATTTGATAGCATTTTATCAACACATTATGGAGTAATGATGCCAAGCTAAGAACTTTCCAAATGTCCCTCGTATATACCTCCCTTTACCTGTACAAGAGACATTTGGAAAGTACCTAGCATGACATTATAACTCAACTATGCGTTGATGAAATACTATCAAAATACCTTTTTGGAAAATAGAATTCACCGGCCACTTGATTTTTAGTTCTTTGACAAACAAGGACTTGGGATGCATGTGCAGCGCATGCTAAAAAAAGTAGGTGTTTATACACTGGTGGATATTTTAAGCAAATGTATGAAAAAATCAAATGACATTTGGGGACTTAATTAACGATCATGAATTGACAAATTTACGATTTGGTGCCAACTTAAATCTAAATAATTGCTATTACGGCTCAAACGACTTACGTATTTACGTCCACAAAATGTTGAATAATGGTAAATTTTCAAAATTGGGACTTTTGCGACTTTTCGTTATAATTTTACTATAAATTGTGTCACTACAAGAGCAAGAAGTATAGTAAAACCTCGTTATATCGCCACCATCGGGAAAGGGAATTTTGGCGGTATAACGAGTTTGGCGATAGATCGAGGGCTGGATTTATGTCAGTTACATGTTGACATAGTAAGATACGCATGCGCTTTTGGTAAGAAAAAAGGGCATCTACATTATTCTTACGGGTAATTCCGTAGTTGTAAGTGGATACTACTACACCGGCGGATGTTACCAGTAACTGTTTGCAAATTGTCCATTGAATATTATTCTTGCTAGACCTGGCGATACCTAGGTCTCTCGCATTTCGCGCTTTGAATTATGGGTAGCTAGCGACCTCTGGTTAGTCCCTTCAATTCCTGCGCTCCTGTAGTGACAGAATTAAGTCTACAGGTAAGTGTGTGCTAGAGCGCTTCCTGTTTGCAACAATGCATTGAATATAAGAATAATTAAAACAAACTGATGGGAAAATAATTTTTATTTTTCAGGCCAAACAAAGGTAAAACTATCTCACCTTTAATTACCTGGGTTAAAACTTTTCAATTCATAAATGTGCATTGTTCACTGCAATTATCTGCACCTTTGCAGTGTCGTTGATTTCTCGCATGATTAGTCCTTGACACCTTTGATTAGCTGAATGATACCAACACAAGGTCGCGTGGCGGTAATTACGAGGGAACTTATGAATAAATAAGCACGTTTGTTTTTTAAATGAGTGGCGGATGGCGATAAGCGAGTTTGGAGCTTTAACGAGGGAATTTTACATTGCGGAAATCAGGACATGGGAAAATATCTCATTAAGCTCGGAATTAGACATCTTGTACCCCCTGGGGCATTAAAATACAGTTCTTAAAATGGCTACTACTGACAGCATACCCAAGCATAGATCAGAGATCAGGGCAAGAGAACTTAAGCAGCGACCGTGGTCGGAGAAAATCTATCGAGCCGTGAGAGAATGCAGGCTTAAATGGTGGGAATGGCAGAAGGCTGGGGGAGGTCATGAACCTGGTAATGTACACTACGACAATATGATGAAAGCTAGAAAACTGTTAAGAAGGGAGCAGAGACAGGAAGCGGCCAGATCCAGGAACCAGAAAGTAGAAGAAATCATGAGTTCTCAAAATGATTCCAAATCCTTCTTCAGTCTGGTCAGAAGCCAAAGAAAATGTGTATCGACTCAAACGCAACGCCTCCTTGTTAATGGGGAGTCCTGTGAGACTAATGCAGATATCTGCAAGGGATGGGCTATGCACTTCCAGAAGCTGGCTACTCCCTCAGAGAATGATAGCTTCGACCGGGACTATAAAGCGCAGGTTGATGCGGATATAGACCATATTGTTTCTATTTGCGAGATGGAGAGCCAACCCATTGAGCATATAACAGAGAAAGAAGTGGTTGATGCTATAAGAAGACTGAAGAACAACAAAGCCATGGACTCCCTTGGACTTACAAGTGAACATTTTAAGCTTGGTGGGAGAGATCTTGTTACATTCCTGACGGAATTTTTAAATTACATTGTCAGTTCCAAACATGTCTCTGCACTTCTATAGGAGGGTATTGTTACCCCCATATTTAAGAAGGGTGATGACAAGGACCCTGGGAATTACAGGGGTATAACTGTCACACCCGTCTTACTCAAAATACTTGAGCATATTCTCAGCAAAAGACACAACAAAATCTTCATTGAAACACAGTCCAGACTTCAGAGGGGTTTTACTCAGGGTTGTTCATCTGTAAATGCAGCACTTATACTCACAAAATGTATCCTTGAATCAAAAAACCTCAAACAAGACCTGTTGCTTACAACCCTTGACACCCAAAAAGCATTTGATGTTGTAAATCAAAATTCCCTTCTAAGAAAGCTATACTTGGACGGGGTGCATGGGGATGATTGGTTGTTATTAAAAGACCTGTACTCAGATTATTCCTCAAGAGTTAAGTGGGAGGGGCAGTTATCTGACCCTTTTTTCATTGACCAGGGGGTTAGACAGGGGGGAGTTATCTCCACGGGCCATTATAAAAGGTATAATAATCCTCTGCTCCTCCATCTCGAAGAATCATATACCGAGGTTAAGATAGGGTCTACTAACGTCCCACATATTACGGTTGCTGACGACCTGGCACTTCTCTCAAGGAAAAAACCCACCATCCAAGTCATGATCTGGGATGCAGGCAAAAATGCCAATAGAGAAAGATACACCCATTGAAGAGTAGCAGTCTTATGTACTGTAGTGGCAGAAACACGGAGTGCACAAATTTTATACTGGCTGATCAGACAGTAACATCAGAAAATAGCACTGTGCATCTGGGGATTAAGAGGGATGTGTCGGGGAAAGTTAATGTGGAAGAGAAGGTCTCCTAGGGTCGTAGGACTGCTTACTCCTTGATGGGTGCTGGGTTCCACAGTGTCAATGGGTTGAAATCGAGTCAGAATGCACATATTTGGTCCACATTCGTAGTGCCTTGCATTGTTTATGGTTTGGAAGCGGTGCTACTAAGCCGTAAAGAATTCGAGTGCCTGGAGAAATTTCAAAGGCAGAGTCTCAGGCAGATACAAGGGTTACCTGATAAAACTCCAAATGGTATTACCTTAGCTCTTCTTGGTATTTTACCACTGGAAACAGTGATTCATAAAAATGCCTTGAATCTATTTATGATCATAGCCCGGAACTGTGACACAATAGAATATGATATTACCATGAGACAGCTTGTAATGAAAAAAGAATGTGAAAAGAGCTGGTTCAACTATATTAAGAATCTTTTGGATCTGTATTGTTTACCCTCTGTATTTGAGCTCTTCAGTGCTCCCCCTTCAAAATCTGAATGGAAAGACCTTCTAAATAAGTCAGTAAACACTGTAATTGAAGAGAAGTGGAGGAATGAAATTGAGCAACAATCTTCACTGAAATATGTCAATCCAGAAGTAATTAAGGTCAACAAGTGTCACCCTATTTGGTCAACAGTACGGAACAGTGTAAATGATAGTAGGAGAGCTCAATTGAAATGCAAACTGTTAACCGGCACATACATTTTACAAGCAAACAGAGCTGTTTTTATCCAATATCAGGTGGACCCAACGTGTAAACTTTGTTCTGCGGCGCCAGAGACTATACAGCACTTTGTCGCCGAATGCTCAGTGTTTGAAATTGAAAGAAATATATTCAAACAGAGGATGGCCAACTATACAGCATCATGCATAGATCAGCAAGACCCTGACACTTTTACAAGACTTGTATTAGACCCTTCAGCAATGGTTAAACCTACAGTGGCTGATGAATGTGGACTTACACAGGTGGAACTGTACACCAGAGAGTACATACACGAGATTCACAAAAAAAGAGTCGCCAAATTAAAACATATTTTAATCAGCTAGAAATTTTAACTATGTGTAATAACATGAACAATGTAAATAGCAACGCTGTACATAAATACACCAGTTTTAACTTTAATTTTAAATTGAGCTCTTATCTCAAGGAACCCTCTTACACCAAACGGTGGTGGTCGGATAAATCAGCAGACGAACTTTAAGAAACAAAGAAGAAGAAGTATGGCGGTAAGCGAGTTTGGCGGTTTATAGGGGGGCGATATAACGAGGTTTTACTGTATGCATATTGAATATACGTTTTGCTTTTTTGTATAGAAAACATTATATAGCACAGAAATAATGCCTTGTTTATTTCTGTATTCAAGATAACTATACCTGGTACAGCTATCCCTACTTCTAAAGAAGTGGGTGGGGTAACTCAACCCCTCATATTTCGTCGAAGGCATAAGACTCTTTCTACGCAAATGGGGAGACTGTAAGAGTTATTTTCTCTTTGTTTTATTAATATTTTGGTATCAATACAAAGAGCATAAAGTGTGCTTGACACGAATACCAACGCAGAGCATATCAAACTACTGCGACTTATATATTTTCAAAATATGTACATTGTGATATGCAATTTCTAGTCATAAAATAAACACATTTATTCATCTCGCCGCCAATGATAATTTGCCTTATCTCTGCAAAAGACTCAGACAAGGTTACGCTCAATTTCTAATAGATTTTTATGAACTACAAGAGGATCCTGTTCAACAGTGAGTACTAGAATCGGCTTAAACGTTCAAGAACCAACAAAATATGAATCAGGCGGACTCTATCAGACAAGCCATCAAACTCAGAAAAGATTTATTTATGGACGTATGGCCAAATCATAATATAGAAACAGAGAAAGCCTCTGATGACCAAGAGGACTCTATTGCGCCTACTACGTCCTGAATCGACACGCTGGCAAAACCATGAAAGACATCTTAAAATACTTTAATCCAAACCGGAAGAGAAATGATCGGTTCCTAGTGACTAAAATGAGGGGCGGCCAAATGCTTAAAAGACTACCAGGGCAAAAAAGGAGGGTCAGTTATGAAAGCTACCAGAGATGACTCGCCCCCTAGAACGACATGGCGCTCTAGGACGTGACACTACCTTCCCGTGGTCTAGGGCGTTGACTCACCTTCCGAGGTGTAACAGAACGCGTCACTGGTGGCCATCTTGGATCGGCGGCAATGGGGGCCGCCATCTTGGATCGGACATCGTGACGTCATTGGCACCAAAGTGACGCCTATACTAATTGTATCTTTTTAAGTTATATTTACCTGTAGTTGCTGATTTATATTTGGCTTTGAATCCACCACCAGATAGACTGTAGTCAGACTGGAAGGTGACCGTCATAAGGTAGCTAGTGCTGGCATATGACGGGGTCGATGTACCACAGAAGTACCCGAGGGAAGTACTGCTTGTATTGTAGCCTACAACAGATAAAGACAAAATGAGCCGCAGCATGAGATTACCAACAATTTGACATTTTGACTAGTGTAGACTCAGATGAGACTCTGCAGCCTCATTTTAAGCTAAGAAACTCCAAATTGTGTTCAGTCAGTAGCTTAACACTCATAGAATACTCAAGTGACTAGCAAAGGCTCTGATCAGACTGTGCGTATGCGCAGGCTGATCTGAGGCTTTGCTGGTCGCACATACCACATTGTTGGAAATATCATGCACTGGCTCATTAATGGTGTTTAAAAGCAGCCTCAGTGCAGGAATCCAGATAAGAGTGCTTATGCGTACATGTAACTGAAAATTATTTTCTTAATTCTCACCCAAAACATATGTTGTGGGTACTCAAAAGAACCGTCTCTATGAGACGGTTCTTTTGAGCATCCAAACACATATTTAAACCAATAAGGGATACGAAAATAATCGCATTTTACGCTATTTTTATTGCTTAACTGGCCCTATGTCAGTGAACACGTGTCTCCTGTCACATAATCCCTTGCATCATGCCCAAATAAGAGTTGTTTATGTGAGTCGAATCAGTCGATGCTATACAAACCAGTCAACATCTGTTCAGTCATGTTTTGATGTTTCCTGGGTTAAACCAGTAATAAGCTCTTAGGATAAAGTACCTAACTCAAAGACATAACATACCTGAACAAGCATGTCATTGTGCGTTTACACTATACCATGAATCATTTTGTAACAAAACCATTTAAATTATTTGTGTGCCCTGCAAAGACTCAGATCACAACTTCACAGATCTCTACCTCGCGGTGCCATGGGGTTGTCTGCGGTTTGTGATTGTGGTATTTCCTGATCATACTCACTTACTATTTTTAATAGTGCAAAGAATCGTAAAAATATCAAATATTAAATTATTTTTATTTTAATTTAAAAAAGCGCTGCTTTTCAACGAGAGCTTTAAAACTCACAAAAAACTAAATACATCTCTTTCACACAAATGAAATGCATGTACAACTTTTATGGAGGTTCTGCTCTGTTCACAATTAGATCGACATTCTGGTCGCAAGACCAGTGTTTCTTTGTAAAAAAATAAATATAGTATTCCCCCGTTTAAATGATTCTTAGTCATTAATATGTTTAAGGAACTATCGCATGGCTTATAATGTATATTCCATCCGAAGTTGCACAATGCATATAACATAAAATCTGAAAGAAACATTGGTTTTACTTTGCTAAATAAAATCGGTTTAGTCATAGGCTATTACAAAAAATACATGTATTCTATTGGTCTATATGTACTGCTACTTTTTCATATCTCTAAGCTTGGACAGTCTATTCGTGTAGACGGTCCCTGCTCTAAGGCAGCATTCGTTTGGTGATCATCGAAATATGTCATAAAGACAATATGATGGTGCATGCGATTTTGTTACTTGCATGTATCGAAGAAGCGGGCAGACAATGCTCAGACGAGACTGCGCATATGCGCAGTCTCGTCGGAGCCTTTACTGCCCGCATGCGCATAATATAAATGTAGATAAACCCCAACTAAATCTTGGACCTTTAGTCTTCTTGGATGCGTCAGCATGGATGTTTAAAGGAGGCGTTTGCGAATATTTCACATGCTTGCCCATTAAGATGCGAATTTGCGATCAGTTTTGCATATAGCTTACCATCATAGACTTCAGCAGCATCGTACACACAGTCAGCGTGATATTCTATAGAGGTGTCTTCTACAACCATTTGAATGATGTGGGATGTGTTGGCTGCTACTATCCGCCACTCACAGTCAGCATTGCTAAAAAGTAATAAATTTATGGACATGCATCGGTCCCTGCAATACATCCAATCATGTACAACGTATAGTGCAAATAGTGCTCATTGTACCCAGGCTAAAATCCGCTAGATTACAAGTCATTGGAGTTGTTTGTTCGCCAGATTAGATTAGCAATAAACCCTAATGTGTTCCATCGAACATATTGCCATTGTTATTATAAGCAGATTAAATGACAAAATGCCAGAAGCTTTAGTATATGTAATGTAGATATAGATACATTCCTAGTAGGAATACAACCTCGTGCCACCATCAGAGTTCCAGCGTTTTGCTGGTGGGCCGTTAGTGGCCCACTTTTATATGCTTACTGTATTTAAAGTTAGCGCGAACAGCCCATTCTGATAATAGTATATTTATAAGTCTGGAATCCCTTGTATAATTACACAACGATGTTGTTTTTGTATTTGGAGATTACTAATTATCCCTCATTATGCAATCATAGGGGCAACACTTGGTTTATGCAGTTCAAGTAAAGTAAAAACTGTGTAAAACGGCCATTCAAATATAGACAAAACAAAGTTCTTAATAACAATCGGTAGCTTAATGAAGGTCTAAAGTATTGCAGAATGCTCCCCTTGGAGCATTCTGCAATACTTTTGACCTGCATTTTAGCGCTAATTTGTCTTAAAAACACTTTTTGGTCTTTTTGAGAGTGGCCGTTTTACACAAGTTTTACTGTATAACCTTGTTTACTTGCATTCATTACCAGGTTGTTTGAACTACTCAAAAGATAATGCTATGCATTTCCTATGCAAACTGATAGTTTTCAAAAATGTATGCTTATTCAATATACATGTAACTGTGCTTTGCTAATTGTTTTTGTATGATTAATTCTCTTCAAGGTAAAGCTTTTTGACTTTTTTTAACATTTTGTAATATTTCGAGCACCTCTGATGGTGAAATGCCAATGATAATGCAAACAGTGTAAAGCCACACTGTGTTCCCTACATAATAAGCTCCCTCAGGGTGCATATTGTGTAGGAGCACATTGTTGAGGGGGCATATTGTGCAGTGGCTCTACAAAGCACTATATTACTTACTTGGAATAATGTGAAGGCCAGTTGACTGTCGTGAGGGTCTGGTATGTCTCGTTAGCTGTGAGAACAAGGGTTGAACCGGAGCACTGAGATGATACTAAAATGAAACAAGGGTACTAGCTGTAATGCTAACTCAGATTTTGAAACTAAATAAAAATTGTATCATATTTTTTTTGCAAGCATAACATGTCATGAATAGAAGGGCCTCGAACAGAACAACTAAGAGAAAACAAAAGTGCAGACCAGTTTCTCTTTCGCCAGCAACAGTTATTGTTTTGTTAAAGAATCTTAAAGCAATATATACGACCCTCCTAAGCTAGGTACTCAGTACTGGTGGATGTGAGATAAATTCATTTTAATTCAAGAACATATCCACCCAAACTAAGAATGGGTGAGTTGTCAGACCGTTTGTGTATGTACTATAGTATAAGCCAGCCTATGAGATAATGACGATTATCACTAATGTGCTAAACCATAAAAAGTAAGTGAGTATGATCAGGAAATACCACAATCACACAACGCAGACCAACCCATGGTCAAGTCACAGAACATTTACAGTAACAAGACATCCGTAAGACAATAAAAGCAAAGCAACCAGCTCTCTCCTCCTCTTCAAGAAGACTGAAAAACTAGAAAGGACACAAAGTAGTGCACAACAAAACAAAGACACACACAGAACACGAGGCCTATATTGTCGTCTGAATGTTTATCTGTATCTATACTTTGTGCATGCGAGAAGCGAAGGCTCTTGTGAGTCTGCGCATTTGCACAGGGCTACATGAGCCTTCGCTGTCCGACAATGCGATAACTATCAAAATGTCATGTGCTGGTTTGCTATAATGTTATTTCACGTGTTAGAAATAGCGAAGCCCATAAAACGATAATAATATTCATTTATATTCCATAGGGAACACTGTGAAACACATATGATAATTTTACTCTTAATTCAATATTTCGGCAAAAGGCCTTTATAAAAAAAGCATGCACTTCAATATCAACTACATAGTCTATGATCCAACTTCCACCAGTTTGTACTTGTTTCACATTCAGCATAAACTTATACCCGGAAAGAAGTAAGAAATCGTAGAAATTATTTATGCCTAGATCCATAATAAAGCAAAAAAATGAAATGAAGCGGAATAGGCCTCTGGCTGGATATGTTTACCTCCCCCAAAGGGGGAATTTTGTAGACCATATTTTTCTGAAAGCCCAGTGTCCTGCAAGGATTTTGCAACATGTTAGCCCTCTGACAATGGCAGCGTTAAGCTGTAACAGCCTGTTACATACGTTACCCTACAAAATATTTTTTAATTAAAATTCTTTTTAAGACTTCAAAAAAGTGCAAAAGATAAGGTAAGATTTCCAAATTGGTTATAGTTTCTAAACCAGTTGTTACTGGGCCACATATATTGACATTTGAAAACAAATATAGTCACCCCCGATGTAGTGTACGTTACATTTTTCACTGAAACCCCTTTTAAGTGATAAATGAATCTAATATAGTTTGTCTTTAATTTTATTGAAACCAGCTCATGTTCATAAATATGGTATTATATTAAAGAATTTTTATTATCCTTTTCAAAACTGCAAGCATTACGTTTCTATCTTATATACTTTTTGAGTTATTAGATGTTGAACATGGTAGCTCCATATCTAGGCCTTGTGCTGGCTATAGACCCCACCTCCTCCAAGGGGAATTTTGTACACTATGCTTCCCAGACACTTCATTATATAAGCCACAAAATGAAATATGTTAGCTCTCTGAGAGTGGCAGCGTTAGCCGGTAACATTATGTTACGTACGTTACCCGCAAAATACCATTAAATTTTCCTGATAATGTCTCCAACATGACATATTCACACTTCTTTAAATCTGGCAAAGGTTTCAGAACTTCTTGTAACACAGTTACATAATTTTAGCATTTATTTTATAAATGTCTGGAGTTTTTGCCGTTGTATATGTTACTTAGTGTTTCATACGTTATTTCCAACTATCAGTATGGCAAATATTGACTTTACATGTATTACATCCGTCAGTGAATATAGCAAATCTATATGGCTGCTTTTCAAATGGATTTAAGTTCCTTATTTAGGTGTCTTACACTATTTTACAGCCCAGGTTACATACGTTACTCTCTGAATACCATTCAATGTTCAAGATATGGTCTCCAACACGACCTGCTTGTACTTATTTGCATGCTGGCACAGGTCAATGTACTTCTTTTTGCTGAGGAAGTAACTCAAAACATAAACTTCCATAAGCCCTCTTTTCTTTTATAGAGACATCAAATATAATTTACATAATACTCCTGGAAAGTTTGTAACATGCAGTACAATATGCGAGTAACAACTTAAAAGATCAAAGATAACCCATCAGATAGAAGTTTTAGAGCTGTTTCTTGCCAAGTAGAACTCTTCGTATATTATCCAAGGGTTTAAAGAATTTTCCAATACAGCTTATTAATCTTCAATCAGATTCATCTTGCAATGGATTTTGCAATATGCTAGCACTCTGGTAATGGCATCATTACCTTGTAACAGCCAATTAAGTAGATTACTCATCAATAACTTTGATAATTTTAGTGAATGACATGACTTCTGAAATGCGCAAACCATAAGGGAAGATTTCCAAATTGGCTATATCATCAAAGTAAGCCAGTTTTGCATCACAGATATGGACCTTTGAAAACAAATATGCACCCAAAGTGTTACGTATGTTACATGTTTTTTCAATATCCCTATATAGATAATTTATGAAACTAATATGGTTTGATATTTTTAATGTGAATATGTTTATTAATTCATTTTGTATTAAAGAATGTTTATGTTCCTTTTGGAAACTGCAAATATTATGTTTCTATCTTTTATAAGGTTTGAGTTGTTGAGTTTTGAACACGTTTACCCCATATAACACAAATATGAAATATAATTCTGTGGCTCTTTTGTTAGGGTACAATCAAGTTTTCTTTCACCAAGAGGTATTGGATTTCCTTCCCATTTATTTTATGCACATTTTGTTTGTATCTGGAAAGCCTCACTCGTTTTCATGGAAAAGACTTGATAGTTCAATCTTTGTATGTACATCTTAAGGACAGAAAAGCATGATCATGCCATTTGAAATAGTCAGTATATGTGTATGGCTTTGGTACTTTTTTCAGAAACATGTCGTACTGCAGCTGATTCACATTTACATAAACTGCATATGTTAGGGCTTCACGTCACTGATGAGTGCCTAGAGCAATTCTTTGTTTGTTTCCCTACCCTGCTTAGAATGTTGATGAACTAGTGAGGGAGGGGTTCTCTATCAGTTTGATAGAAACAACCTTTCTGTGGTACTTACACATCGGCACATTGGTAGTGTCACAATCTGTTGAACGGTGTATTACTGTAAATTTTCCCCCATTTTCTGGCCAATATTGTTGACATTCAGAATGTGCACCTTTTGTTGCATACACCACTGTTGAACAAAACACCCAGGTTATCCTCTGCGAGAACGTTTGCATGACTTTATAGACTGCTGCTTATACATTGTATCAGTGACAAAACCAACATGTCCTGCTTTTAGTGCCTGGTTGAATACTGGTGCCATCAGATCTTTGAAGGTGACAGGAAAAGCTGTTATGCTCTGTAGTTACGGCATTACCATAAAAGTTATGTGAAGTACTACATGACCAATCTAATGTTGGTTCAATGTGTGATTACAAGCCATGCGGAAGTTTGGACTTGTCAGTTTTGATGAAAATTCTACCAAGAGTGGTACAGTTCCCAGAAGTAATGGTAGTGTCAACTCAAGGTCAACATTATGCCCAATAGAAAGAAGGTCATGCTGGCCAAATACGCTCCTTTAAGCTCTCACCTGGCTGTTTGCATTTTGTAAATTGGACAATTTCTTCTTGCTTGGCCTCGCAAGCCTCAAAACTTTATTAGCTTGTAGCATTTTGATGGGGTTGTGAAAGACAGATTTTTTAACTAAAAGTGAGTCAATTAAGTCTGCAACAGCCTTCCTGCCAATGTCATCAGCCTCAATATGATCCTTAGATATGCCAAGTTTAGCAGGAACACCGAAAGACAAAAAGTACAGTTCATTGTCTTGAAAACTAGAACTAAAAGGATTGGTGAAGCCTGAAACTCCTCTAGTACTTGTTCTACTTTGCATCTGAGCAGATTGAATACATTTCTATTTCATTTCAGTGTATTGAAGAGTTGTTTCAATATATTGAGCATTGATGTGATGAGTAATACACCATTCCATCTGTAGTACAAAACGTAGTTCTAGTTGCTGAAGCCTATAATACCTCTTTATTGTTTGCCTGATAGTTATGTCAAAAGCTTTTCTCCAACGGTTGTGACACACTAAACCCATTTTGTTCGAGAAGTTCTTTGCATCTGGGATGTGTATCAGACAAATTGATGAGTGTAATCAGTAACACAGGTACATATTGTGCGTAGTTGTTTTGATCGTTTGCAATGAACATAAGACTTATAATGTGATCTATCAACCTTGCTGGTTGCTCACGTAAACAGTAGATACCATGCTTTCAAACCAGAATTTCTGAAAGACAGCCACTGTGAAACAGCTCAGTTCTGGACAAGGTATATGGAAATAATTCAGATGGTGTTGACACTGATAAGGGATAAGGAAAACAACTTCGAATTGCATGTCAGCTCTATATGTATGCCTTGTTCCCAATGTTCATTGCAAACGATCACAACAACTACGCACAATATGTACCTGTGTTACTGATTACACTCATAAATTGAAGCTCCTTATTAAATTAATTTATGGTGACTTAATTTATTTCAGGCATATAAATTTTCCTAATTCTCTGACAGACTTAATACATGTATAGTCAACAACTGCTATATAGATACTCAGAATAACTTATGTATCAATTGGTAACGCAGATAACAGTTAAAGCCCAAGGCATTTATTAAATGAATACTTAAAATAGGTAAACCTTGTTAAAAGAATTAAATAAACCTGTGCCAGCATGCAAATAAGTATAAACAGGGCTTGTTAGAGACATTAACTTAAATGTTTAATGCTATTTTGAAGGTAACATACATAACATGGGCCTAAAAAATAGTGTAAGCGACCATAATAAAAACCTTTAAATCATTTAAGTAGCAGCCTTATAGATTTACTATATTCTGTGACAGATGTAATACACGTAAAGTCAATAAATCTCATACTGATACTCATAAATAACGCAGGAAACACTAAGTAACGTATACAACGGTAATAACTCAAGATATTTATAAAATTAATACTAAAAATATGTAACTGTGTTATAAGAAGGTTATAAACCTGTGTGAGCATGCAAATATGTACGAACATGTCATCGTTGAGACATTATCAGGGATCTTTAATGCTATTTTGGGGGGTGACGTATATAACGGGATGTTACACGTTAACGCTGCCACTCTCAGAGGGCTAACATCTTTTATTTTGTGTCTTATATAATGTAGTTTCAGAAACAAAATTCCCCCTAGGGGGAGGGGGGTCTATAGCCAGCTCAAGGCCTAGAATATCATTCAGCCATAACCCGAATAAGAAACCTTATACAGGGACAATGGACAAGGGGTGCCCAGATCAACCAGGGCGAGCTGATCAGGACACACATTGTCCGCCAATAAAAACAGAAAAATATGAAAGCGCAATACGAGGGCTCTCTGGTGCTTGAAAGGGCACCATTCCCATGTCATGCACTGACGATGCAGAGTCGCTTGACGTGAAATCAATATCCACTTTTATTAGACTTTTTAGATTTATATTATATGATACAATGTAGTTCAAATTTTGAGCCAGTCCTGCCATAGCGGAAAATATTGCAAAGTCTCAGCTAAACCAACATTGTTGGTGTGCATGCATTTATTATACATGTAGATCCCATGATATGCATGAGCAAACACTGTACATACGGATCAGACAGCTGATCAGTGTTTACATTGCTTGCTATTCCATCGATACCTCTTACACAGCTCATCCGTCCCCGAGGCTAGCCTATTAAACTATTGCCATGCTTAAGTCAGCTAAGCATAAAATTTATTATGTCCATACATACATGTTAAAATGCCAACAATTGTTGTTGGCATTTTAACATTTATTAGCATGATAAATACAATATTTGCGAATTTGAAAGCAAGAAAATCTTTTATTTTTCAACAATTTAGTTTTTATGAGCAGCTTACGTTTCATGCTCAGTTGATATGAGCATGAAAAAAATTATAACCTCGGGGCCAGGTTGTACATGTAAAATGGACTTCTGCAAAAATAAGTACGAGGGCTGTTCAAATATGAATGCAAGTGGCTTCATAACTTTCTTCACATATACGCTACGACAAAATGGTAAACGTTTCTATAAAGGACTATATGTCACCTTTAAAGTGGCACCAGACCTAAAGAAAAATACAGTATACTTATCGAGTTATATTCCTTTGAATAAGGGTCACGTGTGTATACTAACAAACTCATTGCTTCGAACATATACCAGTGATAGAGACGAGCGTATAATTCTTCGAAGAACAGGTGAAATTTCTTGAAATTTTGAAGGAAGTATCCCCATATTCTTACATAATGATTCTGTGAAAAATGCTAAAATCCGACAAGCTTTTGTTAAATTACAACGAATCGTTTTCACTAGAATCTCTTTATGTTTGCAAATAAATTGTAAACAAAACATCACCTTTCGGTTTTCAGTTAAAATTATCTATAACAAAATGAACGAAGCAACATTTAAACTAGTTTTAACTCAAAGACAATATGTTGATCGCTCATACTGAGTTGTTGCTACAATTTATTGATGGATAGTGGGTAATTTTTAAACGCTGAAAAGCATTTTTATAAAGTCAAAAATGCTTTAAGTGAATGGGGTTATAGAATTTATACCTATTTTTTTGTCATTACATTGCGGCTTTTTCTAAATTTGAACGTAAACTTTAAGTTTGACCACTATAGGCATTATCTATAATAAAATTAGGGGCCCGTTTCACTAACGTTCTTAGCGCTAAGAAATTCGTAAGTTCATTCTTAAGAACGGTTTGCGTTTCACAAACGCCATCGACTTATGAATTTCTTAAGGATTTCGCTAAGATTTTCTTAAATATTGTCGTAACTTTACGACAGGGGGGAGGCGATCTTATCTTTCAGAAAATTTCGTAAATATGGCCGCCCTCATCTGTCCCAACCAGCATACGGAACAAAATTCGCTTATAATTCTGTCAAACCGTACTATTTATCGACAAAATTATCGGAGGGAATTTATTTTAGATGAGTACCTGTCGCCGGAAATGATTTAGACTGTGTAAAGAGTCCGGGTTCTACGAAATCGATCCTACTTTCGGTTTGAATCGACACGTTTTGAACAATTCATTATTGTTTGTTTTATATATCAAGAGGAGTGTGTCACGGACTCAACAATAATTTCATTCGACCTGTCTGCTGACACAAGAGAAAGTGAGGAATTGGAGCCTGCTGACACCTGTCTTTGTATAGTCTACACAGATAAATTGCTCGATGTGTTTACACAAGAGATCTTCAGAGTGAGTACATGGCTTCTCAGCTGAAACAGCCCTATCATAGAAATTAGCCTAAGTAAGGATAAGGTTAGATCTACATGTACTGCTGAGGAGTGCAGTGGCCTATTGATGGTAGTGTTCGACTTGAGCTTGAGTCCATGGGTCGCTGGTTTGAGCCCCTCAAGAAGTACTGCACACAAGGCACTGTGTTGTGTCCTTGAGCAAGACATTGTATCATCTGCATAATTGTGCTGGTTCAACTCGAGAAACGTCCAGATAGGGTGGTAAAAATGTTGACTGGGACGTAAAGCATCAACACAGACAGACAAAACGTTTTCATTTTATCTGTCTGAGGGCTTACCCTGGCTCAGAATTTGTTGTAGCCAACACGGAAAAAGGTTTGAGCCAAAAGAAATTGACTTTAGCCAAGGTTTTAGCCAGAAAGTAGTTTCAATAAGTTGTTCTATATTTAACCGATGACTTTTGCCATCTGCTAATAACCTTTGCAAACAGTTTGGACCCAGGTCAGGCCCGACAAATTGTCGACCTGATCTCGATCCTAATTGATTGACACCCTGATGGTATTGAAAAAATCCAGCATTCAAAGAGTTACATATGGCACAATGGTAAAGTGTGCAGGAATTGGAAAATCCAAAAGCTGATCGAAATAAACGTTTTCGCAGATATGTAATTTTTGAACCACCTAGACTAGAGTGTGTTTTTTTTTACTTTTAGCCAATATATTATATTCGTAGCCACTCTACATTTTTAATGGCAAATGGCTATAATGGCTAATGGCAGGGTGAGCCCTGGTTCCAAGTATGTTGACTGGGACATAAAGTATCACCAAAGACAGACAAAACATTTTCATTTTTTCTATCTGACAGAAGAATGTGTTCGAGCTAACATGCATTATTTATATATTGACTGGGCTGTAAAGCCTGAATTGCAGACAAACATTAATACCTCTGTCAATCAAATAATGCACCAGTCATTTACACCACTGCCCCCCACCCCCCTCCACATATGACCCCGGGAATCCCCTACTGGAAATATGGTCATAAAAAGCTCTGCACTATGTATGGGGACCGCTCAAGGGTCATTGCCCCCACTCTACAATGATAAATTCCTTGGGGTATATTAACTATATTTGCATCATTGCAGAAGATCATGTTTCTGACTACTGTGGTCCTGTGGGGGAATTCAAGATGTGCATCATCCCAATTATCATCTGACCATCCCTGTAGGAGGGAGGGGGGTTAAAAATTACTTTTGGGGGAAAGCTGTGATAATGAGGTCACAGTGAGGTGCAGCATGTCTGTCTGACATTTAGACAAACTGTATATGTATTTTTGAATCCCTAGTTAGATGGCAACATTTGCGTTCTAAATATGATATCTCTTAATAACTGAACACAAGCGTAACAATTGATAACTGTATATTTTGCTTGCTAGATAATATTCTCTATAAATTTGCTTTTTTGGCAGCAGGAAAAGTAATTGGGGGCATAATTACAGTAAAAGCTCAAAAATTCTAATGCCAATTTTTCGTAAATACTGGCTTAATTATTCGAAATCAATTTGGGGCACATTGGATCCAGATAAGAGCTTATAGGACCTATTTATGAAATATTTTTATAACTGTCTTTAAAAAAATATGTGTTTGGGTAGATAAGAGCTTATAGGACCTATTTATGAAATATTTTTATAACTGTCTTTAAAAAAATATGTGTTTGGGTGCATAAAAGAAATGTCTCATTGAGAGGTTTCTTTTACGCACCCAAGACATATGTTTGATAAATGATAACAATCATTTTTGGGGGTTATATATTTTTATGTATAACTCTCTATAATTCGAATTTTCAATACTTAAAAATAAAACAACTTTGAATTTACGAGATTCGACTGACTGTACTTTTCTATTTCATTTCTGTATTCCAAAATAAGCATTGTACTCAAATTGTGCCTGAATTAACCCTTATCCTGCTGATAATTCAAACACTATGAGCACTGATCAGACAGTTCGATCGAAAGGGAGCAGTTTGATCCGTGTCCATTTTGTTTGCAATATAGGCCACCAAAAACATAGATAGCAGAAGGGAGCAGATGACAGGTATTGCCGTGAACAGCAAGAAAAGGGTAAAAAGAGTGCCTCTACCTCCAGAAAAGTGTGTGTGATTGAAAAATACTTATCTTTTATCTAAAAAAAAATATGTTGTGGGTACTCAAAAGAACCGTCTCAATGAGACATTTAAAATGATAATTAAAGAAACAGACAGTTCTGCACTCAAATATTTTGCTTATATAGTTACGGTTAAACGCAGATGAAACATCCCAACATGACCAAACGTTTGTTGACTGGGATGTAAAGTATCATTTAACTCATAAGAAAAATAGAAAACATGCTCTCTTTTTCAAACAGTTTTTCAACCTAGATGTCTTAAAATTACAAATCTCATCAAGATCTTCCCAGTTTGCTCTGAATTGCCTGCAACAAACGTAAAAAATTATATCCATCCTTTTTGAGAAAAGTGACTTTAAGTCAGATAATATGTAAGACATATATTGTAATCGGGTCCATTTGTCATTCAGACTTGCTCATAACACAAACTCTTTCATTTTTTGATTTAGGGTGATGTGGCACAATGATTACCTATGATGTGTAGATTACAATGAAGGTTTATGATCGCCAATATGACTCTGGAGTAAAAGGTCAAGGTAAAATATATTTTAAATATGTCCTTCCAC
The DNA here is from genome assembly GCA_964019695.1 of Loripinus fragilis. Lineage (NCBI taxonomy): Eukaryota > Metazoa > Mollusca > Bivalvia > Lucinida > Lucinidae > Loripinus > Loripinus fragilis. Next base: position 23,057,053 of record OZ026521.1, read on the forward strand.
TCCTAAAAGGAACACTTCTTCCATTTTTTCGACCAAGGGTGTTCAAATTTGGCACAATGATTGCCTACTGAGTATAGATTTTAACAAGGGTTCTAGATTACCAATATGACATTGGACTCAAAAGGACAATTAAGGTCAGATAGACTTAGAATTTGGCTTAAGGCTTATAGTATGAACTTGTCTTCACTTTTTGACTGGCATTGTTCATATTTGGCACAAAATCTGACAATTCAAAGTTAACAGTTCATACTTCAGCTTCATGGTTCATACTTCACACTTCATACATTATTTAATGTATGGAATACAACAGAAACTCTTCATAGTTCAGACTCTATAATATGCACACTCTAGTTTCAGTTCTTTGGTGCATTCTTTGCTTCCAAAGGATACCCTTTTAAGTACATATTCACACTCCTTACTTAACACTCCACACTTCATAATTCCCTCTTCACAGTTCATACTTCAAGTCACACTTTAAAGTTTACACTACATAGGTTTTAGATCTTTAAACACCTTACTGTGACATATTACTGATAAAAATGGTGTGTGTTGTTGCATGTTACATTTTTGTTAATCAATATAAATCGCATCAATCTTGCAATATTGGGTTAATGTATTATTGTATAGTAAACAAGAGCATTTCGATGACAAGGTTTAAACATTAATAAAGAAGATCTTAAAGTGTGATATTAGAAGTGTGAATTACTAAGCATGATGTATGAAATTTGAAGTTGGAACTATGAAGTGTGAAGTTAATTGTGAATTATGAACAGTAAAGTGTGAAATGGAACTATGAGGTATGAAATGTGAAGTCTGAACTGTGAAGTTTGAACTGTGAAGTGTGAACCATGAACATATAGACTATGAAGTATGAGCTTTCAAATGTCACTTTATGTTTCCATAGTTCAGACTTCATACTCAAAGCTTCACAGTAAACTCCTCTTAGTTCATACTTCATACATCATACTTCACAGTTCAAACTCCTTCTCACTTCATTTGTACTTCAAACTAGACAGTTCAGAATTCAAACTTTACACTTCATAGTTCACATTTCACCCTTCTGTTCATAGTTCATACTTTACACTTCATATTTCATGCTTCATACTTCATTGTTCAGACTTCAATCTTCATACTTAACACTTTATACTCCAAAAGTCATACTTTACACTTTATAGTTATGTGCAATGGGGGACAGCGCAAAATAACATTTTTGAAGTTCACAGTTCATACTTTACCGTTCATACTTCACACTTCATAGTTCACACTTCATACTGCACACTTAGTAGTTCGCATTTCATAAGTCAGATATAAGGCTGCATATTTCACACCATACTTTGCACAGTTTGAATTGTGAAGTATGAACATTGAAGTATGAAGTGGAAATGTAAAGAATGAAATGTGAAATCTTAACTGTGAAGTTTCAACTCTGAAGGGTGAAGTCAGAATTTTGAAATGTGAACCATAAACTGGGAAGATTAAAATGTGAAGTATGAAATGTGAAGTATGAACTTTTAAATGACACTTTCCCGTTTACCATTGTTCTGACTTTATACTCCAAACGTCACAGTACACTATTCTTTGTTCATAGATCACATTTCTAAGTTGACGCTTCTTACTTAACAGTTCACACTTCATAGTTCAGACTTAATAATTCAGTGTTCACACTTAATTCAAAGTTCAAACTTCACACTTAATAGTTCAGACTTCATAGTTCACATTTCAAAGTTCAGACTTCACACTTCATATACTTGGCACTTCATACTCAAATTTATAGTCATGTGTGGGAGACAATGTAAAGTAACCTTTTAAGTTCACAGTTCACACTTCACAGTTAGCACTTCACACTTCATATTTCACACTTCATAGTTTAGACTTCATACTTCACACACTACACACTTCATACATCACATTTCATAGTTCAGACTTAAGGCTGCATAATTCTCACTGCATACTTTGCATTTTATACTTTACAATTCATACTTCCCAATTCATAGTTATGTGAGTGAGACAACGTAAAAAGACATTTTTAAGTTCACAGTTCATACCTCACGGTTCATACGTCCCACTTCATGGTTCTGACTTCATTCTACACACTTAATTGTTCGCACTTCATTTGGCATACTTAAAGCTGCGCACTTCCCACTTCATACTTCGCACGGTTTGAATTGTGAAGTATGAATATTGAAGTATGAAGTTGAACTGTGAAGTATGAAATGTGAAGTTTGAACTCTGAAGTTTGAACTCTGAACTGTAAAGTGTGAACCATGAATTGTGAAGTATGGTTATTGAAGTATGAAGTCGAACTGTGAAGTTTGAAATGTGAAGTTTGAACTTTGAAATATCACTTTTCGCTGTCGATACTTCAGAATTTATACTCCAAACGTCACAGTACACTCCTCCGAGTCCATAGTTCACAATTCACAGTCGACGCTTCTTACTTCACAGTTCACACATAATAGTTTCATACGTCAGTTTTCACACTCTATAGTTCAAGATTTACACTTAAAAAATCAGACGTCATAGACATAGTACATATTTCACACTTCATAATTAACACTTCCTAATTCAGACTTCATACTTCACACTAAATGCTTCATAGTTCAGACTTCGTTGCACAACTGTAGTGACATTTAAAAGTTCACAGTTCATGCTCTACTGTTCATATTTCAATCATCATACTTCATTCTTCATTTTTCACAGTCCATACTTCATAGCTCATACTTCACATTTTATACTTCATAGTTCAGACTTCATGCTTCACACTTCATAGTGAATACATCCTAATTCAGACTTCATACTTCAGACTACATGCTTCATAGTTCAGATTCGTTACATATTTACACTTCATATTTCGCACTCCACACTTTACAATTCGTACTTCAACGTTCATTGATATGTGTGGAAGACACATTTAAATGCCATTTCAAAGTTCACTGTTTATACTTCACATTACATAGTTCAGACTTCACAGTTCATACTTCACATTTTATATTTCTCACTTCATATTCACACGTCAGAGTTTATACTTCATAGCTCACACTTTTTACTTCACATTTAACACTTCATAGTTTATACTTTACACTTCATAGGTCAAAGTTCATACTTAACAATTCATACTTCACACTTTTTAATTATGTGTAGGAGACAACGTCAAGTGACATTTCAAAGTTCACAGTCCATACTTCACACTTTATAATTCACACACCATACTTCACACTTCAGACTTCACAGTTCATTTTTCACACTTAATACTTCACATGTCACACTTTATACTTCACACATATAAGTTCACACTTCACAGTTCAGACTTCATACATCACAGTTTCCAATATTGAAACAAGTGACAGTGAGAGCATTACTGATGAAAATGGTGGGTGTTGTGGTTAACTACCCTCAACTACCCATATCCTCCATCTCCTCCTCCTATCTCCTCTACTACCCATCTTTACCTCCTAAACACTCTCCTCCTCCTATCTTCTCACCTCCTCCTTTCTCCTCCTCAACTACCCATCTCCTCCTCCTATCTCCCATCCCCTCCTCCTAAACACTCTCCTCCTCCTATCTTCTCACCTCCTCCTCCTCCTATCTCCTCAACTACCCATCTCCTCCATCTTCTCTTCCTATCTCCTCCTTTATTACCCATCTCCTCCTCCAAAACACTCTCCTCCTCGTATTTTCTCACCTCCTCCTCCTCCTTTCTCCTCCTCAACTACCCATCTCCTCCTCCTATCTCCTCCTCTACTACCCATCCCCTCCTCCTAAACACTCTCCTCCTCCTATCTTCTCACCTCCTCCTCCTCCTATCTCCTACTCAACTACCCATCTCCTCCATCTTCTCCTCCTATCTCCTCCTTTACTACCCATCTCCTCCTCCAAAACACTCTCCTCCTCCTATTTTCTCACCTCCTCCTCCTCCTTTCTCCTCCTTTACTACCCATCTCCTCCTCCTAAACACTCTCCTCCTCCTATCTTCTCACCTCCTCCTCCTCCTTTCTCCTCCTCAACTACCCATCTCCTCCTCCTATCTCCCATCCCCTCCTCCTCCTATCTCCTCCTCCTATCTTCTCACCTCCTCCTCCTCCTATCTCCTCCTCAACTACCCATCTCCTCCATCTTCTCCTCCAATCTCTTCCTCTACTACCCATCCCCTCCTCCTAAACACTCTCCTCCTCCTATCTTCTCACCTCCTCCTCCTATCTCCTCCTCAACTACCCATCTCCTCCATCTTCTCCTCCTATCTCCTCCTTTTCTACCCATCTCCTCATCCAAAACACTCTCCTCCTCGTATTTTCTCATCTCCTCCTCCTCCTTTCTCCTCCTTTACTCAGGGTTCATACGCGTCAGGGAAATATCAGGGAAATTTTAATTTTTTCAAGGTCAGGGAATTGTCAGGGAATTTTATGCTGTGTCAGTGAAAAATGAAGTTTTGCTAAAATGTCAGGGAAATGTCAGGGAATTTTACAAGTTACAATTTGCATCAAATGATGAGAAACAAGAGAATGGCTAAGGCAGTTTTCCAAACATTTTGGGTGCACTTGTCAAGCTTTTGAAAACAAACATTTTGAATGCTTCCAAATTCCTTTTAAGATAAGATGCTTTTGAGGCTAAATATTTCATACTGTCAAAACACTTAGATGATTTTGTCTATGTTTCTCATATAGTTGTAGATATATGGTTCAAAGTGTATAGCCGGGGTCTCAGACTTAAAGTTCTTATATAAAATTCTTTTTTTTTCTTTTTTTTTTCATTTCAGTTTAATTTATTGAGACCTTTTCATAAATTTCACTTTTGTTTGACATGATAGTATATGTTTCACTCAGGGTCATCCCCACCCCTGGGCATGCCCTTTTTCCATCTATAAAAGTGTTATAAAAACTCTTTAGATTTCATTATTAACTGGCATAAATATACAGAACTAAAAGATTTCTTAGTACTATCCCAATAGAGGGGTGTGATTTTAAGGTCAAGGTCACATATTTATAGTTTTATGATAAAGACGATTATTGGTATTGTGGGCAATAATTATGATGATAGTTAAATGTCTAATGCCTTGTTTAGCACCATCCTTTCTCAGATACCTGACCTTAAAGCTCACTGTTTTAGAGTTTCTAAATCATTTTACTAATTAGTTCTTCTGTTAATCTTCCATGTAGTATTGATATACCATATTATAATCCCATCTTGTGGGTGGTTGGGTGGTGCACTCTCTGCTGCAGCTTTCTGAGAGGTTTTATTATGGCCCTGTCATATTTGGCCTGTTGGCAGGATGAAATTTGCTACACTTGAGGCAAATTTGAGTGGGAGTGGGGGTCATTAAGTTTATCCCATTCTTCTTTTCTCTCTCCCTCTGTCTGGGAGGAGTCCCGAGTCCGACATAACTGAAAATTTCTTATTTTATATTGTTGACTGAGACTTTTAAACCTTAACTCAAAATAGTTTAATCTCAAGAGCCTTAGATACCTTAGTCCTACTTGGTACTTTTAGAAAAAAAGGAGCTGATACATACCTGCCTGGGTATACATGCCCCCTCTAGGCACTGTGTCAAGTTAAAACTAGTTTTATTGAACCTCCATGGTGTACATTTATTGCTTTACATTGTAACATCTCCATCAGAAGTTCAGAACTTTGCAAAAGTCTTATAATATAGTACATCAGTGTCTAGTTATCTACAAGTTATATTCTACACATTAGCTGTAAACATCTAGTTTTAGTGGAATTTTACAATGAAAATATTACACATCCAGCAAAATAAGGCTCTTCTGTAAACTTCTGTATAAGTGATTGCATTATGGATGGATTTGATTGGCTGTAGGGTAGGGGAGGTTTGGACAGGCCAACATCAAATAGCAAAATTTTTAATTGGATTAACAGCAAACAATGAAAGACAGACAGCAGCCGAGGCCATCTGGGTTACACTACTTTACTGGTCAAATCTTCACCCTAGATCCTACTGTTGATAAAACAAGAATTGTGTAGCTAATGTATTGAGACTTCCTAATTTATGTGAAACATCAACACAGAAGAACAATAAAATAAAAGTAACATGCTATGATGAAACACGGACAGTGGGAGCTAAAGAAAACCCCAAGTTTAGCCATGATGGGCCCATCCAAAGACAAGCATAAAAGCACCCACATACCAAAGAAAGTTTTAGATCAAGCATTGTCATTAAATCTTGAGGTCAGACCCACACTTAGCAATTAAAGAGGAAACCATGGGTATAAGCTTTGGTTGGGTTTACAACCAGACATGCAGACTGTTGCTTAATATCCATGTTATATCCCTCCCACATTATTATTATAATGTTTGATATCTTTTTGAATTTATCAGAAAAAGGAATTAAGGCTTTGCAACAAAAGGCTTGGATAAAAACTTCAAAATAATCATTCTAAATTGAAAACAGAGCTGTTCACTTTAGCTTTACACTAAGGTTAGAATAAAAACAAGTTTCACTGGTGAGTATGACTATGTCAGGGAAATTTGGACTGGTGTCAGGGAAAAGTCAGGGAAATGTCAGGGAATTTTGTTTTGTCTTGTCTGTATGAACCCTGTTACTACCCATCTCCTCCTCCTAAATACTCTCCTCCTCCTATCTTCTCACCTCCTCTTCCTCCTTTCTCCTCCTCAACTACCCATCTCCTCCTCCTATCTCCCATCCCCTCCCCCTAAACACTCTCCTCCTCTTACCTTCTCACCTCCTCCTCCTCCTATCTCCTCCTCAACTACCCATCTCCTCCATCTTCTCCTCCAATCTCTTCCTCTACTACCCATCCCCTCCTCCTAAACACTCTGCTCCATCTATCTTCTCACTTCCTCCTCCTTTTATCTCCTCCTCAACTACCCATCTCCTCCATCTCCTCCTCCTATTTCCTCTACTATCCATCTCCTCCTAAACACTCTCCTCCTCCTATCTTCTCACCTCCTCCTCCTATCTCCTCCTCTACTACCCATCTCCTCCTCCTAAACACTCTCCTCTACTACCAATCCCCTCCTCATAAACACTCCTCCTCCTATCTTCTCACCTCCTCCTCCTCCTATCTCCTCCTCAACTTCCCATCTCCTCCTCCTATCTCCTCATCACTACCCATCTCCTCCTAAACACTCTCCTCCTCCTATCTCCTCCTCTACTACCCATCCCCTCCTCATAAACACTCTCCTCCTCCTATCTTCTCACCTCCTCCTCCTCCTATCTCCTCCTCAACTTCCCATCACCTCCTCCTATCTCCTCCTCTACTACCCATCTCCTCCTAAACACTCTCCTCCTCCTATCTCCTCCTCTACTACCTATCCCCTCCTCATAAACACTCTCCTCCTCCTATCTTCTCACCTCCTCCTCCTCCTATCTCCTCCTCAACTTCCCATCTCCTCCTCCTATCTCCTCCTCTACTACCCATCTCCTCCTAAACACTCTTCTCCTCGTATTTTCTCACCTCCTCCTCCTCCAATCTCTTCCACTGCTACCCATCTCCTCCTACTAAACACTCATCTCCTCCTCCTAAACACTCTTCTCCATCTTATTTTCTCACCTCCTCTACCTCCTATATCTTCCTCAACAACCCTCCTCCACTACTAGGAGCCGAGGTGGCGTAGTGGATAACCGCTTGCCTTGTAAACCAGGGGTCGCAGGTTCGAATTCCCGCTTCACCAGTCTGTCGGATGAGACTTTAAGCCGTGGCCCCGTCTCCATATGATCTTAGCTGTTGGTGAGACGTTAAACACAAAAAAATTAATTACACTCCTCCTCTACTACCCATCCCTCCTCCTAAAGACTCCCTTCCTCCTATCTTCTCACCTCCTCCTCCTATCTCCTCCTCAACTACCCATCTCCTCCTCCTATCACCCATCCCCTCCTCCTAAACACTCTTCTCCTCCTATATTCTCACCTCCTCTACCTCCTATCTCCTCCTCAACAACCCATCTCCTCCATTTTCTCCTCCTATCTCCTCTACTACCCATCCCCTCCTCATAAACACTCTCTTCCTTCTATCTTCTCACCTCCTCCTCCTATCTCCTTCTCAACTACCCATCTCCTCCTATCTCCTCCTCTACTACCCATCTCCTCCTTCTATCTTCTAACCTCCTCCTCCTCCTCCCATCTCCTCCTCTACTACCCATCTCCACCTCCTAAACACTATCCTCCTCTACTACCCATCCCCTCCAATTTCGCTTCCTATCTTCTCACTCCTCCTCCCATCTCCTCCTCTACCACCCATCCCCTCCATCTCCCCCTCAAATTATCGTTGAGAATAAATTTGATCTTGGATAGTGGCACATATAAATAAGCCTTTTCCTTTTTCCGTCAGCTTTTATTCACACCATTGGATACTCATTGTAGAATGTTACATTGTCTTAGTAATGTGTGATTGGATCTGCACCGTTTCTCAATGTGCTAGTCTTAAATGGGTTAATAAAGTGTGTTTGATATCATTTTTATGTTAAACGCTGTATCACTTTGAAACCTAGAAGTTCATTTTTTTTCTTTCAGATATTAATCAGAGATGTTTACTATACAGAAACAGACAAGGTGGAGTTACTACAACTACAAGTCCCAGAGGCCTGAAAAAGTGAAACGTTTGAATAAGACACAATTGGATAAAAAGCTTTCAAAGAAGTTAACATTCCATGAAGTGTTAGAGTGTAGCATGGGTTTTACTAGACGAAGCTCAATAAAAAAAGCATGGGTTTAATTAATAGTTGTGTGTGGGTTTTTTCAGTTTATACATGACCACTACAGTGTACTCTCATTAATTCGAATCCTTAAACATTAAACTACCTTTTAAAGTCCAATATGTAATATATACAGCTGCATTTAACAGATTTTGTTCACTATTACATATATCTTCCGTATTTGCTATCTAAAGATATGCTGACTTGAATGTACTTAGGGCAGACTCAGTGAGACTGCTCCTGTTTGTGTGCAAATGTTCTTCATACTGCACATCGCATTGACATGGTTCTTGTATGTCTCCATTAGACATACAGCATATCTTTGGATATATAAAAGTGAAAGTAATCATGTTTAGCCTATGCACTGGTTATCCTTTTAAAGTTTTATAGATCAGCTATATTTATTCAAACTTCAAATAAAACAACGAAAAGTTTGGCCCTAGGGACTTTGATTTAACGGCAGGCATTTAGTTAAGAGTGCTTAACAAAATAATAACTTTCATATTTCTTAACCAAACATATGTTGTGGATGATCAGAAGAACCGTCTCAATGAGACGCGTCTCAATGAGACAATTGTTTTGAGTATCCAAAACATATGATTAAACTGATGTGTGAGAACATATTTACAATTTTTACGCTTAACGTTTTTGTTTATAAACCTGTTTAACTGTATATAAACTTGTGCAGTACAAAAACTTTTCAGACTATGCATGATCGACTATTGCTAAGAAACCAAAGGATGCTGGAAAAACGACCCTACATGTAGCTAAGCATCTAAACGCTTTTGCCATGGTAAATCATTTCATTTGTAAAATGCTGTATTTTAAGCTCACCTGCACACAGGGAATTTACATTTTAACTTCTCTATAGACAAGCAATGGCATGTGAATGGTCAATATGGGCTTTTGTGATCCTTTGATGTCCGTTGTCATTATGCAAACATAGTTCCCCAAGAGTACCACAGTGATCTATAACTTTAAACCCCTCCACTCTACACCAGGAATACCAAGTGAATGGTAGTCAAATCACAGTAAATGGTAGTCTTTAACAATCAGCATCCCTTTATTTTAGCTCACCTGTGCCATGGGCTCAGTATGAGCTTTTGTGATCCTCTAATGTCTGTCGTCATTGTCCGCACGCCATTCTTCAGTCAACATAGTTCCCGAAGAGTACCGCAGGGATTAAGTTTACATTGACCTAGTTTACCTCTGGTCAAGTTTGACCCTATGACAATATTGTTCTTGGAAATCAGATGGTCAGTTGAAGTAAACGTTCATATGGGGCAACTTTTGGATATTAATATGACTATACGGTGCAGCTCACAAGATCAAATTGGCAGTCATGAGGGTCTCAATGGGGTACATCAGAAATCAATAATCAGTAAAATATAGGCCCAAAAGTTGGTAATCAGTAATGCCCCAGTCACACACACACTTACGGACTCTGCGGATGATACGTAAAGCCCATCCGCAACGATCCGTGCATTCCGTAACTATTCGTAACTATACGTATATCATCCGCAGAGTCCGTAACAGTTCGTATCTTGTCCGCAAGACCCGTTCCATCCGCGCCCAAATTTTGAAAAATATCAAAAAAGTTCTGCGGATGAACAAAACGCAATAATACGTAACTCTTGGCATTCAAACGTAAGTATACGTATCTTATCCGTATCTCATCCGTAACTAAACGTATCAAAACCTATCACTCCGCAAACGACCCAGAGTAGCGGACTGATACGGTTTTATTCGGATCGTTACCTTTAGTAACGGTAATTTACGATCTCGTTCAGCGAATTGTTACGGACGGTTACTTTCAGAAGCGTTTTCACACGGAGAGCTTGCGTTCCAATACGGACAGATACTTATTTATGCTTATCGTTGCGGAAAGTTGCTAATAGTTGCTTTCGAATATGGATAAATACGTATTGTTTCGACCTCTTGAGTTCGATAATCATGTATACAGCATTCTGTGAAGGTTTTAAGATCTTATGTTTATTGTTAAGTATTGAGATCAAATCAGTTATCAGCTTTACAGCCATGAATAATGAACAAAGACTGCTTATGCTGATACTTAGCCAGTCCAACATGAATGAGTATAGCGATGAGGTGGTCAGCAACCCTACGACAGCAGAAGGGTGGAAGGAGATTGCTGCAAGCTACTCCAGCCAATGGAATTTTTATCATGTACTAGGTGCCTTGGATGGCAAGCACATTCGCATACGGTGTCCTGCCAATGGAAGGTCCCAGTTTTGCAACTATAAGAGGTACCATTCGATTGTGCTCCTTGCGCTCGTTGACGTAAACCACAGGTTTATGTGGGTGCAAGGTAGGCTCAAGGAGCAGCATCTGATACCCAGCTGTGGAATGAGTCGACACTGCGAGACACAGACTTTACCAACTCCATGTATATCTCACAACAGGAACCTCTGCCAGGTGACGATCGGCCCATACCGTATTTCATAATCGGGGACAACGCATTTGCTCTCAACGAGTGGATGATGAAGTCGTTCGCAGCAGCACTTCTGGAACAGGACAAGCGGGTCTTCAATTATCGCCTTTCTCGCTGGCAAATCGCTGGGGCTGCCTACTCACAACCCTTCGACAAGAACCACAGAATGTAGAGATCATGGTGAATGCGTGTATAACACTTTATATTATGCTGAGGACGGCGGGCGCAGATGATACTGGATGATGGAGTTGGCATACGAAACAGTCCGCATCTGTAGGTATCTAATCGCATGTACTCGTATCTAAAGGTAAAAGAAGGTAATGTAAGGGAAGTAGTCTGTAACTATTGGTATCTATCCGCATTGTGTAGGTTCAAAGTAACGCATTTAACCGTTGACATTCGGATTTATCCTCAACCATCCGTAGCTACCCGCAACAAAAGGTAACTGCGCCTTAGGAAATTAGGCCACGCCCTCAATTTTTCTGCGGACGACTGCGGTTTGATCCGTAACTCTCCGTCAAAGAACGTAACTGTGTGTGTGACTGGGGCATAAAAGTTAGGCCACAAAATCAGTAATCAGTAACTATTAGGTACAAATATCGGTAATCTGTAAAATTTAGGCCCAACACTCATATCAGTAATCAGCAAAAATTTGGTTACATCAGTAAACTTCTTTTTGGTGAAACTATTCTTTAATTCATTTCTCTCTGGATCAAAGAGTAGGACAACTCTTTCAGTCATGTGATATATCGAGTAACAAATCACTGAATGGAGTACCCTAGCATCATTTAGCATCATCTGGCTGCCTGTACGATTTTTATGACGTCGCCAATTACATAAAGCCTTGTAATAGTGACATTAAATGGCTCAAGGCGAGTATTGTGATCGGTTTCGTCCGTCGTCCGTAAACTTTTTTCTTTCCTGAACCACTAGTACAAATTAGAATAATTTCACAGGAATGTTTCCCATAATGCCATCAACCAAAATTGCATAAATGGTCATTCGGGCCGCTAGAGCTCTAGATAAGAAATCTTTTAAACGACATCTGAACCACTCGTCAAAATTCAAAATAATTTCACAGAATTGTTCCGTGTGATACCCTCCACCAAAATTGCACAAATGGTTCGCTCTGCTGAAGAAAAGAGCCACCAGAACTCTAGATAAGAACTATCTTCAAATGACATCACTTGAACCACTGGTTCAAATTCAAAATAATTTCACAGAGTTGTTCCTCATGATGCTTTCTATCGAAATTGCACAAAGTTTTTAATGGTTCTGCTCCGCCAAACAAAGGGACCGCCAGTACTCAAGATAGGAAATATCTTTAAACGACTTCTCCTGAACCACTGGTCCAAATTCAAAATAATTTCACAGAATTATTCCTGATGATGCTCTCTACCAGAGATACACAAATGCTTTCGCTACACAGAACAAAATGGATGCCATAGCTCTAGATAATATATCTTTAAATGACATCTCTTGAACCACTGGTCCTAATTCAAAATAGTTTTACAGAAATATTCCTCATAATGGTCCACCAGAGCTTTAGATAAGAAATCTCTTCAAACGACATCACCTCCCGAATTTTTTGGTTTGATTCTTTACGTCCCAATCATTAATTTTTCAGTTATGGCGGGACAGGTCTCCCTGTGTTCAACCAGTACTAAGCAAGGATAAATGTGTCTTGCTCAAGAACACAACGCAGTGATGAGGCACTGGAAGGGGGGGGGGTCCCAGTATCCCATATCCCTTTTATTATTTTGAAAAATATTCCATATCCCTAAAATAAATATGGCAAATATCCCCAAAATTCAGAAAGCATTGTACCCCATATCCCTAAAACTGATCCAAGTATCCCGTTTCCCTTTAAGTATTTACAAAAATATCCCGTATCCCTTTAAATTTTTTGCCAATGTCCCTGTATCCCTAAAAACCCTTCCAGGGCTTCAGTGATGCCGGTGAGGCTCGAACCCATTGCTTGACCCGTGACAGTCTAAAAAAACAAACATGCACATTCAGCGTATCAACTGTTACAGTGATGTCCAGTGATCGCATGACCCATGACAGCCTTCAGACCTCATGCCCAGTCATCGCATAACCCGTGATAGTCATCAAAACTCAGACAGCCAAGCCATGACCCGTAACAGTCATCTCCAGTCATCGAACCGTGACAGTATTTGGAACTTATGTCGAGTCATCGCATGACCTGTGACAGTCATGTACAGTAATCGCATGAACCTATTCAGAACTCATGTTCAGTCATCACATGACCTTGACAGCCATGCCCAGTATTCGCATGAACCATCACACACTTCCCAACTCGTATCCTGTAATCGCATGACCCGTGACAGTAGTCATGAAAATTCATCGTTTGACCTGTGACAGTTATTGCATGACACACGATAGTCTGCAAAACACATACACAGTCAAAACATGAACAGTGAGGCGTGCCGAATTATCGCTTCAGAACGCATGTCAATATATGGAATGACGAATGCATTGCAAGACAAATAACTCTTCGGAACTCATGCCCATTCACTGCATGACCCGTACCAGTAATTGCATGATCCGTGATAGTCTTCCGAACTCATGCCTACGCATAACCTGTAACAGTTATGAGGGTCTGGATGGGGTATAATGATTAGTGAATAGTGGCCCTTTTTTATAATGAATAGTGAATAATGTGCCAAAAAAATAATGATTAGTGAATATTGAGGGCCTTAAAAAATAATGAATAATCCTATTTTTTAATGAATTGAAGAAAAATATAATGAATAGTGAGTGAATAATCAGATTTCTTTGCCACCTTTTTCACTGTTAATAATTGGTCTTATTTTAATGAATAACCCAAAATTTTAATGAGATGAATAATGGGCTAAATTTTTAATGAATAGTGAATACCAGACCCCCCCCCATCCAGACCCTCAGTCATGTCCAGTCATCGCATGACCCGTGAAAGTCATAAAATGTAGCACAGGTTAACAGCTAGATATGCTGTACATTTTTCAACGACCAACAGTCTTTGTCAGAAGTGCTGTTTGTTTGTTTATTCGTTTGATTTGATTCTGTACGTCCCATCAACAATTTTTCAGTCGTAAAAGGACGGGCTTCCTGGGTTGAATCAGTACTAAGCTAGGATTAATGTTCTTGCTTAAGGACACAACACAGTGACTCCGGTGAGGCTCGAACCCGCGGCCCCTCGGTCTCGAGTCGAGCACACTGAAGTTTTAAAAGCGGCGAATCGATACCGTTCCGTAGGCTTATTTAGCCTACAAGAGTTTTCAAGAGCTGCATTTTTACAAGTGTTTACTAGATCAGTCACACTTGTTTTATTAATCAGAGTGATAAGAATCAATTTTAAATGTAAGAAGTAGCTTTCATGAATTATTTTTCTATGTAATACGAGAATGATTAGCGCACCACCCTCTTTTTAAAGTATTTGAGACCTTTTTTTATAGTTGTCGCCCAGTTTTCTCTGATCTGTTTTGATGCTTTCAATGGGAACAAGACAGTTCACCGACAAGACAATTCACCGACACGGTTTTTGAAGACAGTTCACCGACAGATTTGAAGACAGTTCACCGACACTTTTGAAGACAGTTCATCGACATTTTTTCTCATGTTATTGACATATATGGCTCGAAAATATAGTTGACTATGTGAAGAAATATTGATGAGTTATGATTTGATGTGATATGATGATATAGTTTGTTGAGAAAGCGGTATTTGGTTTGTCGGATTAATGATTAATAGACAGACATTTGATTTCTACATGAAGATATATTCATGTGATCATAATGTCAATTGTACGTTATTTTTGATGAAATTCGCCAGCAATTCAAAGATTTTCTTTTGAATATTTAAACAGATTTGTTTAGGCCTACCTTTTTATTTTTATATAGTTATTTTACGTTAGTGATATAAAACTTATTTTCGCACAGACAATGTAATGATCGCTCTATAGGCAGTAGTATGCATGTCTAATAAAATCATATTGCAATTGAATTAGCTTATTATTAGGTCGTTCGTTATAACATCCATAAATGGTGAAAATTGTGACATTCCATATAAATACAATATAAGATTTGTCGATGAACTGTCTTCAATTCTGTCGGTGAACTGTCTTCAAATCTGTCGGTGAACTGTCTTCAAAATGCGTGTCGGTGAACTGTCTTGTCGGTGAACTGTCTCGATTCCCTTTCAATTAGGTCCGCGCTTACGCCCGCGCGCTCGTTGCTATGGATTTTTTTACCTCCGACGGAAGAGTAGCTTAAGAATTCTTAGCTAAGAAAATGCTATGAAACGCACCGCGCTTAAGAAAATGTTAGTGAAACGCACTTTAAGAAAAAGATACGACAATCCTTAAGAAGTTCTTAAGCCTAAGATTTTCTTAGCGCTAAGATTGTTAGTGAAACGCTGCCCTGGTCTTGAGGACTAGACAGATTGAACATATATTAATTTATGTAAACACGTCATTAAGAAGCAGGTAAATGCTTGAAAAATTATATAAAATGGGATAACTCTGTAAATAGAGGACGGATTATTTTGAAAACTTCCAAATGACATATTTAGCATGTTTGCAGCAAAACGCAAAGAAAACGACACAGCGATGTTTATTATTCCATCACCAGTAGATAGCTCAAAATGACGTTTATCATAAAATTAATGACGTCACAAACGTGCCTGTCTACTCGAGATTGAAATAGGATTATATTAACTTTTTCCGGCAAGCAACTTTTGGATTGTTACTTGCACTTGCATTTAAAATTTGGTGTCATTTTGTCTAAAACTTACAAAGATATGACACTATATCGCAGATGTACCAAAACGTGCATTGCAATTTGCTTCAGAAAAACTTCAGTATACAGGAATGGCCTTTATATAAGGGTCTGTAACTCAAGAAATATAGTAAGTGTTTCTTTATGTTTGGTGCCATTTTAAAGGCGGCAAATAGTTCTTTCCAGAAAGGTATGACATTTTGTCGTAGCGTATATGTGAAGAAAGTTATGAAGCCACTTGCATTCATATTTGAACAGCCCTCGTATTATATATAAATCGTTGTATATATAACATTTGGAAAATAGGTTCATTTTTAATGAACATCTTAATCATGTTAATCTAAGTGTTTGTTGAGAATAAGCTTATTAACGTTAAGAATAAGGCAAAGATCAGGAATCGATACTATCAAGTACCACACCTGACCCGAGACACCATATGGGAAAGTGACGAAAACATAAGGAAACATCACACACAAGATTACCAAGAGGTCAGTCCTTTCTCAGCAGGTGATCACAATGTTGCAATGAACAGACAAGACAGAATAATAGAGACAAACGTGTAACATAAATAACACAAATGACCCACAAAAGAAGCACCGCCTTAGAACAGTCAGTTAACAAACACTGGAGGGCTTAAAGATGTTTAACGGTATCAACCTCAGCATTAGTTCTGATGTGGATCAAGACACATTTTGGAAAATGACACAAACACAAGAAAACACAACACTTAAGCCTATCCCAGGTTACATTCAGGAAAGACCGGCAGAATTCGAGAAACGAATCAAGCCTCGGGTGTACGTAAGGCGCATTTATTATGCGTAGTACTATGTACGAAAAAGCTTCATTTTGTTAGCCGGAAAATGTGTAAGGAAAATCAGTTTTTAGCATGTGAGTTCAGCCCTAGTAAAATCTATTTGTCTGATTACCCAAAAAGTTTAATCAGCAGAATAAATGAAGTTAATTGTATTTTTCACAGGCCCGTAGGAAGCAATTACAGATTGGGAGGCACTGATGGGGGGCACAGGTATGAAAATTTTAGGGCACAGATGCGGAATTTGTTGAGGCTCAGATATGAGAAGGATGGGGGCAAGGATATGGAAATTATTTGGCGCACACATGTGGAAACTATGAGGGGGGGGGGGGATACGGATGTGAAAATTGTAGAAGGGGGGTGACATCTGTGGAAATTATCTAGAGCACAGATGTGGAAACAATAAGGGTCACAACTGTGAAAATGAAAGGGGGGCACATTGGGGGCACAGATGTTAAACTGTTCAAGGGCACAGATATGGAAACCATAGTAGGGCACAATTGTGGAAATTTTAAGGGGCATGGAAGTGAAAATTACGGGGGTGATTCATGGGTTGATTTTTTAAAAAAAAAATTATTTTTTTTTTTTATTTTTTATTTATTTTATTTTTTTTTTTTGGGGGGGGGGGCATATTTGTGCAAATTATTGGGGGGCACGGCCCCCCCCCCCGTGCCCCCCCCCCCCCCCTATTCCTACGGCCCTGTTTCAATAAAATATTGCTATATTCAGCGCTTGGCTACTCGCCGAATTGCTGGCTCAATTATTATCTAAGTTATTGTATGGCTTGTGCCTATGTACGGGAAGATAATCCACGAAATTTAGCGAGCGTATTATCAACCATACAATAACTGCCCTATTGCACCAGCATGCATGTGCACTTTGTGCATTGTGAGATATTTGAGGTTATATCACTCAAAGGTGCAATAAAACAATAAACTGTAGCGTGACGAAAGCGAGGTATCGGACTTACAGGAAACTGTTGTAAAGACATAAAAGGTAGAGACTTACGATTAAACGTATGATTATTCAGACCGAGGAGGATCGAAGCAGGTCAATAGTATCTCATTAAATATTAACATGTTTGTTCAATTTGATTTGTATCATAAAACATAACTGAAAACAGACACATGAAAATGGACGCAATAAGGAAAAGAAGAACGTGAATTCTGATTTTGTATCTAATGCTACGTTTACACTATGTCCCCGGCGACCACGGCAGTCACGATTTCGGCCACCGTGGACGAAACGGGGTGACCGTAACACAACGTAGGGGAACGGGGTCGACAAACGTAGCTCGCCGTGGTTGCCGTGATCGCCGGGACAGATTTTTAAACAGTCAAAAAATTTGCCACGGCAGCCACGGCGGGATTGACCTACTTAAATGTGCCGTAGTAGAACGGGGAGAACGCAACAAAACTTGACGGAACGTAACAGACCTTAACACAACTTGGAGTATGTCCGTAGCTTGACGGCTTGTTTCAAGACGGCAATGCAAGGTCTGCCAAGGTTTGTCAAGGTCTATCAAGTTCTGTTGCGGTCTGCCACGTTGTCCTTACCCGACCCCACAGCTCGAACCTGAACATGGAGTCTAAGAATCTCAGATAGATGCATCTGAGGAGGAAAGTAGTGGCAAGGGTAGAAATAATCATTACTGAATGGACTTGGGTAGTTTCATTGTATTATAGAGGTGTCATAGGTTATAATTTCCCTTGGCAGAATATTGCATTTATTTCTTTGAAGATCAGTCAGTGTAGACATTGATAAAATGCTGTTTTGTGCGCCATTTCATTAGAATCTTCTGTGTTTTTTTAAAAAAATACTCATAAATGAGTCACTAGAGTACAAAGGGTTAATGCTGATACCAATGGCTGGTGTTTTTGTTTCAAGTCTCTCATTGTACAGTTTCGAAGAGCTTTGGAGGCCTGAAATGCGTTAACATCTTCGATGCAAGCTCTCTTGCTATAAAAAGTGAGAAATATCTCAATTGTTGCATTCGTTCTTTCAAAAACCATGCCCGCACTTTGCATCCGTCTTTAACCTTCCTGCTAGACGATCATTCTTCTATACAGCTGCTGGTTGCCTCTTTGCTGCCACAAAGGCTAGATGTACACTCCTAGCAATTATATAAATACGAAATCGGCTTCTTTATTGCCATTACATGTAATGATGTTTTTGATCTAACGATTGCAGCAGCTTTGTGGACCTCCTCTTTATACCGTGGGCATATTGGGGCTCAAACACCATTCAACGCCCACGTTTTATCGTAGAAAACCTTGACAAAACTTGATAGACACAGCAGAACTTGATCGCAACGTAACAAAACGTGAGAGGTCCCAACAGAACGTGGCAGGCCGGGATGAAACGTAGAACCATCCGTGACAGACCGTAGCGCGCCGGCGAGCCTCTGTAGCGGCAGACCTTGACAGACCGCGAGAAAACGTAGCGAGACTTAACAGAACTTGAACACAAAGACAAAAATGACTAAAAACACCACGGCGAGCTACGTTTCTGGCTACCGTGACTGCCGTGGCTGCCGGGAACATAGTGTAAACCTAGCATAAGTTGTTCCAAGGCGGTGCTACTTTCGTGGATCATTTATGTTATTTCTGTCTTGTTTTGTAATGCTTTCATGTACATCTGTTTGTTGATGCCTTGTGGTCATCTGTGGGGATGGTCTCTTGGCTCTAGTTTGTGATGTCTAATTGTGACGTTGTCACTTTTCCATTGGTATCCTGGGTCAGGTGTGGTGCTTGATTGTATCGATTCCTGATTTTTGCCCTCTTTCTTACTTTGACCATCTTAAAAAACCATTAACTCTATGTCTGTTAACCCATATCAGCCGAATGGAATTGACCACTCTTACCAATTGGGTCAGTCTATTTCTGTTTAAAGGGTTGTTGGGTGGTAGTTTTCATTTTTATTCACATTTTAATAGAATATTCTGTATGCAAACAGTTAAGACCCTGATCAGGCGCCACGTATTGTGGCGTCTGATCTGGGTTTGCACTGTTTGCCCATGTCCCACAAAAAGGACGCTAGGCTTTTATGGGGTTAAAATCAAATTACGCAGACAGGAAACAAGCTGATTAGTAATTGTTACATGTACATATACATGCTGAATGATTCCATTTCTGAGAATTAGCACCATATGTATTTGTGTTAGATGATCAGCGTGAAATAACTGTCAGATTTTCACAACCTGAAAATCTAGAATGAGAATGGAGTTGAACTGTTGTGTTGCTTTTGCTCAGGGTTTCGGTTGTGTGTGCTGTTTAGACCTTATCACCGTTTTTTCTCTTTTTATATCTTGATTTGTATGCGTTGGGGGAGGGTACATCAATGGTTTCGGAGATCTTTAATGCAAACCAAACATCTATGTGTCTTGATCCACCTCAGGGTTGTGTTTGAGGCTTGCACCGTTAGACATGTGTAAACCCTCTGGTGTTTTTTGCTGACCGTTCCAGGGCGGTGCTTCTTGAGTGGACTATTTTTGTTGTTTTTGTTTCTTGTTTGTCTTTGTTGTGCAGCTTTGTCTGTTTCTTGCAGCCTTGTGGCCACCTGCTGGGAAAGGGCTGACCTCTTGGCTCTCTTGTGTGTTGTATTTTCTTGTGTTTGGCTCACTTTCCAATATACTTCTTGATCCACATCGGGGCTGAGTGTGAGGTTTTCGCCGTTAAACAGAGAATACTAGGCGAGAGTCTTTTGATATCAAGTTTAACAGGCAAGGTTTGGAGAACGCTTGTTGACATCGCGAGGCTTGCCAAGCAATTCAAGATTCGTTCTCAAAGCTGAGCCTGGTAACTTGATATCAAAAGAATCGAACCTGGTATTATATTTAATAACCGTTTACCCATTCTTTCACTCGTCAAACTAGCAATTATGACGTAATATTCGATTTTTGTGTTGATTCAGCGCCATTAACGACACCATTCAAAGGCACATGCCGCGAGATAGACAACGTTTATAAGGCAACCCGCAACAATGCAGTTAATATAAGAGGTAACTGATAAAACAGTTTAGTCGATGTTGTTTTTTGCTGATCGTTCCTTTTGTGGATCCAATATTTATTTTTCGCATTTGTCTTTATAATACTGTCTTGTCTGTTCCTTGCAGCCTTTGTGATCACTTACTGGGGAAGAGCCGGCCTCTTGGCTCTCTTGTATATGATGTTCAATTGTGTTTTGTCACTTTCCCATATGGTGTTGCGGGTCAGGTTTGATACTTGATTGTGTCGATTCCCGATCTTTGCATTACTCTTTACATTAAATCTTAACCTTAAAATTCAGACATGTCAAAGAGTTAAATTTCAAGATGTGAATCAGAAATTTTGAAATGTAAAATTAATATGTCATGATGTGAATCGAAATGTCTAAGATATGAAATGAAATGTAACTAATATGTTGATAATCTGAAATTTCAAAATATGAATGCTGTATTATTCACGATGCCCATCGAAATCTATTTACTTTCCGGATTGGCCCTGTTGCTCTTCCATACACATGACTTACCTGTAGAGATGAAATTCAGCATGAGAATGAACGATGTTGATGTCTTGATACATGTGACATAGTCCAGAGACAGCAGGCGCATTGTGTACTGTCATCTCATGGTGTACACACTGCAATACAATGATAAAAATAGAAAACAATGACCAAATTCAACCTAAAATGGCTGACATAGACCTTTTTTTAAATATGCTAAATGGGATATTCAATTCAATAAGAATTTTTGATATGTTTGATCGCTCCATTTTCAATATTGAGTATGTTGTACAACGGTCATCTTCAAATGTTAATTTTTATTATGAAAAACAGTGCATATCTTATAATTTGCGACCTCTCATCAGGATGTGAGCTGTTTCAAGTGCCCCAGTCATATAAGAATGACCGCGATGAATTAACGTGTGCCTCTTTTAGGTAGGGGGATAATACAACCGAAAAAATGAATGGGTCACCGCTATAACGGTGTGGATATTGTCGGCGTTGGCGTGACGCTTTTTACATGAACTATAGGGCGGATTGGAATCAAATACAGTAAAACCTGCCTTAAGCGGCCACTTAAACTTAGACAAAAGGTCTTAATGGAAATTGTGGCTTAATGAAGGTCGAAAGTATTGCAGAATGGCATTCTGCAATACTTTTGACCGCATTAAGCGATAATCGGTATTGAAAACCAATTAGTGTGTTCTTTATGAGTGGTCGCGTAAGACACTGGTCTTACATGTACTGTATACATGAATATAACAATGGGACGTTACTTTTTAAGGCCGCAGTGGTTCGAATAGGTATTTGAGCATGTGTGCCGTGGGACATTTGTTTTCTATAAAAACAATACTAGTACATGTATAAACATGTGAATATGTTGATGTTTTTTTCTTTCAATATGTCAATAATCAATTAAAAGTTGTCAATTTGAAATATTCAACTTTAACTCCGAAATTCGAATTATGTTAATCTGTTTTACATGTATGAAGTTTATAATCTTTTATATGAGGGTCTGGATGGGGTATAGTGATAAGTGAATAATGGCCATTTTTTATAATGGATAGTGAATAATGAGTCAAAAACATATTTCATAGTGAATAATGAGGGCCTAAAATTTATGAATAATCCTATTTTTAATGAATTGAAGAAAAAAATAATGAATAGTGAATAATCAGCCCCCCCCATCCAGTCCCTCTTATATGAAGATGTCAGTCTGATATTTTATGTTGTCGATCTTAAATTCCAGTATGTCAATCCTTAAGATCAATATGTCGATCTGGGAAATTGAGAACGCTAGGCCTTGTTGCAGGAGTCTTACATTGTAGTACGCAAACCATATCTCGTTTTTCTTAGCACAAAATCAAAATTGCTATTTGGAACAGGTCCAATATTATACAATTTTGTTTTATAAACTCTCCTCGATAAACCATTGGTACATTTGTACCTTAAAGGAGATTAAAAGTTGTTTTCCCAAGATCAATATATAGCAGAGATATGTTTATTGTAGTTTGTAAATAAACACCTTGATAGATTCAACACTTCATTTCCAACTGGAATCAAATCTTTTCACAAATACGTCAATGTCGTCTCCCGTGTCGTCTCTAAAACCGGTTCAATAATTACGCTAACACGTGGTCTTAAAGAGACTAGGTCTGTAACTATGAACATTTTTCGAAAAAAAATCTTTTTAAATCATTAGTAAAAATAGAATACGGTTATCTTTTCACAATACAAATGTAAATATGTTCATTACAGCTGTAAACTGCATGGAAAAGTGAATTATCTTATAAAACAGGCGATTTTTCTCTTGTTAGGAATTATTTACGGCCCTTCAATAATTCTAGACAGTTGAATTTCAACATAAATGCTGTTGTTTTGAGAGTGATCATTTGTTAAGATTTATGAAAATGGTACAATGTTTACCTGAGTTTGAGTATTTTTAGTGTATTCTTGAAAATAGAAACTTTATGCTCCAAAATCAGAAGATCAAACGATACAGACTTTGCAGCTTTAAAGAGAAGCTACAGTTGCAAAGTCTCTATGACCATAAACACATTAGGATCAGTAACTAGCTTTTGGAACTTATCACATCGCCTAGCAGCGAAGGCTCAGGTGAGCCTGCGCATACGCACAGTCTCGCCAGAGCCGTCGCTTCTTGCATAAATAAAGTAAAAAGGTAGGCAAAGATCAGGAATCAATCAAGTACCACACCTGACCAGGGACACTATATAGGAAAGTGACAAATACACAAGAAAACACACCACACCAGAGAGCCAATGGGTCAGCCCTTTTACAGCAGGTGATCACAAGGCTGCAAGGAACAGCCAAGACAGCATAACAAAGAAAACATGAAACATACAGTAAAACCTGTCTTAAGCGGCCCTTCAAAAAGGCAGACCAAAAATTGGTTTTCTAGACCGATTATCGCGTAATGCAGGCCAAAACTATTGCAGAATGCTCCAAGGGGGGAGCATTCTGCAATACTTTCGACCTTCATTAGGCTAACAATTGTCATTAAGATCTTTGCTTCGTCTATGTTTAAGGCAGGTTTTACTGTAAATCACAAAAATGAATCACAAAAAGCACCACCTTGGAACGGTCAGTACACATTACTGGAGGGATTAAACATGTTTCACGGTCCCAACACCACCCTGTATTCTGATGTTGATCAAGAGATAAAACAAATATAAAGACTCAACAGAACATACAACTGAATACCGCCGCAAACGGAATCCAACAGTTATACCCAGATGGACCTGACCAAAGACACAACGGCAGGCCCAACCCTAACGGGTAGTGATTGTATAAGTATCCCTTGGGGATTTGAATAATAAGAGAATGTGCGGAGAAAGCTGATAATTTTGGGCCGCCAAAAATTATGAGAGAAGGAGAAGAAGCAGACCAAAGTGAAATTTTAAAAGAAACTTTTGTGAGCAAACGGTAGAGAACCTGATCAGACGCTGCGTTTTGCGGCGTCTGATCTGGTTTTGCACTGTTAGCCGATGTCCCACAAAAAAGGTCGTTAGGCCTTTATGGGTTAAGGTTGTATTTGCATGTACCAAATTATCGTGTGTGGACTTGGGGCACACAGATAGCTCAGTCGGTAGCGTGTTAGCTCTGACTAGCTGGATACCTCTTCCACGCAGGTTCGAATTTCGCTAGCGTCGCTAGCAAATATATCGATAAGCGAAAAATTATTAAATTGTTCCTGCAATCGTATGTATCTCAATGGTTTGACTGTCACCTTCCGGGTTGGGTGGTTTCACAGTGTATTTCCCGTCCAAACGCCTTTAACTGCAATTGCTTTCCCCCACTACTAGACAGTCGGCGTCTTAGAAGCAGACGTCTATCTGCAGTAAGGAAGTAAGTAAGTGCATAAAGTAACGCACAAAAAAACATAGAAAAATTACAGGATCCCACAATGGGAGTACTAATCAACAACAACAAAACCTCTGCCTTAGAACGTACAGCAGCCTTAGCCAAAGGGGGTGAGGCTTAACTGCATTTTACTGGTACCAAAGGCTCGCTCTAGATTCTGCTGTTGATGAAGCACAAAAATGTTACGCTCGCATGGAGGCTTCAGGCTGCCAAGACTACAGTAACTAGTTAGGAAGTATGAAAAGGTGGCAAAGATCTGGAATCGTTAAAATCGAGTACCACACCTGACCCAGGATACCACATTGGAAAGTAACAAAAACACAATAAAACATCGCAAACGAGAGCCAAAATATCAGCCCTTTCCCAACAGATGACCACAGGTGGTGAACAGACAAGACAACATGAAAAACACGGAACATAAATAGCAAAATGACTCACAAAAGAAACACTGCCCTGGAACGGTCAGTAAAAATACTTTTACTGGAGGGCTTAAACTAGTTTCACGGCGCCGACCTCACCCTCAGTTCAGATGTTGATTAAGACACATATATGTTAGGTTTGCATAAAAGACTCCTAACTTATCCATGCATCATCTCCTAGAACATATAAATCAAGATATAAAAAGGAGATAAAGCAAAGATTAGGACTCACCAGTACATAAAACTGAACACTGGAGCAAAAGAAATCCTTTCTAATCTTAAATTAGAAAAATATGCCTATATTTTCTTTTATTTGCTTTTTTTTACAGAAGGCGTCTCTTGAAAGAAGTCAAACACAGAACATGTATTGTTTATGGTTTATACCATTAAAGTTGTGGCGGCAATTTTGTTGGTGTAACTTTGACAATTTATGTAAACCTTTTGTGTCTTCATGTCCAGGAAAATTAGCTTAATTGGCTTTTGAGATTTTTATGTGCAGTCCTTATGTCGTAATTTTCGTTTTAAACGCATTCCAAAGTAAGTAAGGGTGCGAAGATCAGGAATAGATGCAATCAATTACCACACCTGACCAAAGTTGCAATAGTCCTGAGGAGTATACTGTATATTTCACTGACAGTGTATGCATTTGGACGGTGATGATGAAAAGGGTGAGAAAAATTCCTGTTTGGGCCTCTAGCAAGTACCCTACTCTTTTTATGTTGCTGGATCCTCAGGCTAATGCGTGACCAATTATAGAAGAGATTTGTCAAATTTCTTTTCCACAAATGTCCTGCATTGGTCACGTAACTGTGAAATATCCTATTTACGTTGGGGAAACGTTTTGTTTACATTTGGGGAAAGTTTGATTTTAACGTTTAGAAACCCTATTTTTGCAATCGAATTTTGGGTTCATAAATGTTTTTGACAAACGTTACAAAAGAAAGTTATCCAAACGTTGAGGAAATTGTTTTTTTACGTAAGACGAACGCTTGATTTTAACGTTTAGGAACCCTATTTTTGCAATCAAATTTTTGGGTTCCTAAACGTTTTTGACAAACGTTTCGAAAAAAAACTTTCTGAAACCTTCAACCTTCATGTAGTTTTTCAATGTCCTAAAATTCTAATTCTGATGTTTGTTGTGTCTCAAACTGTAAGTCATAACTACAGCCTGGGATCTGCTAGTAACTGCAAGTATTTATCATGCACTGTTTCGTAACGCCACGAAATTATGTGACAATCGCAAAAACTAAAGTTTTGGGTTATACAGTAAATCTATTGGAAGCAAGCAGTTAAAGGGCATATCAAACATTCTTCCAACTATTGTTATTATGGATTTCGCAGCAAATCCTATCGAAGTGCTTATGTAAGTTTCTTTGTTTGGTATCAAGATGTTTAAGCACTAAATAAACTACCTGCAGTTTCGTATTAAATATGTTTTGATCAATTAGATGAGCATTTATTGGAAAAATGATATAAAATGAAAACATTAATTCAGCTAAAGCAGTAATTTAAAAGCGACGCCTTTGTTTGCAGTCACTACTTGTTTACAGAACTGCATCAAGCGCTTGTTTCTAAATTGAGCTTTGCATTGAATTTTTTTATTATTTTTGCCAATAATCACCTACATATATATGAGAACTTGAATAGTTTTCAATAAAAAAAATTATTGTGGTTGTTCTTTGGCAGAAACCAGTACCTATGTGAAAGGTTTATATAACGCTTATGAAAGGTTACATTTAAACAAACCTTATACAACCAAAAACACGCGTTTTAGAAACGTTTCTAACTACCTGGGTCTTCCTCGATATTCTTAAACCAAGGCCAGAAGCAGTATGCGGTACTCTGCAACTCCAAAATGTATCCACACACCAAATTTTGGATGCCTACCTCACATTATATACAGATATTGTCCGGGCTCGATCTATCAAGAATTTTGGCTAAAGGTCAAGGTCAAAGAATGACAACAGCTGGTGGCATACCGTGGCCAATAGATGTACCACATACCAAATTTGAGATTTCTATGTCCTATAATATAGAAGGTATGTTCAGTACACGATTTTATAAAACTGAGGCCAGAGGTCAAGGTCACAGTTGCCCAAAGTAGCACGCTACAATCTCCAACATCCTGATACATTAACACACAAACTATTTGAGATTATTGCCTCAAAAATGAGGGAGGTATGTTGGGGATATGATTTTTTCAAGCTTTGAGGCAAGCGGTCGAGGTCAGAGTGACCTAAAACAGTATGTACCATTCCATTACCTCAACATGTATCTGAAATATGGGATTTCAATTTGTGATATAGCATAAGAAATATGCTCCGCACACGATTTTAAAAGACCAAAGTCAGAGGTCAAGGTCAAAGTGATCCAAAACTAGTACGCTACAATCAACAACACCAAAATGCATCCAAACACGAAAATTGCTGAGATATGCTCAGGATACGATTGTTCTAGGACGACTGGGGCAAGAGGTCAAGGTCAAAGTGACCCCAAAATGGTACAGAACATGGTGCACCCTACGATGCATCCACATACCGAATTTGGAATTCCTACCTGCAATAGTAAAGGAGGTATGCTCCAGACACAATTTGAAGACCCAGGCACTTTGAATGGACATTGTGATTATTCTTTGCGCGCATAAAACTGTCTGTCATGCCCGTCATAAGTCAGTGCCTTAGATCATTTTTATTCTTTCACAATGTAGATAATAATCACATAATGTAAGGTTCGTTTAATGATTGTGTGTTAACTTGGGGACGTTTTTTTTAACTCTGAAAAGTCTACGCCCAACGTTATGCTAATAGTCCTTCCGTTTTCGATAGTGGTTCAATATTGTTGCGGTCGGCCGTGGCCGGCCGCTTATATAAACTTCAATCAAAACATACATCAAATTCAGGTTTTCACCAAACCATTATGCCGTGCTCAGGCTATATTTTATTCGCTTCCGAACAACGAGCGGGGTACCAAATATCGTGGGTTGACCTACAGCGCGAAGTAAACTGTCCGTGAAATCTGTAAGGCTACCTATAGCGCGAGGCATGACTCGGTCGCTTAACCCCTAGGCTGCACTTTAGGGTGTGGCCAACAGGTATAACAGGCAAGCTCGTTTGCGAATTTAATTTTCACAAAGAAGGCGTCAATTTGCCCTGTCGCTTATATAAACGCAATAAGTATTAGCTTTTCAAAAAAGCTGGCGAAAGTGAAACGTCCCAAAGTCAAAACGTCCTTGATTGGCAAAGAGTGCGAGCGAACTTCACATCAGTAAACGTACTTATATGATTGTCATCCACATCTGATCACATAGAATTACTATGAATTCAGGCACTGTCTTATGACGGTCATGACAAACAGGTTTTATGCCCCCAAAGGGAGGCATATAGTAATCAAACTGCATGTCCTTAGTGTCCTAAGTGTTTGAGTGTTCATATCATATCAGGAGTATATCTCCTCTATTATTTTAGGTAGGAATGCCAAAACTCGTGTCTTAATGCATTTAGGGTCATAGAGCGTCACGCACCTTTACCACTGCCATCAGATCTAGAAAAATTGTGTCACGAGCATAAATCCTAGGAATCCCAAATTTGGTTTGTGAACACATCTTGGGGTCACGGAGTCTGTACATATACAGTTAAGCGACCACTGTGACCTTGATTTTCTGGCATCAGGTTTAAGAAAAATGTGCTGTCTAGTGTTGTCAAATGATTTTCCATAAAGGTGTCGCATGCTAGATACATTACCATAACATACCATGCATAAGCTGGGTGCTTTCAAAAGATCAAGCAACATCCTCGCTGGAAGCATGTGTTAAATGGTAACAAATCACAGTTCAGATGTTAATAATCAGAGCTTAGAATAAATCTACATGTACAAGCTCTAGAAGTTCGAAATGGAAGCATGCAGTGGGCAAGAATACATACAATGATAGGGCTAAACGACCGCCAGCTTTTTTGAAAAGCTAATACTTGGTTCTTTAAACGTCTCCTTCCCACAAGTCCTCGGTAGGTTTATATAAATAGGCAAACTGGCTGAGGGTATCACTATTCGATTTCAACCGCAAAAACGAGTCCTTTACGCGTAAAGGGGTCGTTTTTCGCATTTAACAGCATCCTTGTCGGTGAACTGTCTTTTTTCCACATACACACGACCGTTATACTAACAGTATGTTATATACTCGTAAATAGACAGCCAGCTTTAGAGTATCACTTCGCCGGGCGTAAGCCGGTTGTAGTCTATAACCGGCGGGGCATTCGATTGATTTGAATCTAGTAGCAGCTCACCCATTAGGTGCACTCCCGGCGTACGCCGATCTCGCCGAATTTCAACGTTTTAGTGCCAAAGAAACACAGCCATCGAGCGCCGCAAGCAATTAAACACCAAATTCACCGCCAAAGAACTGTACAGCAGTAGCGTGGTCTTGTAAGCGAAGAAACCAACGAATAAAACGGATCTTACCACTGGCAATGACCACTGGCAAGTTAAGTAAATTATTTTTTTATTATCGCAGCACCATGTCAGAAAGGTTTGAGTCGAAAAGCGCCCGCTGCTAGTTGAGTAAAAACTTGTCTCTAGCAGGATGATTTCATGAGCGAATGCACCAGAGGCCGCTAACAAAAAGTATTGATAAGGACAACTGCGTAGTAATACTGCAACATCATGAAATGCTTGGAACCATGGCAGAAAAAAATAGAGATAAAATAATCCCATGCTGACAGAATGAATACTTGAATCCAGCAACGAACGAACCAGGAAGGAAACCGGATTATGCCGGTGTAAGTATGCATTACCAGTGAAGCAGTGTGTATTTATGGAACCATGACAGAATGGTAGAGATCGAATAGCGTCATGCTGCCGGTAGTCTGAAAATTGTAGCATGTAAAACTATCCAGAATAAGGATATCACGAGCGAACGATCCAGAGACCGCTGATAGAACGTATTGGTAAGGTATGCTGCACAATTGTATACTGACAGCATGCATTTATGGAAACATGACAGAAATGTAGAGATAGAATAGTTCCAAGGTGTTGGCAGGATGAAAGCTGTTGAATCCAGCAGGATGATTCCATGGGCAAGCGAACCAGAGACATAATTCTGATCATACCGCTGGCAATACGTATCGGTAGTATGCTACGGATACATGTACCTACATACTGAATTTATTGCTTAAAGTATATTCGAAACTTTATTCCGCGGTCTCGTATTTTTTGCGAATTTTGTTTTCACCGCCAATAGTGCCGAATAGAAATACCCGCCACATATAAGTGTTTTTATCCTTTAATAATTTGAAGGAAAAAAAACATAATATTACCTACAATATCAAAAATAATCCAGATTTAATCCAAAATCAAAGTTAAAAAAGATCACAAAATTACGAAAAAATCAAACTCCATTTTGTCAATCCATAATGTCAGTCATACACACTTTATTTCTTATGAAAGTAAACCATATACATGTAAGAAAACATGACAAAGGTATAAAGCTATTCTTTTATTAAACATGTTAAACGTCTTAATCTTTGTCCCGATGAATAAACTAGTAGGAGTCGCCCACCTTGGTTTTCCAGCATTTCAGTTTCAATCGCTTATTAATTACCATTGACTCTCATTCTACTTAGGTAATAGTGTGGATCCTGATCAGTTGGCTTCTTCAGAAGCCAACTGATCTGGATCTACACTGTTTTCAAAGCAGAAATTTCCGAGTTCACCAGGATAGTGTTAAATCTTGTGCCGCTGATCCCAAGTTGAGGGGCTATTTCCAATTAATCTATCAAGACTAGTGATACAAATGTATACATGTATACACCAACAAAAAAATAAAACAGAATAGACCACCAAGATGATGTTTCGTTCAACGCCCAATGATCTGGATTTACTGCCTTAATGAAAGTGAATTATTGGCGATTGCATGGATATATTCTTCAGCAGGTTATAAGTCGGACTGACCGGATTATCATAATACGCACTTTCACCACTGATTGACCAAAGAGTATTACGTCTTGTTTTCACAAACTGCAAAATTAGAATATGTTTTTATTCTTTTGAATAAGGTAATAAGCCCAGTCTTGCTCTTATAAACCCTTAAATGGATTAATGTCTTTAAAAACTTGGCAGGCAATATACAAGTTTAGGTTCAAATACTAAGAGTGAGACATGACCCGTGCGTGCGTGTGCGCGTCTGTGTGTGAGGGGTGTACTAACGATATAAGCCAAACATATACATGTATTGGGTTGGGTCGAGCCGCATCAAAGCGGTTTTAGAATTGTCTGTAACTGGGTGGGGGCTGTGTTTCTTTAGTAAATTCATACCTTTCTAGAAAGGGGCTCATGCCTGTCTCGAAAGGGGATGCAATCGTTAACTTTTAGTATAAAGAGACCAGATTTAAACTAAAAGATAAGATTGCAAAAGAGCAAAATAACAAGAAAATCAGATTTGAACTCTTATGAGGCCAAAAAGACTAGCATATATTGTTGTTGTTGTTTTTTTCTACGATGGGATCTGACTTTTGTCTGGAAAGGGATTTTTGATCATGCCTTGAAAAAGGGTAGGGGGCGCAGGATCCTTTCAAATGCTCGGTAATGAAATTTTCGATGTTTGAATGTAATGAATTAGTCGAAAATTGTTTTCCCTTGTTTTGCTATGCTCCGATAGGTAAGTAGCCGTGTTAAGAAACCACGAGAAAGTTGAGTTTAAGATTTGAAATAATCATTCAGCTGTGGAACGACTGACTAGACAGACGTGTTTTATCGAGAAGAACTATGTCGTTAGATAGTACACTACGGACAGTGAATAACGGACATGTACAGAATTGACATCGGTGGAAATTTGAGGGAACTGTTGTTTGATCCAGCAGGAGTTCAAAAGCCATAGGCCAAAGTATTGGTTATTCTGATTCTGTTAATCAACGTATGTGGGGTGGGGCAGGTCAGGCCCTAGGAACATTTCTTGAAGAGAGATACACACACACACATCGGTGCACCAGCTTTGGTTCCTTTTGAGCTTATTCAGACATAACAGTCGTACAACGAGGTATCGTCAGAACTGGTTTTGCTTGTAGTGAGGCGAACAGCATCGGAAGAAACTGCCGTTTCACCAAGAACGAACTACTAGAGAAATGAGACCTTCTCTATGGAAGATTCCAAGCCCATGAAATTTTAAGATGAGTATTGCATTTTTCATTTTGAAAAAATGAATAAATAATTAAAATCTGAACGGGGCCAACTATCATATTGATTTTGGCAGGTTCAAGACAAACCAATTTGGGTGAAATTCAATACCATAAAATTATATCTGATTTTAAAAGAAGGTTCATTTGTACATGAAGCAGTTTATGATATTTTGGAAAAGGTCTGATTTAAAAATGTGAAAATGTTTTGTAATTTCATTAAATGCTCAGTTCAAAATAATGGCAAAAGAGGTTGCTTGATAAAGGTTTTATACCAAGAGCTAGTTTGAAAATGTTTATTGGGGCCAGTACATATTTTGGAGTCGCTTGGGACCGTTTTGAACTCTGTGGGGTTTTCTTTTAGCATACCTCAAGACGGATTGATAAGAGAAAGTCTTCATTGCGAGATATACGCCAGTACTGGGTGGATCCCTGTTACGAAAGATGCCAGCTTTGTGGCGTCAAAATATTATATGAGTATAGTTAGTTATAGGATCTGTTTCGCAAATTATGACAAGGTACATTAGTATTGACATAAATAAGGCGAGCCCATGAATTTTCTTCATTATGATTTCCCAAGAGAGCCTTAAACTGTATCCTTCTGGGAAAAGACAAGTTTTCTCAAATGTACTTAGTATTTATATTCAATAGACATATTGATGTGTTTGTACGTTAAACGAGATGCCGTATGGCTCCTGTGCTAAAAAAGCTTAAAGTTTTCTGATTAAGTGGTTGTGTGATGTATAAGAGTTTTACAGTCACTAAATCATATTTTGAGCAAGCAGAGTGCAAATGCTTCACAGAAATTGGCATAGTACATAAAGGATATATTAATCCAGAATTGCAAGATATAGCCATGCAGTTTGTTTTTTTTAGATTTTCGTCAGGCATGCCATTCATTTAAAAATCGTTTGGCTGCCGTGGATATTTTGGATAGAGTAGATTATTTATCATACGTCACAGAAAGATATGACTGAGGGTTATCTTGTGATATGTTGGGCTTGAGTAAGCGGGGAGTTTTAGAAATTGAATATTTTGTATCAGAACATGATACTTAATTGGCATTTTAATAATAATAATAATAATAATAATAATAATAATAAAATGTAGCGAACGCATTTACGTTTTGATGTAGGACTAGAATGTTTTGTACTGTTTGTCTCACCTATTTTTTTGGTCACTAGAATGTTAAGAAAAGCGGAGAGGTGCAAGGCTAAATGCGTTTTATTATTTCCAGAGTGTAATCGGTCAACCTTTGGCATAAAGAAGGAAACATGCATTCTTTAATAGAATATTTTGATGTATTTGCCTAAAGAGAAGCAGGTTTTCATACCATATATAAGTAATAGTTTTACCATGGGTTGTCCGCCTGTACGTGGAGATAATCCACGAGCTTTAGCTTTCATGCTAAAGTTGGTAAAGGTGGTATAAATGGGGTTGATATGTTTCGTAATGCAAATTCAACATTTAATACGGGTTATACTTGTAAAATGTTGAAGACAATGCGTAGTAGTCTCGCTTCGTTAAGCGGTTATGGGGTATGCCTTAAAAAATTGCTATTGGCTGTTTTTGGCGAATAGGTTGTATGGGCGGGTATCGGCTCATTCTATAAATTAAGCATTTAACACATTTGTTATACTTTTATATTTTTGAAGCCATCGTTTAGAAGTTGTCTCGCTTCGTTAGGCGGCTATGGTGTATGCCTTTCTATTTGCTAGTATCGGCAATTATGTAGTATGTGCGTGTATCGGCGCATTAACATTCAGCATATTTGTTATACTTGTAAATATTAAAGACATCGTGTAGGAGTTGTCTCGCTTAGTTAAGCGGTTATGGCGTATGCCTTTCTATTTGCTGGCATCGGCGAATAGGTCATGTATGCGGGTATCAGTGCATATGGCTAAAAATTAATATGTTATATGTTGTTATACTTTTGATTTTTTAAAGACAATGTGTAGGAGTTGTCTCGCTTTGTGAAGGGGTTATGGCATATGCCTTTCTATTTGCTGGTATTGGCGAATATGTCTCTGTGTGTGCGGGTACCAGTGCATATGGTTTAAAAATTAACATATATGTTGTTATACTTTTCAATTTTTTAAGACAATGTGTAGGAGTTGTCTCGCTTTGTGAAGGGTTTATAGCGTATGCCTTTCTATTTGCTGGTATAGGCGAATATGTCGTGTGTGCGGGTACCAGTGCATATGGTTTAAAAATTAACATGTTATATGTTATACTTTTTAATTTTTTAAGACAATGCGTAAGAGTTGTCTCGCTTTGTGAAGGGTTTATGGCGTATGCCTTTCTATTTGCTGGTATCGGCGAATATTTCTTGTGTGCATCGATGCATATGTTTTAAAATAGCATACTGTTTTGAAAAGTACACACTGATTATTAAAATGACTGACTGACAATTTCTATGGCACGCTAAAGTGCTTACAAAGAGAAGACAAGGATAATAATTCCTCTGAAGTGAATTCTTACCTGAATCTGCTCTTTGAAGCGATTGTGTTATTCAATATTTGTATACCTACGGCGACGTTGGTCTGAGAGGTAATCGACGTCGATATAACGTTTGTTTTTGACGTCATGAGTCTGCTTAGCGTTTGCGTGCATTTGATAGAGTGAGGTGAACTGGAAACGGCACAGGGGCTATTTAGGGTGACAATGCGTTTATTTTTTTTCAGAGCCTTGCAGTTAAAATAGAGAAGCTACTTGGCGTCACGGCGGACAAGGGTCTCCCTGCTATCTGAGTTACTCATAAAGAAAGAGCTGATAGAACGAATGCATCCTATAAACGAAGATTTAACCGTTGAAGAAGTTATTGACTTGAAGTAAGGATGTGTTTGCCACCTCGGTGTGTCATATGGCTTTATATATTAGTATATCTCATTCAGTCTGCAAATAGTGAATTCAGAGTCCCATTACAAACGCATATTACAGTATTAAGGGTGATAGCCTATTCGGATCGAACTGTTAAAATTGAAATGCAGCGAGGTGGCGTTTAACAGTGTATACATACATGAGTCTGTTTATTATATTGTCTAGTAAGACAGACAAATACAGAGACGGTACATGGATTCTAATAGCAAGAAATAGTACAATAATTTTCCGTTTTTGAAACTGGAGTGATATTTCCTATGGGCAAATATTGCCGACGATTCAGATATTTAAATTAGTTCTCATCTGAGTGCAACAAAACTGGTTATAAAGTAAGCAAAAAAAAAAAAAAAAAAAAATGTCATATAGTAAAATGAAATATTAGATCTTGTAACCACAACACTTTTTTGAATCGGTACTGTTTGCACTCATTGAGATCTGGTTGTGACTGATGCATTCATGACAGATTTTTCAAGCGGCAAGGTATAGATCAGCCATGGACGGTTATATAAAGACTCCGTAGACGAAAGGTTAAAAGTTTCTCAGTCATTTTGAGCTTAATAACAGTATTGCAACATTTCAGCCCGTTCTTTTAGCTTCAGTCGGTCGGTAGTTCCAGCGGCTTATACCAAAAAATAAGATTTTTGTTCTTGTTGTATTTATAAGCTATCGGAGGTGGTGTTGCAAGGGAAATGAAATTTTCGATGTTTGAATGTAATGAATTAGTCGAAAATTGTTTTCCCTTGTTTTGCTATGCTCCGATAGGTAAGTAGCCGTGTTAAGAAACCACGAGAAAGTTGAGTTTAAGATTTGAAATAATCATTCAGCTGTGGAACGACTGACTAGACAGACGTGTTTTATTTAATATGCATGTATATACATGTAGTATGCGATAAGAGGGCTATAGGCATTAAGGTATTGGTTTCCCGTATAAAGCAATGCATGCATCCTTCTTATCGTAGTTCAAAAGTCTGTAGAGTGTTCTGTCCAAGGGGCTGTTATGTGGTAGATAACTATGTATGCATTTAGATGTTTTAATAAACATCAAGAAAAGTTTCTTATGAAAGAAATGGAAAAGTTTACGGAAAATATAAGGTGAAGTCGGTCGGTAGTTCCAGCGGCTTATACCAAAAAATAAGATTTTTGTTCTTGTTGTATTTATAAGCTATCGGAGGTGGTGTTGCAAGGGAATTGTATTTATCCTTTTTATGAAAGAAAACAAATGCGCTGTAATTGTTGGCATCTAACATTTATGACCTTGATCATTTCATGTTCAGTTGAGTTGAGCACGAAAATAGTTTTATAAGCTCGAGACGTGGCCCTGAGGTTATAAAACCTTTTCCATGCTCAACTCAGCTGAGCATGAAATATATCCTGCTGATAAATGTTAAAATGCCACAAATGTTGGCATTTTAACATTTCAAGCATGATAAATACAACATCTGAGATACTTAAAGCAAGAAACGTTTCTATTTGTAGGTATTTTAGTTTTTATGAGCAGCTGAATTTTCGTGCTCAGTTGAGTTGAGCATGAAAATAGTTTTACAACCTCGAGACCAGGTATTAAACATTGTTCAAGCAAATGACGTTGCTCGAATTATGCATACATTTGGTAACACGTTTCATACCATGTAATTATGCATGTTTTTTGTTATTTGTAGTTATTCTTACAATTCAACATGTTCATTAAATCATTTCAAGACTATGTGTACCATTAGTGTGTCATATGGTTTAAAATCAGTTCATCGGACTGGATCTGGGTCCAAGCTGTTGTGCAAATGTTATCAGAAAAGAAAGATAGTCGTAGGGTACTTTATAATTGTGAAAAGTTGGATTATTACAACGATTTTTCAAGAGAATCCCCGCGAGTAACATGTTCACCACGCTTTCGCACCACCCAATCTCCACATAAGCATTACTTCCTTGTCATTGCAAGTATCTTCTAAGATTTATAACTCCTTTTGCTGTTCCATAATGTCACGTTATTATAACTTGTAGTAATAAAGAGATTCGCCACAATTCACATATTCACCACGCTTTCGCACCAACCAATCTCCACATAAACATTACTTACTTGTCGTTGCAAGGATCTTGCATGATTTCTACATCCTTGAGCTGTTCCATAATGTCACTTTATTATAACGTGTAATAATGAAGTATCCAGGTATGTTCATGTCACGTTTCTTTCTGTTTGTATACAGACCTTAAGATAAGAGTATGACATCAAGTATTAATATTCTTATTTCTCAACCAAAACATTTGTTATGGGTACTCAAAAGAACCGTCTCGATGGGACAGTTTTTTGAGCACCAAAAACACATGTTTCGACTAATGTATAAGAAATAAATCACATTTAACGCACACACAAAAATGTCTTTCTGTGTCTATGCTGTATAGAATCTCATAAACATATTGACTTTTCTGAGACAAACAAACTTATAGCTTCTCTAGCACTTGCTAAATCAATAAACACAGATCAGTTCGAATTGGAGATGTATAACAATGATGTATAGAGCATGATTACGTTTGAAGCGAAGGCCAAAATCGATCATGGATTATTTTTCGTATTGCCCATTTTGTTTGTTTTTTTGATTTAACTCTTAACGTCCCATCAACAATCTTTCAGTTATATAGGGATGTGTCTTCCTGGGTTGAACCAGTGCTAAGCTAGGATAAATGTGTCTTGCTCAAGGACCACAACGCAGTGACGCCGGTGAGGCTTGAACCGCGGCCCTTCGGTCTCGAGTCGAGCACTCTACCACTGAGCCGCTGCGCTCCCACGAATTGCCCATTCCGTAGTACGATGTTAGAAAATATAGTAGATGAAGTACCGCAATACGGTTTTTTGTTACATATTTTGTCTTTGAGAAGAGTTATGGCACTTTTTTGAATTAACAGTTGGGCCACGTCACGAGAAAAACCTTACTTTGTTGCACGCGAACAACAAAGGAGCTGACCAGCCTGCGCATGCGCGCAGTCTGATCATCTAGTTTGATATTCGCTGTCGGGAGAGTAAGATAGTTGAAATTGCTGTATGCCGAATTTCAATATTCTAGCAAGTCTCTGTAGCTTAGCAGACTGGATTGAGTTTTACCTGGTCGGAAGCCTCGAAGACAGGTTCTCTGGCGTCACGGCCCATATTTTTTATATACAGTAAAACCCCGAAAATTCGAAACCGATTGTTCGAACTACTCGCTGATTCGAATTAAATTTGGGACATATTGGATTCAGAGATTATGGTCTATTTCTGAACTATTGTTAATAACAATCTATTAAAACATATGTTTTGGGTGCGTAAAAGAAACGCCTCCCTGAGACGTTTCTCTTACGCAACAAAAGATATGTTCGATAGGGAAAAACTGAAAATAATCATTTTGGGGGGTCAAATTCTTTTATGTCTACCTCCCTATTATTCGAAATTCTTAAAATTCGAAATAAAACCTCTAGTCACGAGGACTTCGAATTTGCGAGATTCGACTGTATACATGTATGCTAACTCATGAATCGCATAAACGTAAAGTCACTATTTTAACGTGCGTGTGCAGCTGTCTAGTTAGGATTGAGACCTAAAGTTGGTCCGGGACTTTATCTACATCCCATCAATGCGTGTTCGATTAACAAATACAAGTATACGTTTTTGGACGAGACTGCACGGGTGCAAAAGATCGCCTATGTTTTCGATGGTCGCCAATGCGATTAGAACTTGAACACACTATCATGAACGTCCGCTCTAAAAAAGACCGAAATTGGTTTTGAAGACCAATTATCGCTTAATGTAGATCAAAAGTATTGCAGAATGCTCCCTTTATGTAGGTCAAAAGTATTGCAGAATGCTCCAAGGGGAGCATTCTGTCATACTTTTGACATTCATTAAGCTACCATTTGCCATTAAGATTTTGTTTTGTCTATTTTTGAGTGGCCGTTTACACAGGTGTTACTGTATATTGGTTATTCACGAAATAGTGCATACTATATTGGATGTGCCGAGAAAATACGTATTGGCTTTGTGGAACAAGACAAACTCATCCAATTTTTCAGTAACCTGTCAATACAAAATTGATTCTTTCCAAGCTGATAATGATAACAGCATATTTCATTAAATATTAATGAAAAAAGAATGTATACCCCACACCATGGGAAAACGTACATGCAATTCAAGTATCTACCTAGGCCAACATGTACGTATACCTCATCCAACTTGACATCGAAAAGTATTGCAAAAACGTACTGTTACAACCGAGCGGTCTTGCCGGGATGCTGTTTCACTATCTGTCAGGATGACACCCCCAAAACGTAACCAAACTAACAAGCAACAACAAATTCTTTCCACAGGCAGATATTTAATAATAAAATAGCATGTCAGAATAAATTTCCCTTTCTCTTTCTTGGCCCTCAGTCTGACAAACAATCGATAATTTCCCCGTATGTCGCCTCAAAACCAATGCGTGCTATTTATAGCCCACGTATCTACAACAACTTTGTATGGCGCGCGATACGAAAATCAACTTACAACTTATCGCTCGGATCCCAAAATCAATAAAATAAGAACGTTAGAGCGAAACAGAAGCGTGCAGTCTTCTGCTCTCTTTTTCGACTGAAGGCCACGAAAGAACGCGCGTGTCGCTTATATATTCCAGCAGTCCAACTTCCAACATTGTTGGAAAAGTCCAGCACTTTGCTGGATTTCCAACATTGCGGAATGTTGGTTTGCTGGAACCGACAAGAAATCGCGCTGGAAAGGTAAATAACAAGAGCGGGTGGGGTAACTAAATTCACAATAAAAATACATATTTAAGTTGACTTTAACCTACGTTCACACTCAGAACCTTTAAATCTTATGAATATTTCTTAGAAAACAACTTTCTTTAAGGATTGTCCGAAAAGCTCAACCTTGTGATGACGTCATATAATGCTAAGATTAGATGTAACAGACAACAAAGTGAAGGTCGGTCATCACAATATGAGATGTAAACAATGCATGACAATCAGATTGAAGGGAAATGCAGTAACAATTCAGACCCTAAATAGATAAGCTTTGGAACACATAAAGGATTAACATGACAAACATTCAGGTAAAGCTTAAAATGAGCAGACTGTGACTAGATTACACTGAAATGCTGTACATCTCCACCCGCTCAATCAATAACCATTTATACATACAGATAGACAGGCAGACAGACAGGCAGACAGACAGATAGACAGGCAGACAGACAGACAGACAGACAGGCAGGCAGATAGACAGGCAGTGACAGACAGACACAGACAGACTGACAGGCAGACAGACAGACAGACAAACAGACAGATAGACAGACAGGCAGAACAGACAGATAGATAGACAGACAGACAGACAGACAGACAGCCAAACACAGACTAACTGACTGACAAACAGGCAGACAGACAGGCAGATAGACATACATACAGACAGACAGACAGACAGAGACAGATAAATAGATGGACAGACAGAGACAGGTAGATAGAGACAAGCAGATAGACAGACAGACATACAGACAGATACATGCAGGCAAACAGAAAGATGGAAAGAATATCAACAGAATCATGATAAAAGTCCAGACTTTTACATTACTCCCCCCTCCAACCAGCTTATGTCCCCATAAGCTGAAAGAAGGATAAGAAAATGTGAAAGTCCAGACTAAACACCTGTATATATACATGAAATTAAAAAAATCACTAAGCTGGGTGTTACATCATTGCAACCTCATTATCAGTTTATATGAATCTAAAAAAATGTCTATTTTTTTCTTATTATCAGGAACAACACAGTATCCAGATATCTTCTTCTTCTTTATCCCTTCAGACTGAACTGGCGTTTGGCTGCGACGGCGCTTTGGGATGACCAGAGTACGGCGCCCATTTGAATGGTCAATCTCTCGATTGGCAGGGGATTTCCTTTCCCTGTCCCGATCATCAAGTCTCCTCAGGAAGGCAGACAAGGTGTTTTTGGTCATTTCTATTTGAAAAGTCTGCCTCTCGATAGCTTCAACAAGGTTCTTAGACATTTCTAAGATTGCCTTGGCCACGGGCGAGTCCTGAGTTTCTGTGTTGATGGGCGCATCAGTGGTACTTGTCTGTACAGTGGCCTGAGCTGTTGGCGTCGCAGAAACGGGCGTGTTGGTACATGTTGGTGGATGTGTGGTCACAGGTGGGATGCGAGTGACAGATGTAGATGTACTAGTTGGATGAAGAATTGGTGTGGCGGCAGTATTGTCCAACAGACTATCTGGCAATAATCTTGAGATGACAGCTATTTCATTGTTTGGTGGAGTAGAATCACTATAACTTGATGCTGTGAGGATCGGAACAGTGCTAGTTGTTCTTTGTAATCCAGAATACGGTGACTCCGACAGGGGCCGGAAACTACAATCTGAAGAAGCTATCTGAGTAGACTGAAGCGCCGTTTGGAGGAGATCTGACTGACTACTACCTAATGGAGCTATCTGGTGCAGTGGTGTTGGATTATAAACCGGCCTCTGAAGTTGTGGAGAATATCCAGGCACTGTAATTGGAGTTACAGGCAATACGGGAGCAGCCACAGGGACGGGAGTTATCCTCTCATTAGGATCATAGTCCAGTAGCGTTGGTAAAATGTTGTCAGTGGAAGCTTCTTGTTGTATGCTTTGACTACCAATAGACGACGACCTCTTCCGTTGGCCCCAGATGCTCACGGACTCCTCCTGTGTCATGCAGATGTAATCAACCCCTTCAACAGGATACTTGGCAGCATGGTTCCTGATTAGCATGTTGTTAATGTCCACTAGTATATTCATCTGTTTTTTTAAGTCAACTCCCCGCTGATGAGGAGGATACACCCCGGGTTTGATATGATCAATCAAATCCTTCTCTTTGGTGGCCCTAAAGAGACAGACAGTGCAGTAGAATGGCGATTCTGTGTAGTGGAGGTGGGTCTTGTACCAATGGCTAAGTACTCGTCGCTTCTCCTCCATATAGCCGCACTGCAGACATTTATAAGCCCTACCACGACCAGTCTTCTCTGTCATGTTGATTGGAATAGACATGGCTCTGAAGAAGACAAGCGTACCGAAGTATAAGTGAGTGTGACCAGGAACCGCCACAATCACACACTGCAGACCAGCCCACGGCACCCACACTGGTAGGCTCCTATGCTTAAATGTCGCATAACAAGATACCAGGTGTGTAAAAATATCATGCGGAGATGTACAATGTGTTGAATTGTATTCTCACAGGTTGGGTGTAAATGGTATCGTAATCGTATCATAATCTTGGAATATGCAGGGTATCCCGACTGATTAAGTGTGCAGGGTATCAAGCACACTCGAAAGATATGATAGCTCTCAGACTGTTCAACAAAAGTTAACAGAGTAACCCAGAAATTTTGGCTGCCCTCATCTACAAGGGACCCACGGGAATCAGGAGCTAAGTACACCCATAATATTTACGCATCACAGCAATATCATCGACATGAACAACTGTTCTGTCATTCGGCCCAGACTGAGTATTATTTACTGATGGGAAAGACATTACCACAATGTCATCACTATAGTGAGCCATGTTGATGTGAGTACAGGATTTGGCTTCAGGGTCATTTGATGGAGATTCACAATCCATCTGTGGTGTACAATTAGAACCCATTCTGGGGTCAAGCC
Source organism: Loripinus fragilis (assembly GCA_964019695.1). Classification (NCBI taxonomy): domain Eukaryota; kingdom Metazoa; phylum Mollusca; class Bivalvia; order Lucinida; family Lucinidae; genus Loripinus; species Loripinus fragilis. The sequence goes on from OZ026521.1 coordinate 23,099,722, forward strand.
CAGAACTACAGTCCTGCAAGGATGCCCAGGATTTGTATTCAAAATCAATAATTCTTCAGCCATTCTACTGTATAAAAAAATAAAATACTGTTCAAAGCATAACTGACTTGATTTCTTTACAAATAACTGCAGATTACCCAATCTTTTAGGAATAGTTATAACAATTAATAAGACCTATAATAATTGACTCCAATAATAAGACAACCAGATCTGGTGTGTACCACCATTATAAAACTCGTTGTACAAATAGTACAGTATTCCCTCTTTATACTGACACTCTTTATGACAGCATTTTTTTTTTTTTTTTTTTTTTAAGTCAGCTATTTCTTTACAAATGTGTCAGTTTAGATTGTATTCAATTCAATCTCAATACAACAGTAATTCAGTTTAACGTCAAACCTTAATGTCTCACCACCTAGGAACAACATCTTCACTGTAAAAGGGTAGACCGTACTAACAAACAAAACATTAACAAACTAAGAACAACATGAATCAGGGCAAATGTGTCATCCTGAGTTAATGCTCTTTCACTACGAGACTCTCTGTAATGGTAGCTCTAGCCCTTTTCAGCCAGCGCGGGATATTGACACCCTCATACGGCTTCATCTTATTATGATGCAAGACCTGACATACACCCCACTTCGAAAGCTGCACACGATAGACAAGATCATTGTATTTCTCAATGATAAGACAGGGCCCATGATACAATGGCTGCAGTTTAGGAGACAGACCTGGGCGAATCGAGGTTTTCTCTGCCCAGACAACGTCCCCTACTTTGTACTTATAAACTGCCAATTTTGCATCGTAGATCTCAGACTGTTGCCTCGCACCAGAAGTAAGATTTTTCCTTGCGATTTCGTGGGCGTGCCGTATTCTCTGCTTAAGATATTCAATGTAATCACCATATGACTTGATTTCTTGGTCTGAATTATTGCATTGCCCACCATACATAAGTTCGGAGGGTATCCTAAGTTCACGACCCAGCATGAGTAGATTGGGAGAGAGACGTGTGGTTTCGTTAGGACATGCCCTATAAGCGGCGGCTAGGCACCCCAAATAAAGATCCCAGTTTTCTTGCTGCCCACACAAATAAGCTTTGATCATGCGTAAGATGCTTCGATTAAACCGTTCTATTTGGCCGTTACATCGCGGATTTCGGACCGAGGTTCTCGTCTTTTTAATCTCCAATAGCTGGCACAGCTCTGCCATGACTGAACTTTCATAATTGCGTCCCAAGTCTGAGTGTAACGTAAGCGGACAACCAAATGGGCTTATTACTTCATTTAACAGGCGATTGGCACAAGTCACTGCGGACTGATCGGGAACTGGAATGATCTCAACCCATTTTGTAAAAGAGCATGTTGCCACGAGAATGTATCTGTTACCACGAGGCGTGAGAGGTAGGGGCCCTATGTAATCTGTGGATAGGCGATCGAAGGTTGCGCCAACTTGCATTTTGCCTAATGGTGCGCGGGGCGTCTTATGGGGTTGTTTGTTCTCAGCACACGTGTCACATCGTAGAATCCAAATATGAACATCATCTCGCACGCCGTACCAGAAAAACCTTTGTAGCAACTTTTCCAAGGTTTTCTTTCTACCAAAATGGCCAGAAACGATGGTATTGTGAACCTGGAATAATATTTCCTGTTTCATCGACTGAGGGACAATGAACTGAAGGTGCGAACCACTGCCATCCTTACGATAGAAATATCGGTGCAGACATTCATCTTGCATAGTTAGTGAATCCCAAATGCTCCAGTAATACCTAGCAGCGGGGGTTAGCACTACAACTTGCTATGACATGGCTTTTTCCCTGCCTCAATAGCCCTTATAATGAAGGTCAAATCAGGGTCATTTAATTGACTCTCCCTAACTTTCGCTCTTTTCTGATCGGAGGACCATAAGTTCTCGTGCGAGAGGTTGGGTTGGCACTTGGGCGTATCCTGCGCAGACTGAGACCTGGTAGTAACAGACCGTATGCTTGCTTTTTGACATTCAGTGGTAAGGTTAGGCTCAAATCCTCCTATCTCGTGGAAGCGTTTTGTACATTTTGCGCATGGGCCGCATTTTAGAATTTCTAAGTTATCTGTGTCTGGGCAAAGGCAATTCCAAGGGTCTGGGCAGCGGCTAAGAGAATCAGCATTACCATGTTTGGCACCCCTGCGAAATTCTATACTGAAGTCGAAAGCCGACAGTATCTCTATCCATCTTGCGATTCTGTGTTTAGGCTCTTTCATTTTGAAAAGATAAGTAAGGGCCTGGTGGTCACTGCGCACGAGAAAATGTCTTCCTAATAAGTATTGTCTATAATACTCGGTAAAATGTCAAACACCAAGAAGCTCTTTGTCCGTAATACAATAGTTTCTTTCAGCCTTGTTCAAAGTTCGACTTCCATAACTTATTACGCGTTCTATCCCATCTTGCACTTGGCTGAGAACCCCTGAAATTTGCGTATCACTTGCGTCTGTGTCCAAGATATAGTGACCCGAGTCTCGCGGATAAGCCATGATTTCTGCCCCGATGAGTCGCGCCTTGAGAGTGTCAAAGGAATTTTGGCATTGTTCATTCCAGATAAAGGGTGTATCGTATTCGTATAATCCATATTTCGTACAAAAGGCAGTTTTGGAAATATCCTCCTCCTTTATTGGGACCTGGTGAAACGAGGAGGTCAAATCAAGGCTAGTGAATAGCTTTGCGCCCGCAACTGCGTCAAGGCAATCGTTAATCCTAGGTAGCGGAAATGCGTCTTTAACTGTGATGGCATTTAGTCTGCGATAATCAACACAGGGTCTTATTTTTCCTGATTTTTTTCGTACTAGACATTCGTACTAGACATATCGGACTGACCCACGGAGAGGTACTTTTGCGTATAATACCACTTTGTTCTAGTTGTTTTATTACATTCTCTTCTTCTGCTGCGAAAGCTACCGGCACCCGCCTGGGTGGCTGTTTAATCGGTTTGTGTCCGCCAACATCTATTTCATGCTCTACAAGCGTGGTCAACCCTAAATCAAATTCGTGTTTAGAGAAAGTGTCCTTAAATTTTATAAGACAGTCTGCAATTTCCGACTTTTCCACTTCAGTACGACCTTCGCATGTGGAGCTATACAAATTTTGCAAATGAACAGGTATATCAGAGACCTTGTACTTAACTCGTCTTAGTGTAGTACTAAAGAAATCACTAACAGGAGATATTTGATGGTCATTGTCAGGGCTAACAGAGGATAAAGACCCCCTGTACTCCTGGTCTACCAGGGTGATGGTCTTGACTACCATTTCAGCCGTACCAAGCGTGGTGTCTTGTTTAATTGATATATCATTGGGATGTGGATTGAGAATCCTGACCTTGTGGGTGACCTTGGAATCAAGGTCGCTCAAAGAAGATGCCATAAGCAGTCCATACTTTTCCTGGAAATCTGAGCTGGGTTCCAGAATTATATCACACGTCTGCAGGTCATCATCTTCTGACCTGTCCAAAAATGCGTCCACAATCAATTCACTTTGACCTGCAATTGTGAAATCATTTGCCGCCCTAACTTTTCGTATGGGAGTGGACTTGTTGATCTGTTTACATGGTATAGAAATGCCCATGAAGCGGATAGCACCCTCAGTATAAAGAATTTCTGCACCCCCTTGACCCAAAAGGTCATGGCCGAAAAGTCCATCATCTTCAATATTTGCTACCATAATTTCGCTCTTGAGTTTGAGACCTGAAGCCAACGTTATCGTAAACATAGCACTTCCTTTTTGAGAGAGTGGTTGTCCCGATGCATCAGTCAGTCCGGTGCCCTTAGTCAATTTAGGTCTCTGACTCTTGGGAATCGAGTTATAGACCCTTTCAGAAATAACTGTGCGAGTGGCCCCTGTATCTATGGTAAAAAGGACCTTAACCCCCTCAATGTCCGCATCAAGGTAAAAACCTTCACTTCGCATTATTCTCTTGATTGTACTTTGATTATCAGGGACCTGGGTGTTCACTAGGTTTGTCTGAGTTTCTGTACTTGGCCTCATTTCAGTGCCATTTAAATCACTTGGTTCGGTACGCGAGTCCCCCTGTTGTGCCAAATGCACTAATTTTTTATTCGTATGTAGCGAAACAGGAAAAGAGAATCCTGTGGTGCTGACCCCTACTTCTGAACTCGATGCGGACGTTTCACATTTTGAGTTTGAACTTGTGTGTGGTTGCCCCTGGTCCCCAGAATAGAGTTGTTTGTCCCCTTGTTGTGCAAGCTTCTTTGCGTTGTGTGCATTCACCAAGGTGGAAACCTGACTAAGCATTAAGTCATGATTACAAATGTCATTTTTCAAATTATTGTTTTGGCCTTTAGAAGTTTGGACCGACTGTCGGCCTTCAAGGTGGGTCCCTTCTAGTTTAAAGCTATGTTTTGCTGACGGACAGGTCCCTGTGTGGCACGTGGCACCCACTGCATTTGTTGCGCTACCCTTCTTTTTGACTCACTAGTCCCATTCAAGTTTTGCTCAGCGGCCTGTAGAATAGGACACTCCTGTTTAAAATGTCCGAAAGGGGGAGTTCCAAATCTGCCCACGCATGGATTTCGATAATATTTTGTATGTTGAATACCTACATTATAACAACTACAAAAATGAAATTATTTCATTCCTCGAAGGTTGTTAGGCCACAGGGGTGCACCTTGATGTACACCCTCTTTGTACTAATATATGACCTATTAAATATCAGTCTCAAATCATTAAAAATATTGACTGCTACATTCTTTGAATGAAATATGAAAGAAGACTTCCCAGGGTATACCTTACTACCATTAATGTATATGAATACATCTAGATAGTTTTTTCTGACCCATCAAAATTTGAAGTATCCCAATATTGACCAATAAAGTTAGTGTCTATAGGGGATTCTGTCCTAATATTTACCATGTTCCAGTTTTTGTCAACCCATAATATTTTCAGAAAAGTAGGTCAAATACATCCTCTTTATGCATGTAAATTTTCATAAAATTCGGACACCGGTAAAAGTTTTATAATTTGCATGAAATGAGTTAAGTCAGTTTTGATTGTTAAGTGATTTCAAATAAAATACTCCAGTTAGGTCTTACAAACCGCAGTTTTTCCACCAGTATTATTCTAAAAACGCATTGACTATCACTATTTAGTATCTTCATCCAAATTAGGTCCAAAATATTTTTGGTGTCAGAAGTTTTAGCTAATTCAAAAGCATAAAACTGGCATTTTTGTAAGCATCACTTGCTATGTAGCACTTGGTCTAGAACTTAGTTGTATGGGTGGATGTCCAGCAGGTATCAAGTGAGAATTGATCTTCCACTGGTTTCCAAATTAATTCTGGACTGAAGCCGACAGGTGGTTATGCTCTTAATGTCTTTCAGCCATTGAAAAAATCAAACAGATTAGGATTTATGCTAGGTAATTCATCGGCTGCATCTACATTCTATGCTCCTATTACACCTAGAATTGCCTCAATCTTATTTCCCTCCAAATCAAATATTGAGGGTAAATTGGTTCAGGACTATGTGCATACTTCTCATTAACTCTTATAAACTATGTGAAACCAGGTCAAGTGTTTAAGAAATTGTGTATGTTCTCACTATTTTGGTAGGTTCTTTTTTCAGAGAACTTGGATATCACATCAGCTGTCTTTGTATAGGGTTTCCCCGTACACTGATAAAGTGTTGTATTTTCATAATCTGGTCCTCCTGGAATATTTAGTTTCAGTAGAAAGTAGAAGACCATTTAAGCCAGTGCTAGGAGGCATGAGAACTGCAGCACTTTCCATTTAGCGTCATGCAGAGACTGAGTGAAACTGAGTCTTAAGTTTTAAAACTTTATAGTTTATTTTAATTATGGAATGATCCGTTTTCCCACATTATTTAAATATTATCCTTATTTTGCAGTCCCTTGGTCACTCAATGTTTAAATTTTAATGAATGGTGTACAGAATCTTATCCGCCAAAACATTTCAAAAGCGTATTCAAAAATACTTATCATAAACCCCATTTAGAATCATTAATACTCCAACAAAAGCTTTAAAACTGCTCCAATAAATAGAAATGGAGTTGATGAAAATAAAAATACTTTTTAAGATTATAAATGGATTTTCAAATATTAAGAAACACTTAGCGAAGTTTTGAATGTATACATACTGAACATCTGGCATTAGACAAGGTGAAACAGTCTTTGTGCTGTTTTTTCCATCGCGGTTAACTGACATCATAATGCTAACATACTAAACAATTCTGTAAAACTGGGCATAAATATTTATGATGAATTCAATAATATTTATTCATTTAACAAAAGTCTGACTCACCATTCAAACAAAATATATTTCCGGGCTTCAAATCTTGTGAATATTATCCTTATACATATAGTCAAATTATATATAGATGGGAAAGGTTGACAAGAACTGTAACACACCATAATTAAAACCCAAACATTGTTGATATAATTTGTACTGCTAAATTTGAGTATTATATTCTAAAAGAAACATTATTATAAACAATTTATGTGATAGATATGGTAATATGTGCACCGCACAAATAAGCTAGAACTCACAGATTATTCTAATAATTACCATTTATTTATAGACATTCTGATTTCGGATAGATGCAAATTGGGCTGATTTGGGGGGGTACCCCTATAATCACATACTACACAATACCAAATGTTGTAACCAACCAATGAAAAGCGATTGAAAAAAATACTTATAAACTAAACAGTCAATTTGCATAATATCATCAAAATCTATGCCTGTGCAGAACAGAACTCTATGTAAATTGAGCATACTGCTGGAAGTTTACATAAAATCTTGATTTTGACATTCTGCAAATTTTTGACCATTAAGATTGAAATTCAGAAAACTCCATTTTACCGGTTTTATTTTTTCTTGAGATTTTATGATTATAACACACACATGTGTGGACAAATTTGATATAAATTTTATAGGTTGACAAGAACAGCAACTAGGCAAAATTGACAATTTAATTTGTTGAAAATAATTTCAAAATGTTAAATTTAGGGGTACCTTCAAACAAAATTTGATGTGAACATGTTAATTTTATACTTTGAAATAAATGTATGGTACATACATTATTACAAATTATAAGGCATCATGTTGAGAATAAATTAGGTTGAAAAATCGAAAGAGCTTGCCGCCTAGGGCTTCTTTTGATTAAGGTGTCCATTTTTTTTTAATTTAAAAATTTAAAATTATTTAAATTTAACAACTGAAATAGATGAATGGGTAAATATCTCACAAATAGAACACACATGTAATAGACAATCTTTCTACAAAATTTTATAAAATTCTGTGCGTGGGCAGAACCCTATGTAAATTCCATATAGGGTGGAACTCCCCCTTCGAACAATGAAAGCATTGTACATTGGCTAATCGATTTTGACTGACTGGTTGACCTTGACCTTGGGGTTGGGGTCGCATTTGACCCTGTCTAGGGATTTGACCTTGATTTGTGTTTTGTAGTCGCGATTGACCATGTCTATGTAGTTGGTCCTGTGTTCGAGGTGTAACTTGTGTTTTGTTCGGCCTTGATTCATCTAATTTTCGCTCGGCTAATTCTGTCATGCAGTGGAGAATTTGACTCAACAGATCAGTCGCATTAGAGTCGGAATTTGAGGGTGTGGTTTGAATTTTCCGGACAGTTTGTTTCTCTTTTTGACCACTAAAAGACGAAAGAGGTCTCGAAATATTTGCGGTGTTCCCAAACCTCTCATCGTCACTACTATCATCATCAGCCTCTTCACCGTCGACGGAAACACCAGACAAAAATCGTACAGATTTCGTGTGATCATTAGGTCGGGAAGTGTCAATTTATGGCCCTGTTGTGCCTCCGTATAAGTCACTAGGTTATGCACCGCTTCTTCGATCGTACACGGTTCCTTAAAATACTCGACGGCGAATTTTGCCTGCTTATCTCGCAAACCATTTAAAAATTGTTGTAGCAAAAGTTGCCGTCTCATTTCAGGGTTTCTACCCGGGTACGCTTTGTCATATATTCTCTTAAGTTCAGCTGAGTAGTCCTCTACAGATTCGCCTATACGCTGGGTGCGTTTGCCAAACTGCACACGGAACGTTTTATTTGTTTCTACCGTTTGAAACCTAAGCCCTAACTCATGTACGAGACTCGGAAAGTTACTGATTATCCCCTGCGGTATCTCGTCAAACACAAAGTCGGCTGCAGTCCCTTGCAACCTTTGAACCAACTCGCTGAGTCGCGTGGGCTCGTCCCAATTATTCAGATTAGCGACTGTCGTGAAGCGCGAATACCAAACCTTCCAGCTATCATTGCAGTTTCCAGTGAAAGCTGGAAGTTTTACATTTCTATTGCGAGAATGTGTCCCATGCTCGGAGGTTCCGTGCGATCTGGAGGTACATGCAGCATTGTTTGTATTTTGTATATTTAACTGACTCGGGTCCGACGCAGTGGGGTGTGTCTCCAGTGTTGCAAAGGTTGGCGACGAATCTTGCTTGTTGGCCTCACTTGGTTTAGGTCTCGAACAATTATTTTGTACCAAAGTTTGAGCTGGGGCCGTTTGAGGCTCAGAAGCATGCACTGTCGGTGAACTGTCTGGCCTGTGAACGTAACTATAAGAAGGAGCTGTTTGAGTGTTATGAGCAGAGTGACTTGGCTGGTTAGAATGAGAAATCGCAGTCTGATGAAGGTCATTTGAAGCCACCGTGTTTTGATATTGACAAGAACCAAGAGAGATAACCGTATCACAAAGGCTGTTACTTTCCGTTGTTTGGGCTACTTCCCTTGCACCACTAGTCTGTTCGCGCGAATTCCGAATTAACCCAGTCAGATTTGACAACTGTCCTGTTATGCCGTTCATACACTGGCTGACGGAAGCGTTGTTCTCGCGGACAACATTAGTGATCCCGGTCAGACATTCTCTCAACATGTTTTGAATTTCAGTTTGCTGGCTAATTCGAGTGATTTGTGTCTCATTTTGCTTGCTGATAAAGTAACAAAAAATTTGAACAACGCTGGTTATTGAATCCCCTCCAGTTTTCAAAGATGCGTCCTCGCCAGACCCAACTTTCGAGTTTCCAGTCTGTGTATTTGGTAAAATCGGTCCGGGAGACCGTAGACCCATACCAGCCTGTGTGTTTTGCAGTACAGCGTCGCTATGCGTGACTCTTGGTGGCCCCGAATATTCACGATTTAAATCTGTTCTAATCGGATTCCCATAGTGTGCGGACTGATCAACGTCAGAGTGTGCTTCAAGCTCTAATACAGAGTGATGACCATTTTCACTTGTGCATGTGATGAGTTTTCGCCGCGTTGGGGTTCACGTGTCATCAAGGACCCGCGACCTCTTAAACTAGCCCCGGTAGAATGTATAGTTTGATCAGTGTCTGAATTTTCCCCAGAACCGCCGACATGCAGAAGGGATGTATCGGGCCGTGCATTATTTGTGGGTGCATGGTTCAAATTTACTGGTGACATCAAACGTCCGCGACCTGTGTCGACGGGCAATGTAGGTGCAGCCTGGTCAGTGTCATAACTATCCGAGGGCTTAGAGATATGATATTGGCCGTGGTCGTTTTGTGTGTGTCTTATTTTCTCGCTGTGAAAGTGTTCTTGTGTCAACTCGGACCGGTCGTATGATGCACTCTCTGCACCCTCAGCATGTGCAGTCTGATCACTTAAGCAATGTGACCCGAAACTCGTCGAAACAGTCGCCTGTGTTGGGGCATTACGATCGGCATAAGCACTGGTTTTCTGGCCACAAACGGTTTGACTTTCTTTGTGAGAAATCAGAGAGGTCTCTGAATCCGAATCAGAGGAAATATTCCCACTGTTTAATGAGGTTTTAGATTGTACACGATCTGTCCGTTTTCTAGTTTGTCGCTTTCTCCCCATTTTCAAGGATTCGTGGGTTCTTAGTATCGAACTTATTTCAAAAGATCGGCCACTTCTGGACACCAAAAATAGTTGTTACAACCGAGCGGTCTTGCCGGGGTGCTGCTTCACTATCTGTCAGGATGACACCCCCAAAACGTGACCAAACTAACAAGCAACAACAAATTCTTTCCACAAGCAGATATTTAATAATAAAATAGCATGTCAGAATAAATTTCCCTTTCTCTTTCTTGGCCCTCAGTCTGATAAACAATCGATAATTTCCCCGTATGTCGCCTCAAAACCAATGCGTGCTATTTATAGCCCACGTATCTACAACAACTTTGTATGGCGCGCGATACGAAAATCAACTTACAACTTATCGATCGGATCCCAAAATCAATAAAATAAGAACGTATAGAGCGAAACAGAAGCGTGCAGTCTTCTGCTCTCTTTTTCGACTGAAGGCCACGAAAGAACGCGCGTGTCGCTTATATATTCCAGCAGTCCAACTTCCAACATTGTTGGAAAAGTCCAGCACTTTGCTGGATTTCCAACATTGCGGAATGTTGGTTTGCTGGAACCAACAAGAAATCGCGCTGGAAAGGTAAATAACAAGAGCGGGTGGGGTAACTAAATTCACAATGAAAATACATATTTAAGTTGACTTTAACCTACGTTCACACTCAGAACCTTTAAATTTTATGAATATTTCTTAGAAAACAACTTTCTTTAAGGATTGTCCGAAAAGCTCAACCTTGTGATGACGTCATATAATGCTAAGATTAGATGTAACGGACAACAAAGTGAAGGTCGGTCATCACAATATGAGATGTAAACAATGCATGACAATCAGATTAAAGGGAAATGCAGTAACAATTCAGACCCTAAATAAATAAGCTTTGGAACACATAAAGGATTAACATGACATACATTCAGGTAAAGCTTAAAATGAGCAGACTGTGACTAGATTACACTGAAATGCTGTACATCTCCACCCGCTCAATCAATAACCATTTATACATACAGATAGACAGGCAGACAGACAGGCAGACAGACAGATAGACAGGCAGACAGACAGGCAGACAGACAGGCAGGCAGATAGACAGGCAGTGACAGACAGACACAGACAGACTGACAGACAGACAGACAGACAGACAGGCAGAACAGACAGATAGATAGACAGACAGACAGACAGACAGCCAAACACAGACTAACTGACTGACAAACAGGCAGACAGACAGGCAGATAGACATACATACAGACAGACAGACAGACAGAGACAGATAAATAGATGGACAGACAGAGACAGGTAGATAGAGACAAGCAGATAGACAGACAGACATACAGACAGATACATGCAGGGAAACAGAAAGATGGAAAGAATATCAACAGAATCATGATAAAAGTCCAGACTTTTACAGTACATTTTGTGTTCATGGATCCATGAAATAGTGATATCAACAATATGAAATCTCAGAATTGTACGAAAATGCATGTAGACTGAACTGAATCCCAGCGAGATCAAATTTTTTACAGAATACATTTTCACAGACTCACATGGTAAAAATAGGGAGGGGGGTATGTATTTTGAGGGTGTACATGTATACAATTTGAATTCTTTTTGTAGATAGTCATCCAGGGACCATTTGTGCTGACGCATTTTCAAATCAACCAATAATTTTTTGACAGTCGTATTCTTTTTAAAGTGTCCCCTGTATATGCATAGGAAATATTGGTCAACTTCATTCGCCATCGCTTTTCAACATAAACTGATTTGAACACTCTTGGTAGAGAGTCAAACAAGGACTATTTGTGCTAACAAATTTTCAAAAAATATTTGTCGACTAAAAGATTTTTAAGTATCCTTCCTTATATGTGTATTAAATATTAATTTACCAAACAATGTAATACATTATATATATATACGGAGGGATATAGTGAATCAACTGAGCCGATAGATGCTGTAAATCTGTAAATAGATGTTGTAATGCTGTCTAGCTAGATTCGAACCCACGACCTCGGAAACACCGCCTAGCACTACACCAGACACCGACGCTACCAACTGCGCCACTGAGACATCCCCAAAAAAGGATGTTCAGGAAGCGCTGATATTGACGACGACGGATGCAGTACACGTCGTATATTGGTTTTTTTCAATGGATGGCATCTATTTCGTTCGCAAGTGAAAGCCTGATGGATCCAAGGATACAACTAATACAACCAAGGATATATATATATATATATATATATATATATATATATATATATATATATATCCTTGGATCCATCAGGCTTTCACTTGCGAACGAAATAGATGCCATCCATTGAAAAAGAACCAATACACGACGTGTACTGCATCAGTCGTCGTCAATATCAGCGCTTCCTGAACATCCTTTTTTGGGGATGTCTCAGTGGCGCAGTTGGTAGCGTTGGCGTCTGGTGTAGTGCTAGGCGGTGTTGCCGAGGTCGTGGGTTTGAATCTCGCTAGAGGCAAAATATTTACAGCATCTATCGGCTCAGTTGATTCACTATATCCCTCCGTATTTGTCTACTGTCTGAATCTGCATCAGTTTCTGATCCTGTGTAGCTCGAAAGCAATGATGTTTGTGAAATCATATTTCCGCACTTCTGATATTTATCTAATTTCACTTGTATCCTTGGATCCATCAGGCTTTCACTTGCGAACGAAATAGATGCCATCCATTGAAAAAGAACCAATACACGACGTGTACTGCATCAGTCGTCGTCAATATCAGCGCTTCCTGAACATCCTTTTTTGGGGATGTCTCAGTGGCGCAGTTGATAGCGTTGGCGTCTGGTGTAGTGCTAGGCGGTGTTGCCGAGGTCGTGGGTTCGAATCTCGCTAGAGGCAAAATATTTACAGCATCTATCGGCTCAGTTGATTCACTATATCCCTCCGTATTTGTCTACTGTCTGAATCTGCATCAGTTTCTGATCCTGTGTAGCTCGAAAGCAATGATGTTTGTGAAATCATATTTCCGCACTTCTGATATTTATCTAATTTCACTTGTATCCTTGGATCCATCAGGCTTTCACTTGCGAACGAAATAGATGCCATCCATTGAAAAAGAACCAATACACGACGTGTACTGCATCAGTCGTCGTCAATATCAGCGCTTCCTGAACATCCTTTTTTGGGGATGTCTCAGTGGCGCAGTTGGTAGCGTTGGCGTCTGGTGTAGTGCTAGGCGGTGTTGCCGAGGTCGTGGGTTCGAATCTCGCTAGAGGCAAAATATTTACAGCATCTATCGGCTCAGTTGATTCACTATATCCCTCCGTATTTGTCTACTGTCTGAATCTGCATCAGTTTCTGATCCTGTGTAGCTCGAAAGCAATGATGTTTGTGAAATCATATTTCGCACTTCTGATATTTATCTAATTTCACTTGTATCCTTGGATCCATCAGGCTTTCACTTGCGAACGAAATAGATGCCATCCATTGAAAAAGAACCAATACACGACGTGTACTGCATCAGTCGTCGTCAATATCAGCGCTTCCTGAACATCCTTTTTTGGGGATGTCTCAGTGGCGCAGTTGGTAGCGTTGGCGTCTGGTGTAGTGCTAGGCGGTGTTGCCGAGGTCGTGGGTTCGAATCTCGCTAGAGGCAAAATATTTACAGCATCTATCGGCTCAGTTGATTCACTATATCCCTCCGTATTTGTCTACTGTCTGAATCTGCATCAGTTTCTGATCCTGTGTAGCTCGAAAGCAATGATGTTTGTGAAATCATATTTCCGCACTTCTGATATTTATCTAATTTCACTTGTATCCTTGGATCCATCAGGCTTTCACTTGCGAACGAAATAGATGCCATCCATTGAAAAAGAACCAATACACGACGTGTACTGCATCAGTCGTCGTCAATATCAGCGCTTCCTGAACATCCTTTTTTGGGGATGTCTCAGTGGCGCAGTTGGTAGCGTTGGCGTCTGGTGTAGTGCTAGGCGGTGTTGCCGAGGTCGTGGGTTCGAATCTCGCTAGAGGCAAAATATTTACAGCATCTATCGGCTCAGTTGATTCACTATATCCCTCCGTGTATATATATATATATATATATATATATATATATATATATATATATATATATATAAACTAACAAATATTTACCAAACATCTCCTTTAATTAGACAAATAACTTTAATATCATATAATACATATATTTTATAATACTGAATGAGAAACATTTGTACTATGTACAAGCGTGAAAGTATATTCATATAAGTTTTCATAGTTGGTGGAGCTTAGAATGAATATTCATGAAGGCAATGGTTAATGTCTTAAATAGCAGACTGTTATATGATGAACAATCATGGCAGTGTTATTTGGTTCCTTTAGATAAAAATGACCACTGTCCATCATTCGAATTAGATGACCGCCAGTGATGTTTTTAGCAAATGTGTCTAGACAGGTCACAGTTGAAATCCGAGCTGCATGTTTATGCGTTTAATGATTAGTGATATTGTCTGAATAGCTGCATTGCTTCATTAAAGTTTTAACAAACAGTCTGTTATATGATGAACAATCATGTCAGTGTTCTTTTGTTCCTTCAGATAGAAATGACCACCGTCCATCATTCGAATATGATGACTGCCAGTTGTAATATATTTCCATTCTGTAAAAAACATAGTTAATTATATGATCTTTGGTGAGCAGGCCACAGTTGAATTCCGAGCTAAATGTATATGTATTAATGACTGTAATAATGTCCGAAACTCTTCATTAAAGTTTTAATAAACAGTCTGTTATATGATGAACAATCATATCAGTGTTCTTTGGTTCCTTCAGATAGAAATGACCACCGTCCATCATTCGAATATGATGACTACCACTTGTTATTTCCTTCCACCCTGAAAAAAGCACAGTTGATAATACAAGCATAAACTTTTCAAAAAGCCATGCCATCTTTCAGCACTTAACTAAAGTGGATTGTTGTCTACTACCTTGAAAGTGAAATTACAGAAGGTGAAAGCGGTGATATATTAAAAGACACACACACCACGGTGCCATCTTCGTGAGCAGAGATGTCGAATGAGCTGGGTGTCACTTTAATGTTGTTACCCAATGAAACAATGCATAAAGGTACTTTTTCAAAGAAAGGGCTATTTCATGCTACATTATTTAGCCAGTGCTACCATACAGCGTGCAAACTTAGTCAATTATAAAAAATGAACTGGGTTATGTTTGTGAACTAATGTGTCCAGACAGGACACAGTTGAAATCCCAGCTATGTAATAGTTATACCATGGTTTGTCCGCCTGTACGTGGAGATAATCCAAGAGCTTTAGCGAGTGGATTATCTTATGTACAGGTGGACAAATATGGTATAACTATTTTATAACACCTACACCAGTCTAGACATTGTACATCACGAGATATTTCATGATTAAGTTGGTAAAGGTGGTATAAATATGCTAATGTTACAAAAGAGAATAGTTTTTTTTAATTAATTACAAATCAACTTCCTGGCTATTTTCATCATATATGGAATATCAATGCTCACATTATGATCGTTAGTGAGAAGAAAAAAAACACTTTATGGTATGCAGCATATTTAATGCTCTTTTTATCATTAATACATGTATGTCTAATACTGAAATCACTTAATCGTATGTATCGTAGAAACTTAAATATTGAAAAAGTTCATCCATTAAAAGTGTTTGGATTATAGTTAATGTAGCAATAGTTAATTATGAAGCATATTTTGGATAAATGGTGACGTAGCCCTTACCCCCGATGTTGTACTTCATGTGTCAAATTATATCTAAATCTGTTTAAAAGATGATTTATGGTTTTATCCTTTATTAGATTTGTGTTTATAAATCATATTAGTATGTCGTTGCTGTGTATAACGTCATGTAATATATATTGACTAAATGTTATATATAATAATTTCATGGGAAATTGTAATAACGACAACAATGTAATTTTCATCAAAATAATGACCACTCTTAAAGCAATAATATCCCATACCAAAGGTTAATTGATACGAGGGTCGTTCCGAATGTTCTGATCCTGACTTAATATCTCTGCAACTAGCAGTGCAATAAGCCCTGAAAATTGTACCAATAAAGCACAATATGTTTTTGTCTATAACCATATTTAAAAAAGTTTTATGTAACTTGTAGGAACAACTAGAAATCTACCTTGGAACATCCATTAACATTATCATCAAACGCCACTGGAAGGTATACAATATACAGAATTGTTAACTGTGGTCCTTGTTATGAAAATTATGTCACCATGGAATGGTGGTGTTTTGGTAAACAACGAGCTCTGCAGACTCATTGTTTACTGAATCACAAACATCCATTCGTGACATAATTCTCATATCCAGGACAACAGTTTGCTATGTTCTATGGACACAGATAATTATTGTGAGCGCAGTGGCTCAGTGGTAGAGTGCTTGACTTGAGACCGAAAGGCCGCGGGTTTGAGCATCACCGGCGTAACTGCGTTGTGTCCTTGAGTAAGGCACATACGTCCTAGCTAAGTACTGGTTCAACCCAAGTAGACACGCCCCTTCGTAATTGAAAGATTGTTGATGGGACGTAAAGAATCAAAACAAACAAAACAAACAGATAATTGTCTGCGAATACAGAGGCCTTGCCCCGGTGCTAAAAAGCTTTTTATGTTCAACTCAACTGAGCATGAAAATTATCCTGCTCATAAATGTTACAATTGTTGGCATTTTTACATGTATTAGCATAATGAATACAACATTCAAGCATTTGAAAACAGATGTCTTTATTTTTCAGCAATTTAGATTTTATGCTTGAATTTCATGTTCAGTTGAATTGAGCATGAATTTTGTTTTCAATCCTACTGTCCAGCCAGCCAAGAGTGACAGTAACGTCATGTTTTGTTTACTATGTTATCTGTGACTTATAATCGATAGAACATTTGTGTATTAATCCTATCCGCAGGATATGATTAATACACAAATGATCTATCGATTCGGGTTAGCTCAAGTGGAGTGTACAAGTTAATGTTTTACTTAACAATTGTAAGCAAAATATTACGTCTCTGTCACTCTTGGTTGGCACGACAGTATGGCCAGTATCTAGTTAGAATCTTACCTTCGAGATCGTGTATCTTGTCATCTTTACCATCAAATACGTCTATTGCACAGGAAAGAAGACCTCTATCTTTGGGGTGATCATAGCTGAACGAAAAACATGAAATTCTATTAACGAAATCAGAATCCTTTCAAAATAGACTTGATGCAATCCAAACGAAGTACTATAATAATCTTTATTTAATTCGAATAATATCCTTAATAATATTATATAAATATAACATGCTTGAGAGGGTGCTAGTCGAAAATATCATCCCGAGGAATGTGATTATCAACCGAGGCGCAGCCGAGGTTGATAATCATTTTTCGAGGGATGATTTTTTCGACTAGCACCCTCTCAAGAATGTTATATTTATTTTATTATACCGAACATTATTCCTTTATTTTCTAACCATGGTGAGAGAAGTTTCAAAGACAACGCAATGTGTAAAAAAGTACGAATGATTGAAATAATATCTTTCACAAAAGGATTGTGTTTGTAAACAGTTTGAGTCCTTAAGCTGGTCGTGTTCGTAAACAAATTGTGCCTAATAATCACTGATGACTTCAAGCACTTAAGGCTACTTAGCTTGCAGCGTCGCGGAAATCAACATTGTAGGCTAAATGGAGTTGCTGTAGATGATTCGGTTTTGTTGCAAAACAGAAAATTTCGCCTGATCTGCTCATTTTGGTTTCAAAGTGTTCCGCTTGTTCTAACTAAGAAAACGAGTACCCACACTTTATGTTTCTGTCCACAAATAACGAAGTTATTGGGAGTTTTAAGTGATCACGCCATGGCTCATACATGTACTATCCGCCATTGTAAGTTAGCTCTCCTTGAGTAAACTCTGCGGCGCGCATATGATAGTCGAAATTATCGCAGGATGATAAATACAACATTCTTGAGAGGGTGTTAGTCGAAAATATCATCCCGAGGAATGTGATTATCAACGGAGGCGCAGCCGAGGTTGATAATCATATTTCGAGGGATGATTTTTCGACTAGCACCCTCTCAAGAATGTTATATTTATTTTATTATACCGAACATTATTCCTTTATTTTCTGACCATGGTGCGAGAGTTCCAAAGACAACGCAATGTGTAATTGCTACGAATGATTGAATTATCTTTCACAAAAGGGTAGTGTTTGTAAACAGCTTGAATGCTCAAACTGGTGGTGACTGCCGTTTAAACAAATCGTGCCATAATTACTGACGGCATCAAACACTTTAGGCTACTTCGCTTGCAGCGTCGCTTAAATTAACATTGTAAATAGAGCTGCTGTAGATGATGTGGTTTTGTTGCAAAACAGAAAATTTCGCCAAATATGCTCAAATTTGGTTTCAAAATGTTCAGCTCGTTCTTACTAAGAAAACGAGTACCCACACTTTATGTTTCTGTCCACAAATAACGAAGTTATTGGGAATGTAAAGTGACACGGCCATGGCTCATTCATGTACATGTATCCGCCATTGTAGGTTAGCGTCTCTTAGGCAATAGTGCATCAGGTCGTCCACGGTACCGAGGGGTTATAGTTTGACTATACTACAAACAGGCATGAAATAACTGTTTTATTACCAACCCATTTGATGAAATACTTAGCAGCGTTCCTTGAATGGAGTTGCTGTAGACGATGCGGTTTTGTTGCAAAACGAAAAGAATCACCAAATCTGCTCATTTTTGGTCTCAAAATGTTCCGCTCGTTCTAACTAAGAAAACGAGTACCCGCACTTTATGTTTCTGGCCATAAACAACGGAGTTATTGGAGTTTAAAGTTGCCAAACCATGCCTCATTTCACCAGTCTCCTTTCATAAACGAACCGTGCGCGCATCGTCGTCGCGCATGATAATAAGCGCCTGTGTGTTTTAACAGGGAAGCGGGAAACCAGGCCCATGGTAAAGTGCCAGTCTATAGTCATATTTATTGACCGGTGGAATAGTTCAGTGACTTATGACATAGCAAAAAATAGACAATTACTCCGTATACAGACGGTTGGGTAATAAACGAAATTATCGCAGGGTGATAGTCGAAATTAGCAACTACCGGTCTATGGAGGTTTTACATGGGGTTTCTATGTGAGGTATAATAATCGAAATTAGCACCTGCTGGCCTATGGAGGTTTTACATAGGAATTCTATGTGAGGTATAATAAAATCAAATAACAACAATCACACCAAACGAATGGTATC
Organism: Loripinus fragilis; assembly: GCA_964019695.1. NCBI lineage: Eukaryota > Metazoa > Mollusca > Bivalvia > Lucinida > Lucinidae > Loripinus > Loripinus fragilis. Next base: position 23,118,844 of record OZ026521.1, read on the forward strand.
TATTTGTTACAAATAAAACTATAAGCTAGCATTGAGATTGTGTAAAACATTACCAAAAATAACATTAATTAATGCAGAATATCCTGACAGTGTTAACATGACTGATTCAACCCCTTTATACCAAATGGAATTTCCCACCACTATCAAATGGAACAGTCCATTTCTGTTTTGAGGGTTGCTGGGTAGTGTTTTGTCATTTAATTCAAATTTTAATAGAACATTCTGCAAGCAAACAGTAGAGATCCTGACCAGACGCCGCAATATGCGTCATCTGGTCTATGTTTCCACTGTTTGCCTATGTCCTACAAAAAGGATGCAAGGCTTATATGGGTTAAGCACACAAAAGACATCAGAATAATGCAATAAATATGTTTATTACATACGTTGATTTGCCGGGCCATGTAGCACAGACGGTAACGTGTCTGACTACAGATGCATGTCTGACTGCAGTTCCAGGGATGGCCAGTTCGATCCTGGCCTGGTCCCATACTTTCGTGGAGATTGATCATGAAAAATATCTACGCTCGTTCTCCCCTCTTCCGCTGATTCATTCAAGAAGGGTTGTTGTCAGTTACAAGGGAAAGTATGTGCACGAAGTACTGGTTACTTTTCAACCGCTTGTTCAAGATTGCCTCAGAAAAAAGTGTGGTTAGTTGAACTGACAGCTAACATGACCATAGCTGTTGACTGGGACGTAAAGCAACAAACCAAACCAAATCAAAAACTGGTAACTGGTATAATCAAGAAAGTACCTAAAATCTTTCAACATGATATAATCAGCCCGCAATGGTGGTAGAAACAGTTTCATGATATCTTTATTTTTGGCAACTTCTACTGGAGTTCCACCTGAAAAGGAAAACCAAAGACTACACAGTTTTTAGATAGAATGAAAGGTATATTTGTAACAAAACTACGTGATCGTTTTACTTATTGTTCAATGAATGATCTTTGGATGTGTTCTTAAAAGGGTATTGAAGCCTTGTTTATTAAACTCTTTCTGGAACCCTGCTATTGCAAATAAGCAAATGAGTATGATCGGGGAACCCTGCTTTTTTTAATTGTTTTATTTGCAACGCTCTCAATGTATGTACCCTTGGTGATTAAAGGGAAAATATGACAAGGGACATTTGTACTTGTCAGATCTTTTTTTTTTATAAAAAATTGTTTATTGTTGCTCCCAATATTTGTAGAGATTTGTGTTTGGTCTTTGTTTTATAATGCAGTATTTAAAATTAATGTTCTTTCTTGTTTTAAACGGGAGGAAACCTGTCTTCGTGGGTTTGCGAACAACACAGGCGCAGACCAGGCTGCGCATCCGCGCAGTTTGATCAGCGCCTTTGTTATTCATTTTTTTTGAAAGTATCATATGTATTCTTGCTACAGGTGAAATATCAATTTTCTAGCTAGTCTGTGTAGCTGAGGAGACTAGGTTTTGTCTTGCCTTGTCAGACACCCCGAAGACAGGTTTTCTCGCGACGAGGCCCAAATCCTCTCAGTGAGGAAGAGAGAGCTGGCTGCTTAATTTTATTTGTACTCTTGCTGCTGTGTGTTTGCTTGAGTTCTGTTTCTCTTTCTTACGGTACCAAGGTTGGCCTGGGGTCTGTGATTGTGGCATTGCCTTGTCCCACTCACTTGCTTATTAAAGTGGACACATTCGTATATTAAAATGCATTATTTCATTATCAAATGACAAATGTTAAAACCAAATTACTAATGATATCCGTGTCTATACTATAGGTGAAGTCATGGGAGGATCAAGGGGGGGGAGCAGAGGGTCCGGGCCCCAACCCCCTGAAAAATCACAAAATATAGGGTTTCTTAGCAATGCTGTTTGGGATCGCCTGAAAAACCACACTGCTATATTCCAAGCCAGTATTCAATGTTGGGCCATCATCAGCCCGCCAGGGAAACGACATTAAAATGTCGTTTCGCTGGTGGGCCGATGGTGGCCCAATTTTAGTGGTATTTGTATACTCTCTCCCTCAACATCTAAAAAAACAAAAACGTTTTCCAAGTTGGACCCCCTCTGGCAAAACTTTTTGGATCAGCGCATGGAAGTTCCTGATCTTTGCCCTCGTTTTCATGCACCGAGACCTATATACATGTAGCTATTCGCCACAAACTGCTTGAATAAATGACAAAATGGCAGAATCTTACCTAATCCTACTAAATAATCTGTAAATTCATCATCAGTTAATTTCGTAACATCGGGCACTTTGCTTTCTTTTCTTACTTTTGACTGAAAAGAAATATTTGATATTGTAACAAAGATTGCTTTTTGGTTAACCCATTGTCTCTTTCATGAATTCACTCCACAGGAGAAATGTAAAGCTTATCGTATTTGATTTGGTTATTTTTAAACGAATGTCTTGTATTATTGCTGGAAAATAAAAAAAATGTACATTTATTTAATTTGACGTGATATGTCATGACAACTTTAATAAATGTATTTATTATATACCTATATCTGAAACGACTTTAGAACTGTCTGTTTTCTGGCCATCTGGTACAGAAAGCCGGATCAACGAACTGAGATTTTCTGAATCCATATCTCTATCCTTTAAGACAAGGCTATCGTCGGTTACCTGTTTAGCGGCGACGTTACGTAAAGTAAATTGCAAGCATGGAACCAGAGACGGGAAAACATGTTGACGTGACGTCAAGAAACGTAACGTTATGACAAACGTTTCCGCAATTTTTCGGGATTAAAAGCCAAAACAGGTTCTAAAATCAGAAAGAATGTCAGAAAAAAGGCATATAATAAACATATTAACATAATAGTAACTTGATCTGGCGTACAGTATCACGTCTCGTGGATGAGGCCATATCATTGGATCACCCTCGACGCTACGCGTCTCGGGTGATCCGATGGTATGACCTCATCCACTCGGCGTGATACAGTACGCACGATCAAGTTACCATTATGATAATGTGTATTTATCATATGACGTCGCGTCTCGGAGTGAAATAACGCCATGCAATAAAATCGATAAACCACTAGTGGTTTATAGATTTTCGGGACACGTTATGACGTCGATAACAACGTTGCATACATAACATGTAATGACAAAATTATAACGTTTTTACGGCAGAAATGAGATTTCAACGTAATCTTAATGTCATATGATAATTCGTGCTCTTGTATTATTGAATTTATTAAACTCGTTGCGAAAAAAAGATAAAATGCTCGGCAAGGCTCGCATTTTATTTCTTTTCCAACTCGTTGAATAAATTAAATAAAACATGGGCACTCATGTAAGATCCTTGTATTGTAAATTCATTTTCAACTATCTTGGTCATTTTTTCAAAGGAGTATATGTCAACACAGCTTACACAAGTGAGAAAGTACATGTATTTTGAAATGGGCAAGTGATACTGTGAAGAAATTGTTAGCTGAAGTAGAACCATAGATGCACGACACATTCTAAAAAAATAGCTCACTTTAAGCATTTTGCGCTCCAATTAGATAAAATAAACATACACCCAAGTGTTAAAACAAAATGGTCCTTGAGTCCAGGGTCGCTCATCTGAGAATCAGTGTTTATGAGATCATAGGAAAGCATTGTCACTCGAGGAATCTAGCATTTAGTTTAGATTGATCTGCAGTTTAAATCAGACTTAAATGGGAATGTTTCCATCATATTGGTGAAAGTAGCTAGATGGAGAACTTCCATAAAAAATATGATTACACACTTATCACAATAGTTCTAAGGATTAGTGGTTTTAGAGAATGTTTTTGTTAATATGTTTACTATAATAAGTAAGCGTGAAACATGGTACCTTAAGGAAAATGCCACTTTGGTCACCAAACCAGTATTTGAACAAATGTTCGTACATGTACCACTAAGTGATGCGATATACCATATTTTAAGGATCTAGGCCTTTGTGTTTCAGATTTAAGATTTTACGTTTTCTCTAAATAAAGATATATATATATAACAAGAGAATCCTAGCGTAGGCGATGCTTGGCCCCTATTAATTCAATTGAGCAGACATTAGAGCTTTCTACTTGTTGATGGTACATACCGAATAGCGAAGCTCTGTGCGTTGTGGCTGTAGACAGAGCCTTAATTATAACAAGCTTGTCCATTTTATAATTAAAAAAAGTCTGTTCGGCTATAAAAAAATAAGAAAGTAGTAATACATACATGTCTGTGGATGGACTTACGCGCGTTTAGATGAAATACGCATTGAATAACACTAGTGTCATAAGTGTACGGTACTTACGTGAGGGGCAGATGCACCCGAGACAAACATGTTCTCAGGTTCTACGCCATACTGTGTCTTTAATCTCAATGCAACTTCATAACTCAAAAAAGAACCCGCACTGAAAAGAAAACAACTAAATGGATTCAGTAGATCAACACACAAGAAAACAGATAGCCACGTTCCATTTTAGAGTTCGCAGATTCTCATAACAAGTAGCCCAATGGGCAACGATCGCTCACCTGGGAGCCAGCATAGTGTTTGGAGATACCGTAATTTATGATGCTCAAAGGCAGGTAACTCTGAACTTAAAACAGTGACCATGAACTAATTAAAAACATAATATATTATGCCAGTTCTGGTTATCTGCAAGTATTAAAAAGATCTGAATAAAAATGGTGAAAGTATATTTTTCAGATGCTCAAGGGCAGCTAACTCCGTAGTCAGTGATAGGATCTTACCAATCCATACTTTAATGTATGTCCTGATTACCTAAAAGGATGAAAATAATCAAATGAAAAATGAAGGCGCTAGAGTGGTCAAAACATTATACAGTTATATTTTCGCTGCTCAAGTGCAGCTAACTCTGTAGTTGGTGGTCGAGTGTGGTGGATAATCAAACTCATTCAAGCTTTTAAATGTGTCTCCATGTTACTTGCAAGAATTAGGAAGATTTATTCAAACATTAAGGTTCTAGAGTGGTCACAAAAGATCTCCCATTGTTAGTCTATGCAGATTTTATGACGCTCAAAGCAGATAACTCCATAGTCTGAGATTGGTTCTACTTAAAGTTCAAACTTATCCAAGCATTTATGATTGTCCTTGTTACCTGCAAGAATGAAGAAGATCCAATCGAAAATGAAGGCGCTAGAGTGATTATTACACTATCCATCAATTATAAGATGCTCAAGGGGACCTAACTCAATAATAGGTGATGGGATCTTGATGAAATTCAAACCTCATCCAAGCTTTTATGGTTGTCCTTCTTATTTGCAAGAATGAAGAAGATCCATTCAAAATTGAAAGCACTAGAGTGGTTGCAACATTACTCCCATAATAACTCTATGGGGATTTTCCCAGACGCTTAAGGGCAGTTAACTCATAAGTCTCTATTCAGATCCAGCAGAAGTTCAAACTCATCCAAACTTTTATAGTTGTCCTTGTTACCTGAAAGAATGAAAAAGATCCAATCAAAAATGAGGGCGCTAGAGTGGTCACAACATTATCCATCAATGTTTAAGATGCTCAAGGGAGCTAACTCCATAATAGGTGATGGGAACTTGACGAAATTCAACCTCATCCAAGATTTTAAAGTTGTCTTTCTTATCTGCCAGAATGAAAAAGATTCATTCAAAATTGAAAGCTTTAGAGTGGTCACAACATTTCTCCCATTAGAAGTCTATGGGGATTTTCCAGTGACCCTTTTCCAGATGCTCAAGGGCAGATAACTCCACAGTCCAAGATCTAAACTGGCGGAATTTCGAACCCATCCGAGATTTAAGGGACTTCCGTCTTGCCTGCAAGAATGAAGAAGATCCAATCAAAAATGAAGGCACTAGAGTGGTCATTGATTTTTCAGATGTTCAAAGTCAGAAATGTAATCTTGCCGAAATTCAAACCTATTCAAGCTTTTATGGTTAGTCTTGTTACCTACAAGAATGAAGAAGATCCGTCCAAAAATGAAGGCACTAGAGTGGTCACAACGTTTTTCCCATTATAAGTCTATGGGGATTTTTCCAGACGCTCAATGGCAGCTAAGTCTATAGTCAAAGGTCCAATCTGGCCAATTCCGAACCAATGCGAGATCTTATGAGTGTCCTTTTTGCCTGCAAGAATGAAGAAGATCCAACTAAAAATGAAGGAGCTAGAGTGGTCACAACACAAGATTTTCCCCATTATAACCCTATGGGAGCTATCAGTTGCCATGGAAACCAGAATACTGATTCGATCTGGCCCAAAACCTAATGCAGTCAATCCCCCACCCCAATGATGCTCAAAATGAAAAGTGATCTTGATAAGAAAGCTGGTCTCAGAGTTATTCATGTTTGAAAGTGTGAACGGACGCACGGACAGACGGACGCCGGCTCGAGTACCATCCTATAAGCTCACCGAGAGCCTTCGGCTCAGGTGAGCTAAAAATTAATATAGGGATACCATTGCCGTATAAATTCCCGTATAACTACTAAAGCTTGATACAATATGTCTGGATCCAGAGAGGGATAGGGGGGTTGCCCCCCCCCCCCCCCCTGGAAAAATGCTCACGGTGTTTTTGCTATCACTATAAGTCACACGCCCTGGCAACCATGTTTTGCTTTTAGCTATTTTTGTAGAGGATCGCCTAAGAAACTTGAGGCATGATGACGTACGACCCCTTTCAACATTCGAATTATCTTCTCTTTAGCCCTGTTGAAAAAAGGAGGGCTATAGATCCCTATTTTCAAATGTCCCTAAATCACACTTGGCTATATTAAAATGGCCATAAACAAAATGCAGGTATCTCATAACGTGGTTCAATGCATATTGTATAGTACCTTCACCCATCCACCAGGCAGGACCTTGAATAAAACGTTGTGGGGTTCAGTACGGTTGGTGTTACTTACCTATGGCCCCAGAAAGCAAACGGTTTGTTCTTGCAACAGGAATATACTGCTGGAACCACTTCGTCCAACACGGAGGATAGACTGGCGTGGTTAGGCTCTTTAAATCTTCCTTCACGTCCAGGTAGGCATACACCGTACACTAAAAAAGACGTAGATACATAAATTCATAGATTTAGATAAGGACATTTTGTGAGCGTAAAATTGTATTTATTTTCTTACCCATCAATTTAAACATATGTTTTGGGTGCTCAAAAGAACCGTCTTATTGAGACAGTTCTTTCGAGTACCCACAGCATATGTTTTGGATGAGAAATAGAGAAAATAGTTTTCCAATAAGTAAATTATAAGCACTGGAGGCCTGTATAATGTCTCTGGGTCAGTCCATGTAACGTTTATTTTCGCATAATTTATAATTATATGCGAACAGCGGACAGTGGAATCACAGACTAGCTTAAACAAAGAAAAAAACAGCAAAGCCTTCCCCTCTACTATAAACATAGTACGAATTATCTAAATGAAAGTTCGTTCCGAATACCAAACATGAGAAATTTTAATCACAAACATTGCAGTATTTAAAGGTAAATAGCCAGTTGTATTTGGTAAAAGTGAAAATATACTCAGAAAAACAATTGAAGGATATTTAGATTCAGTTCCACCTCTAACACTAAATATAATAAAAACAAAATTAATTATGCATGCATTTCATAGTTCCAGATATCTGCAATCAAAATGAATGTTTGATTTAAGTCACGCTTCAGTGATTAAAGTACAGTACATGTCCAAATGGTGCAACCCTGTATACTGAAAAGTCACAAACATTAAAAAATGATTTAAACCCATTTTTATCGTTTGTATTCCATAATGACTGGCTCCAATATTACTGCTGGCTCTCGGTCAAAAGTATGACACCTAGTTTTGTAGTTGTTGTCAGTGTTTTACTTCCAATTTGTTGTCATATTGGCTGGGTATGCCATATCTGTACAATTTTTGTTGAAGAAGTTGTCACGTTATTAGGTGCAATTACTGATAAATGGGTGTAAACACTTGTCTATGGTCAGAATTAGAACATAAGCAATGACCAGGTAAAGGTTGCAGCAAAAAATATTAACGCTAATTTTTTTGTATGTGAACTTTGGGTAAAGAGGGTTGGTACATTTGGTGTGGTACTGTATCGTAACAAATGACCCGCAAATTTTATTTTGCATTTTGCTATATTGCCTATTGGTAGTTCTATCAGATACAAAAATATTTTGTTTGGAAATTATTTTCTCAAATGTTGAATAGTCAAAGGAATTGTAATATCCTTCAATTGTTTTTCTGAGTATATATAGAAAAAGCTATTATCGTGATCATAATCTGCATAATTGAGTATTTTGAAGCTGGAAAGCCTTCTCAAACGCCTGAATTCAGGAATAATCCTGAAATATTTCATCCATAGAATGCGATGCTAATTCATACCAAACACTAGGTACAAGTGTAGCTTAGCATGCATATTTTTAGATACTTTTAGTTTAATTCTACCATCTATTAGATAATTACATTTCGTTGCACGACACTAGGGTTTGCACTATAATCACTATGTTAGTTTTCTGTCCGTTTGTACGTGGTCAGTTATTGAAAATGCTTATAACCCTTGGACTACATGGTATATATTTACATATGCATGACAACTTCCCTTTTCGCTGGCATGCACAACCACCTTTTAAAGGACGAGGGTTAACTTTAATCGCATCAATCAAGTCAGTGAAAATGCTCATAGTATTACATTGCTATGTTCCAATGAGGTCCGTGAGCATGTCGACAGAGAGAGAACGTTGTGTGATAGTTATGTAATAGTTATACCACGAGTTTTAGCGAGTGGATTATCTTACCTACAGATGGACAAAAATGGTTTACATGTAGCTGTTTTATACCACCTACACCCGTGTAGACTTTGCACATCACGAGATATTTCGTGCTTAAGTTGATGTGGAATAAATCAAATAGCGGGAAGTGACATGACCTACCTTCAATATCTGGCGGGAACAATTTCCCCCAATTAGAATAGAACAGAGCTCCACCACCAGCCCAGGGAAAGCATATCAAACGGTACTGTGCAGTGAGTGGCTGTGGGTATCTACAGCTCAGTAGCATCGGTGACGTCATTGGAACTTTTCAAAATATCTAAAAAAATAATAACAAGGATAGCTTTATCCCCCGCCACAATTCCGTCTCCTCGTAGAAGAAAAGTAAAAATAAAGCAAATCCAAATGAGCCGCGACATGTGATTTCCAACAACGTGGCATTTTGATATGAATAGACTCTGACGAGCCTATGCAGTCTCCTGTAAGCTTAGAAACTCCAAATGCTGTTCGGTCAGTAGCTTAACAGTCATAGAATATTCAAGCGACTAGCAAAGGCTCTGATCAGACTGCGCGTATGCGCAGGCTGGTCAGAGCCTTTGCTGTACGCACATACTGACACATTGTTGGAAATCTCATGTCGCGGCTCAAATATTGTGTTACGTTGACTATACTTTGGCATGGTCGAAATACAGATTCACTACCCACATGGCCCAGTAAGCACGTAAAAGCGGGCCACTATCGACCAACCAACGAAACGCCATTCGAATGGCGTTTGGTTGGCGGGTCTATAGTGGCCCGATGTTGCATGCTGACTGGGTAAGATGAACATTTGACTAATAATTAAAACAAATTCTTTCAGGCATATAGCAGATATGGAAAGCTCACGAAATCAAAAGTTCAAACCCGTGACCTTAAATTGTGACCAAGACCTTCAGCCATTGTGTGGTCATGAGTTCTGCTGCTGCACATTATCTCACCGAACCGCACATTTCACCAATTTTAGGGATATTTTGGGGACATAGAACACACTGTGAAGGCCCAAATTGTGACCTTGATCTTTAGTGGGCATGGTTTTGCATAGGAGTTTTGGACCCAATTTCACTGAATGAGGAAGATAGTTGACCAAAGTGTAATGAAAATTCTTCCAGAGGTTACGCGCAATGGCTAGATGCACAATTTTAGTATTTCTTTTTTTAAATAATTTGTGAATCATTGTATAGAAGTACATATCAATTCCCGCCGAAATCTGAATAGATCCAACAAACTTCGTACCAACTATACATCGTTGTTCTATCGTGTTACACTATGGACCCAACTCGAACTTTGGTCCATTTGACCCCTTCTGATCAAGATACATGTAGTTTGGTCAAACTTCATAAAGAAAACAAGTTGTATTATCATATATAATTGGCTTAAAACCTATATACAACATTACCAAAAAGGACGTTTTCACGTTAAAATGAAACGTTTAATCCAGGACATGACAAGACAACCAGAATGAGCATGGGCGGACCCCCCCCCCCCCCCCTGAAAAATCACAAAAGTAGTGTTTCTTTGCAATACTGGTCCGGAAAATTCACAAAGCTACCAAGCCAGCATTCAATGTTGGGCCATTTTCGGCCCGCCAGCGAAACGCCATTTAAATGGCGTTTCGTTGGCGGACCGATGATGGCCCGCTAATAGTGGTATTTTGATCCCCCCCTCATCAACTAAAAAACAACGTCAAAGTTGGACCGCCCGTTTGGACCCCCTCTGACATAACTTTCTGGATCCGCGCATGATCAGCATCGTCTCAGTCTGGCTGGTGTCTTTACTGAGCGCCCAGTGCCGTAATAGGGACCGAAGCTCTATCCATGCAGACAGCGAACACTCTGATCATACTGAGTTAATGACCACAGCGGCATTGTTTGTTGTCTCTGTTGTTGTATCCCAAAATCGATATCACTTTCTCGATAGATCTAAGATCTACTGATAATTGCGTATTACAACATAGTTAATGGCAAAGTCGGGATCTCCTTGTTTAATAACACTTTGAAATGATTGTTGTCGATGCAATTCGCCCTTTTCTCATGACATTACATGTACATGTTACTCTTGAAAACAAATTGGCAAAGAGATGACTTTAGCTGCTTTACGATAAATACTGTGTATGTCCTGTTTTACTTCTTAAAAGAATTAAGTTACAAATATTTCATTCTCGGACTTACCTTGACGTTCCGTTTCAATTTCCAAACCGAAAGTAGAATTTCAAAGTGGGCGGGGCGTTTGCAAACGTGTCATTTATATTTTGGGGATCTTTCACGGAATAAAAGTTACTGTATCTGAAAATATCGCAAATATTTAAGTGCTTTTGAACTAAATTTGCTCATAACTTTTGTTGGCAAAATGTTTTGACCTGTTTAGCAATAATTAATATTCATCGAACGATGTTTTACTTGACATAATTTCACAGGTATAACTCTAGATAATTGTAGATCCCTGTGTATACACGGCTGTGTTACACTACAGATAATTATGTAAACATTGAGTCGTGTATCAGTTAGAACCTGACAACGATCATCGATTTGTTATATTTTTCTTCTTGACAGGTATGTCTTATTTATTGTTTATTTATATGTCTTTTTGTGCCTTCCGGTCAAGAGTATCACGTATTATTATGAAGTGTTAATCGCCCAGCCGAGTGAAAAAAACCTTGCTTCTTCTAACGTCAGACTTTTCTAGTACACGGGTGGGCATCAGCGGAACTACCGCGAAATCGCGTCAACGTAAATTTGTTCCTTCGTCACATACGGGACATGTCGCACTAGTGGCATCGTCACGGAAAAGCCAAACAAAGGGAGGTACTCTCTCTTGTTTTGATTTTTTGTAAAAGAATGAGCAAACTATGTAAAAATCCGGCAATGCTATTCCATGTAGATATGATTTACCTTGCTTTACAGGCCAAACGCGATGTTGAAAAAAGCTTTGCTTTGAATGAGGACCGTAACCCAAATCGAACCCAGAACGGGATTTCTTCAGTTTAATGTCAAAACAAAGAAAGTATGCATATGTTTTGCCAGTTTTAGCTCAGAACAAGAGCTTTTTTCACATGACATGTACATAACAGCCCTTATTCGTCCTTCGGACGTAAAAAAATCGAACCGATCATGTGCTATGAAGGAATGATGCCAAAAAGTTCAGGCGCAATAGCGCCTTAGCCATCGCTCTAGTTGTAACGTCATGCTCTAGTTCCTTCGAGTACACATGTACATGCAGTGCATGCAGCCGCGAAGAGAAATGTGTGTTATATTGTAGTATCTACTGAAACACCCCAAACCACCACCAATCCATCTCAATCGCTGCTCCCCGTGTACTAACTTACCCCTGCCCCACTCAAAGTCCTCACCTCCAAGACCCCCCACAGCCTTTAGCTCAGCCTTTTGCGCAGATGCGCTACAGATGTAAGTAGCAGGTCTCGTCCACGGGCCTAAATATACTTGAAGTGTATATAATTTATCTACATGTATATATGTCTCAGTACACGAGATTTTGTCGCTTATCGCATGTGCCACGACTCAGATTAGCTTGCGCATTTTTAAAGTTTCACCAGAGCTTTCGCTGCTCGCACACGCAAAGTATGGATGTAGATAAGACAGACCACATTTTAGACCACCAGCTGGATTTAAAATTTGGCCTTGTCTTTATCTACATCCATACTTATTGTGTGCGAGCAGCGAAAGTTCTGGCAAACTTTAAAAATGTACAAGCTAATGTGCGTACAGGAATTTAGTGAACAGCGCTTTTTTGCGTTTATTTCATTATGTGCGGACTAATCGCAGAATAAACATCAGAATTAAATACATCTATACACCGCCTAAATGGTGATACTTTTTTCGTTACAAAAGGTATTGCCATATGGGCTGTGATATGATGGAATTTGTCCTCATTTGAGCAGCTGCATTTTTTGGAACTCGGGATCTGTTCAATATCAGCTATTCTAGAGAGTTATATCTGTTTTCGAAATTTCTACACTTTGAAGAAATAGTTCGTGTTAAAATGGCTGTTTGCTTTGAAATGATAGTGAGTGAAACATAAACCACAGTGCAGTTATTCAAAAATATGTCTTTTGTTGCCGATTTTCATTCGAAAGTTGAACTTTTACAGAGTTAATGGTGTTTTTGCGAACTGGGAAGCTCCCGTGTCACTTTTTAACGGTTATTCGGTCATTTCAGGAACAGTAACTCTTATTGAATTGTTTTCTATGAATGGACACTGCATACCAGCGTGATGCGCGTATGAATATCGCTGTTAATCAGGTCAACCACGCCTCGTAGTGTATTCCAATGAATGGAAATAAGCCGTTTCATGATAAAACCTGCCTTTCAGAATTTTAAAAGACTGTGTACTCTGTTTAATACAGGGGCTATAGTTAGTCCTCAGAAATTTGATGTCGCAAGTTGAGCTATCATACCTTACATGTATAACCAACAGCAGTGTGCACATGCTGGTCATTGCATAAGGATATATCTCAGTCACGCATACATGTCATAAACTGAATGACCTGGCGCCTTCACATCGTTCCTTGATTAGATTTCTTGTAAATGTTATAGTAATGGGCCAGCTCATTTAATTTATCACACCCATTAAACATGAAAGCGCAGCCATCCACTTTATTTCGGTCTCTGTATTCTTCCTGCGAGTACGCTGTTCATATAAACATAAATGCAGCAGATACCGTAGCCTGGGTCCAGTCGTCAATATTTTGGCACTAATTTTCTAATGCTTATATCCTAAAAATAAGAGAATAAAAGTATACCACATCAAAGATATCGGTTGTCCGTTATTAATTTCGATTAATATTGACGCCTGGGAACATACATAGTATTTCCCTTTGATAATCCGAAAAGCCGATTAATCTAATTATAGCCCATTGCTTCAGTGTGACGTAATCAAGATAATTACGAGACACCGATCCGGTAATGAGGATTCCATTATCAGTCAGCTGATCATGGAAACTCCGCCTAAAAACGTGAATAAAGATAGAATTTGTTTACTTGGTTCGAGACCGATTGACCCAAAACAAAGGATTATAATTTTCAAACACAGAGATGAAACTGAAGTGTCAAAAATATTGCGAAAATTCGTTTTTCTCGAATGTGTTGTGCGTATCTCGACACGTGTCTCCCGCAAAGGCAAACGACTAACTACTTAAAAATACACCACACAGTCGGAAAACGCTGTTTCAATTTAAATCGTGAAGCATACTATCGTCCACAAAGTGCATTCGATGAAGGACAGAGGAAGGAATATCTGTTGTAATGTTTGCCTTACTGGGATTCCTGCTACTATTTATAGCACAATAGAGTTATGGGATAGCGTTATCGTTCTTGGCTTTACCCCTCAAAATTTGAGGAAAAATCCAGGTGGCGCTGTCGATTGAAATCAAAGTTCCCCAGGCTGTCATTTTTGACCAAGGAACGGAAAAATAAAAAAGAAAAAAAATGATCAGACTGAAACCCAGGCTACGGATACCGTAATGCATTTAACATGCGTGAAGTAATCATGCATGCACAGCCATCAAGTGGGTCTATGCACCTAATTTTCGGACCATATGTTCGTCCAAATGGTGCCTGCTTAAGTCGTCTGCTGCACATAGTTGATAACTTTATTTGCTTATGTTAGTACAGAGGCAAACTCCAAGTGTTCAAGTGTTTAATAGAGTCGGATCTGGAATGCTCTCTTTTCAGTACATATTTTTGTCCACAACATTATTTGCCCGATTGTTGTTAGTTATTTCCCTGTAAGTGTTCTTGCTAGTATGCACGCATGTGCAGTCTGTTCTTGAGCTTTCGGTACTCGGCCTGGGTAGTGTTTAATGCAGACAGATCTTTGGAAATTTATATAAAAAATAAATAAATAAAAGAAAGTCAGCACCTATTTGTGTACACAATAATCATTTCAGAAAAGAGCCCAGTTTGTACTAGTGAACGCTCTTGCGAGAATGCGCGCATGTACGATTTCGTGGAAAAATCAATGCAGTCGGAACTTTGGCAAGTTTATAAAACAATCAGATCCTATCAGAATATGCCGAATAGCACACCCTAAAACCAGGCCGAAAACGACCCAGCCGAAACTACCCACGGCCGGAAACCTATGTTTAATGAATGTGCTACATCCGCTTTCCAGCGTCAAGGCAGTGACCGATATATAGGTCACTGGTCATTGCTACCACGTCGTGCAACAGAACCCATAGCGGCTTCTTTGATCTTAAACATTGCTATCAGCGAGCCTCTGCTGATAACACAGGCAGAAAGTTTGGTCCCAGTTCTGGTCCGACAAAGAGTTTAAAATTGATCAAACCTGACGGTTTTCCTGACTTCTTTTATCATACATTTGAATCTACATGTAAAAGCAAGGGCGCCGATGGGACTGCGCGGGCGCTCAGGCTGGTCCCTGCTCTTAACAAAGTCGGGGTTCTCGCGGCTTTAAACAATATATAGGCGTCTGGTAAATAAAGCAAATTTCGATAATCTCAAGGTCTATTCTGTTTTCAAATACAGAGCCAAAAAACATGCTCTATAAGTTCCTTACATGCGTATATTAGCAGTAAAAGGCCTCAACGTAAACGGTAAGATTTGCCTTATGCGATTCTGTCTTATAAGACTCATTCTTTGAATAAATACCTGGAGATAGTTTCATCACGGAGGGAGGTTTCATTGTTGTTTATGTAAAAATGATTGATTGATTAAGTGAATAATTGATTGATTGTGTTTGTGTACACCATTCGGTTTGTTGATACATGTACTCACATGTAGCTTGTGATGTAATGAAAGAACGAACTCTTTATCTGCTAAAGCCGAGTTCATTGATATGGCACTTAATGCCATATCTTTTTGGAACTCGGGATCCGTTCAATATCAGCTATTCTAGAGAGTTATTATTGTTTTCGAAATTTCTACACTTTGAAGAAATAGTTCGTGTTAAAATTGCTGTTTGCTTTGAAATGATAGTGAGTGAAACATAAACCACAGTGCAGTTATTCAAAAATATGTAATTGTTTGCCGATTTTCATTCGAAAGTTGAACTTTTACTGAGTTAATGGTGTTTTTGCGAACTGGGAAGCTCCCATGTCACTTTTAAACGGTTATTCGGTCATTTCAGGAACAGTAACTCTTATTGAATTGTTTTCTATGAATTGACACTGCAAACCAGCGTGATGCGCGTATGAATATCGCTGTTAATCAGGTCAACCACACCTGGTAGTGTATTCCAATGAATGGAAATAAGCCGTTTCATGATAAAACCTGCCTTTCAGAATTTTAAAAGACTACTCTGTTTAATACATGGGCTATAGTTAGTTCTCAGAAATTTGATGTCGCAAGTTGAGCTATCATACCTTACATGTATAACCAACAGCAGTGTGCACGTGCTGTTCATTGCATAATGATATATCTCAGTCACGCATACATGTCATAAACTGAATGACCTGGCGCTTTCACATCGTTCCTTGATTAGATTTCTTGTAAATGTTTTAGTAATGGGCCAGCTCATTTAATTTATCACACCCTTAAAACATGAAAGCGCAGCCATCCACTATATTTAGGTCTCTGTATTCTTCCTGCGTGTACGCTGTTCATAATAACATAAATGCGGCAGATACCGTAATGCATTTAACATGCGCGAAGTAATCATGCATGCACAGCCATCAAGTGGGTCTATGCACCTAATTGTCGGCCCATAGGTTCGTCCAAATGGAGCCTGCTTAAGTCGTCTGCTGCACATAGTTGATAACTTTATTGGCTTATGTTAGTACAGAGGCAAACTCAAAGTGTTCAAGTGTTTAATAGAGTCGGATTTGGAATGCTCTCTTTTCAGTACATATTTTTGTCCACAAAATTATTTGCCCGATTGTTGTTAGTTATTTCCCTGTAAGTGTTCTTGCTAGTATGCACGCATGTGCAGTCTGTTCTTGAGCATTCGGTACTCGGCCTGGGTAGTGTTTAATGCAGACGGATCTTTGGAAATTTATATAAAAGATAAATAAATAAAAGAAAGTCAGCACCTATTTGTGTACACAATAATTATTTCAGAAAAGAGCCCAGTTTTGTCTGTTTATTTTGTACTAGTGAACGCTCTTGCGAGAATGCGTGCATGTACGATTTCGTGGAAAAATCAATACAGTCGGAACTTTGGCAAGTTTATAAAACAATCAGATCCTATCAGAATATGCCGAAACGACCCACCCTAAAACCAGGCCGAAAACGACCCAGCCGAAACTACCCACGGCCGGAAACCTATGTTTAATGAATGTGCTACATCCGCTTTCCAGCGTCAAGGCAGTGACCGATATACCGATATATAGGTCACTGGTCATTGCTACCACGTCGTGCAACAGAACCCATAGCGGCTTCTTTGATCTTAAACATTGCTATCAGCGAGCCTCTGCTGATAACATAAGCAGAAAGTTTGGTCCCAGATCTGGTCCGACAAAGTGTTTAAAATTGATCAAACCTGACGGTTTTCCTGACTTCTTTTATCATACATTTGAATCTACATGTAAAAACAAGGGCGACAATGGGACTGCGCGGGCGCTCAGGGTGGTCCCTGCTTTTAACAAAGTCGGGGTTCTCGCGGCTTTAAACATTATATAGGCGTCTGGTAAATAAAGCAAATTTCGATAATCTCAAGGTCTGTTCTGTTTTCAAATACAGAGCCAAAAAACATGCTCTATAAGTTCCTTACATGCGTATATGCGCAGTTAAAGGCCTCAACTTAAACGGTAAGATTTGCCTTATGCGATTCTGTCTTATAAGACTCCTTCTTTGAATAAATACCTGGAGACAGTTTCATCACGGAGGGAGGTTTCATTGTTGTTTATGTAAAAATGATTGATTGATTGAGTGAATAATTGATTGGTTGTGTTAGTGTACATCATTCGGTTTGTTGATACATGTACTCACATGTAGCTTGTGATGTAATGAAATAACGAACTCTTTATCTGCTAAAGCCGAGTTCATTGATATGGCACTTAATGCCATATCTTAATTTACCCTAAACGCACCTTTATACGGATCACTGCCTTAAGTTGACTATCGATGAATACTTATACAGTTTTGTAAGACGAAGTAACGTGTTATATAGGAGAGGGGTTTCGTATCATATCAAAATAGTTCCACCAAATGCAAATTATGGTCATAGTTTTGGGCTCATTGAATTTTGGCATGCAAGAAAATATTGAGGCCTTCCCAGTGGGTACCCATCCGCTTGTTCCTATGAAATGAATCGTTGTGTTCCGTTTTTCCTCAATTTTAAAATCTTGTTTTTCTGTGTTCCCTGCTCCTTGAAAGTTTTTAATCCTCTGATAATCAGATTTTAAACAATTTTACAACTTGTTTATTAAATAAATTGAGCGTTCTATCTGTTTATTTTAAATACTAATGTGTTGACACCAGGCAATGCAAAATATGCATCGTAATTCCGGGCAACTATAATAAATAAGAGAATAAGATCACAGGGCTCACCCGGTAGGCGTGATCCAAGTGAAAATAGACTCATCCAATAAAAATAATGCTCGTTCAGCCCTTTAACAGTTGAGATCAGAAAGAGAAACTAGTGATGGAGTTGGAATGTACTTCAAAATAGGTTGAAAATACATCAGCGGATGTCATATTTGTCTTTGGGGTCAATATATTTTTGTGTGTGTGTGTGGGGGGGGGGGGGGGGGGGCTGAAAACAAAATTTCATGTGAAGTATATCATGGGCTATAAATTATGCACCATTCATTTGTAACCACAGCTTCACCCAAGCCCCTGAGCAGGGCGGGGTTAGCCTGGCAAATGTGCTGTGATTTTACTTTTATATTGTCTTCATAATGCGGGGGAAATGAAGGTGTTTGATAGACATAGGCAACCATGGCAGTGCAGTATAATAACAGACTGCGGGGGAAAACTGTCACGGTTTTGCCAGCTAGCTGCCCCTGCAGTGTGTTGGTTACTATGGGGAATTGAAGAAACAAAATCAAAGTCCTCGACATTCTCCTGGGCGGGGTGGGGTGGGGGGGGGCAGTGGACACAAATGACTAGTGCATAAAGGCGAAATAAATTATGCCCACCAGCAATTTGTAACGACGCCCCAGTCGGGTAAATGAGCTGTTAGTACAGGGTCATACCAGGGACCTGCAACCAGAAAATCAAAAGTCCCCGCCGTTCCCCCGCTCTGTGGGCTGTAGTTACGAGCGACTTGTGCATTAGACGATGTAGAGCACAGCCAAATGATGTATGTGACTCCCATTAACATGTCTGATGAAAAGCTTCCTCTTTATTTTTTTAAATATAATTATCTGTTGCACTTGTAATATTTATCCTGGAGCTGTCGAGCAAGCAACATAAATATATGAGGCCACGACGCGAGAAAACCTGTCTTCTGGGTTTCCGACCGAGCGAGTCTCAAACCAGTCTCCTCAGCTTAACAGGCTAGCAAGAAAATTGAAGCTTCGCTCGAAGCGAGTCTAGATATGACTTCAAAAAGCAGATAACAAAGTTGCTGATGAGACTGCGCGGATGCGTATGCTGATCTGCGCCTTTGTTGTTACAAATCACCGAAGACAGTTTTTCTTAGTAGCAGTCCAATGTTAGATTAGACAATCGCAACCCTTGGTAGGACAAGATGGGCACATGCGATATGTGACAAAATCTCATCTACTGACACATATACATGTAGATAAATAATATACACTTCAAGTATATTTGGGCCGATGGACAAGACCTGATACTTACATCTGTAGCGCATCTGCACAAAAGGCCGAGCTAAAGGCTGTGTGTGGGGGGTCTATGAGGTGAGGATTTATAGTGGGGTAGGGGTAAATGTCTAGTTTGTTCACGGGGAGCAGCGTTTGAGATGGATTGGTGGTGGTTTAGGGTGTTTCAGTAGATACTACAATATAACACACAGTTCTCTCCGCGCCTGCATGCACTGCATGTATTGACATGGTATACTCGAAGGTACTAGAGCGCGACGTCACAACTACCGCGATGGCTAAGGCGCTATTTCGCCTGAAATTTTTGGCATCATTTCTTCATAGAACATGATCGATTCGGTTTTTTAAGTCCGAAGGACGAATAGAGGGCTGCTATGTACACGTCATGTGCAAAATGCTCTTGTTCTGAGCTTAAACTGGCAAAACATATGCATACTTTATTTGTTTTGACATTAAACTGAAGAAATCCCGTTCTGGGTTCGATTTGGTTACGGTCCGCATCTCAAAGCAAAGCTTTTTTCAACATCACGTTTGGCCTGTTAAGCAAGGTAAATCATATCTACATGGAAAAGCATTGCCGGATTTTTACATAGTTCATTCTTTTACAAAAAATCAAAACAAGCGAGAGTAATCATAATGGAGGAACATTTTTCTCAAACGACGCACGACTCAACCAAAGGGGCATGTACTCTAAATATTTCTTCATACGTAGGGGATGGACCCTGCATCTACTGTTTACCGAAAACAAAATATCTAGAATATCAGGCATACCCCCCCCCCCCCCCCCCCGCCGCCCCCAATAAAATTATGAAATTTTAGCAACCCAAATAAATATCCCCATTCTGTACATTGACCTCATGAAAAAACTAAAAATCACAGAAATGACCCCAAAACCATTCGAGTTGACCAAAAATATCCACAAAATCTTCAAATTCCCAAAATATTCATTTTTCTACCTCCCACCCCCCAAAAAATATTCATTGAAATTCAAGAATTTGAACCCCCAAAATGACCCGAGCCTACGTATGTGTGAAAATATCAGAGTACACCCCCCTCCTGGGACTGGAACTGTTTACATGTCTACAAAATATCAAGGGTAACTTTAAAATTCGATCACGGGAGACTATTCAAAAATTATCAAGGGGGAACAACAATTCCTGACCTGCCTACAAAATATACTGAACCGTTCAGAGGTAAGTGGAGGTATTCACCCAATCAGGCTATGATTAAAGTAAACTTTTTGACTTAAAAAACTCAATTTTCATTGTTATAAATGAGGGCGAGAGGCAGTATATGGAGATAGATAATGGAAATATCTGGAATGCTCTAAACAATCTTACATCTGCATGCCAACGGACGGTCGGTTTAGTTTATCGCCATATCCCCGATTCTTAACCGGTTAGGGACAGATGAGAATGGCGTCAAATAATTCTTATTTGAACACAATAGAGAAATGTTTTGATTGTTCGTTCCGTATGGGGTTTCCGTTTTCAAAACAAAACTGTTATTGAAAATAGACCATATTTCTACTGTCCTGTCAGCCAAAAGTGACAGTGACCTCATGTTTTGTTTACAAAGTTATCAGAGACTTAGTCGTTAGATCACTTGTGTAATAATCCTATCTTGAGGATAGGATACATTCACAAGTGATCTATCGATTCGCGTTAGCTCAAGTGAAGTATACACGTTAGTGTTTTACTTAGCAATTGTAAACAAAGTATTGTGTCACTGTCACTCTTGGTTGGCACGACAGTAGTTACATTTGTATTTTTTATTGCATTGTATGATTGGAACTTAAACTTTAGTAGAATGAATGCCTCGCTTGAATGCATGATATTTTTCATACGGATTTCTCGTAATTTTGTGGTTTCAATTTACAGCGTTTTCCTCTTTCTGGTGCTTAGTGTTTGTTGGCTGCGATATTTAATTGTGACAAATCGTGGGCCTTCCATAATCATTTATGCAAATATAAAAATTGCTCTCGCACTATACTACTTGGAAGTATACGACACATGTGAACTTGACCTAGTAAAGAAGTCTATCTCCGTTTTATGTCTTTGCACTAGACTCTTCAACAAATCATTGCACTTTATCCCCATTTAAGCCATTTAAGCCAGATGGGATTTCCCATTGCTACTAATTGGACCTGTCCATTTCCGTTTTAAGGGTTGTCGGGTGTTGGTTTTCCTTTTAAATCAAATTTCAAAAGACCACTGCAAGCAAAAAGGAGAGAACCGACCAGACATGCCATAAGTGACGAAATCTCATGTAGTGACACATATATACATGTAGATAAATGATTGACACTTCAAGTATATTTGGGCTGATACTTACATCTTTAGCGCAGTGGAGTGGGGCGGGGTAAAGTGTGCTAGTGTGTGCACTGCATGTACTGACATGGTATACTCGAAGGAACTAGAGCGTGACGTTACAACTAGAGCGATGGCGTAGGAGCTACAGTGCCTGAAAACTTTGGCAGCATTCCTTCATAGTGCATGATCGGTTCGATTTTTTTACGTCCGACGGACGAATAAGGGCTGTTATGAATATGTCATGCGTAAAATGCTCTTGTTCTGAGCTAAAACTGGCAAATCATCTGCATACTTTCTTCGTTTTGACATAAAACTGAAGAAATCCCGTTCTGTGTTCGATTTGGTTACGGTCCTCATCTCAAAGCAAATCTTTTTTCAACATCGAGTTTGGCCTGTTTAGCAAGGTAAATCATATCTACATGAAATAGCATTGCCGGATTTTTACATAGTTTGCTCATTCTTTCACAAAAAAAAATCAAAACAAGCGAGAGTACCTACCTTTGTTTTGCTTTTCCCTGGCGATGCCACTAGCGCGACAGGTCCCGTATGTGACGAAGGAACAAATTTACGTTGACGCGATTTCGCGATAGTTCCGCTGATGCCCACCCGTGTAGTAAGTCTACAGTATTGCAAAATTTCGATTTATAGCTGAGCATACTGACTTGAGTCTCACTATGCCAGAATCCCTCAAAGAGAGGTTTTCTCACGTCCATCCCAGGGAAGGTGGGAATTGAAATCTTGCGTTTGATTATATCGATCACACACTGGTAAATGTATACGTCGATTTGGTGGTATTTACGCGTATTGCCGGTACTTCATAGACCGGAAGTGGTAGATATTGGTGTTAATGCTATATAGAAAAACATGCCATATGCCTAAAGGACTATAGAATTAGATCATTTTTAAGTATTTGGCATGCACATGGCGATTTATGTAAGCATCTAGGAATAGATTCGAGTACCGATCTGGATGATCGGTACTCGAATCTAATCCTAAATGCTTACATAAATCGCCATGCACATACTGAATACTTAAAAACGATCTAATTCTATAGTCCTTTAGGCATATGGCATGTTTTTCTATATAGTATTAACACCGGTATCTACCACTTCCGGTCTATGAAGTACCGGCAATACGCGTAAATACCACCAAATCGACGTATACATTTACCAGTGTGGATCATTGGCGTAGAATCGTTGAGTATTTAGGTACTACCTCTATTGGGTCCGAGGTACTACGTTACTTTTGTGGGAAAGAACTTGAAGAGGAGGTATACATAAAAAAATAGGAGAGCAAGGAAAATAGATTCTTTTCTTCTTTAAGAAAGAGAAAGTTTTCAGGTTGCATTCATCTCTCCAAGTTGAATCAATCCTGCTACCGAAGCGGCCCCTGTGTATAAAAGCCCAACCGGCATAGCTCCTGCCATCATTGGGTCTCGAAGCGATTTCTACACAAAATGAGTGATCATTGGGTTGTCTCCTTTTAATTTATAGTCAGGGGCCATCGGGACTCTCGTGCAAATTTGATGCCGATTTATGGTGATCTATACCAAATCAAACTTTAGGGGATAACTAATGAAATCACCTGGTCACCCATCTGGGTTTTACGTCTGTACGTCATTATGACGTCATCAAAATAGCGAATATTGTTTCAGTGCAATTTAAACGTTATGACCATTGTAGTCTATGACGATCGGTGCTTTACCAATATTAGTGGAAATATACCAAATTTAATCTTAGGGGGTAAATATAATTAAAATAAATATGTCGCCCATATTGATTTCGCGTCCGAACAAAATAATGACGTCACAAAATGACGTCCAATATATAAAGACCATATTTATGCATTATGTCCATTGCCAACACATGAAATCGTTGCTATAAAGTATCATGACTGAATGCAAACAGTTTTAAATTGTAATATTCAAAATATATTCAGATAGGGCGAAGTCACGAGGGTGGGACATAAATGCCATAACGATTTACAGAAAATAACATTGGAGTGAACGTACAACAATCAGTGTTTGTGATAATAAACGGGTTAATACTATAGCTGCTTATCCTACACCCAAAGAAAAGTCGGTAGTACTAAATCATTGACATGGATAACCCACTGTCTTGTAAACCAGGGGTCGCAGGTTCGATTCCCGGCTTCCCCCAAAAAAACTTTCGGTTGAGCCTTCGGGTGCTCTCGTCCCAACCATAAACCCTCCCGCCCAGTACTGGTTACTACCCATGGAAAAGCCACAAAAAGTTGTCTTTTTACAAACTACAGATCGATTTTGACCTCTGAAGGATCAAAAGTTAGATGAGTCTAGTTAGTAGCACATGATATGGAAATAAGAAAAAAAACCTCTACAAGTTACTCAGTATACTTCGATAGCACGGGTAATAGAAAACTGTGGCAATCTGATTTACCGTTTGCATATCGTCCAATCTTTGATCCTTCAGAGGTCAAAATCGGACTGTAACGCCTGCTTGTTGATATGGGTAAAGAAATGCCTGAATCCACAT
This sequence comes from Loripinus fragilis, assembly GCA_964019695.1. Lineage (NCBI taxonomy): Eukaryota > Metazoa > Mollusca > Bivalvia > Lucinida > Lucinidae > Loripinus > Loripinus fragilis. The sequence goes on from OZ026521.1 coordinate 23,143,054, forward strand.
GCATTCATTCAATACAGAATTCTGGTTGACATGGCAACCAAAATGAAAAATTAAAAGATATTTTTTGTCAAAAATTGTTGTTCATATTTCAAAAAACATATGGTACAAATGGTCTCCGAGTGACCCTCTATCAATATTATTAAAATTATTTTGATTGATTGAAAAACGTAGCCGCCAGGTGGCGTGGTAAGTTTGTCCTATGTTTATATACGGAAACCTTTAAAACTTTTTTAAGGGGGACAACACTTTCAGTTGTGGTTGTATTATTAGTAGAGTTTTCTCCCTTGATTCTGCTTTTTAGAAGATTTAAGTGTTTAATTCCCCATTACCAGACAGGTTCGATCAAAGTATGCCACTGAGACAAAAAGTGGCCCTGTCCTGTGGGTCACATAGCATTATATAGGGAAAACAGCCTCTACCTGGGGGAGGGCTAAACATGGCTCACCCGAAGGTCACGTTAAACTGATATAAAGAATTATTGAGATTTTAAGTCATGTTAATTTTGTCGACATAATCCATCTCAAGTCTTAATGAAACTGCTGATCTATTGAAATTCATACAAGTAAGTGGACTTTGAGAGGAGCTATGCATTCTTATACCTTTATAACTAGTCCTTATGGGGTGAGCGACTCAGGGCCCGAGGGCCCTCTTGTATATCAAATGGTATTCAATATTCAAGTTGATTGACATCAAATAGTAATCAAGGTGATTGACATCAAATAGTATTAAGTAATCAGGGTGATTCAGTATTCAGGGTGAACATTATAGAGTATTCAGTATTCAGGAGGGAGGAGGGGGTTACACCCCATCTCATGGTGTTTCTTTTTTTCCAGGGAAATGGTTTTAAGAAGATGGTTCAGCCAAGGTCTGAAGCGAGACGTTAAACGATTCCGAGACTTATTTCAATGTCGGAATTCAAGTACTGGACAGTTTTCACATGGCCTGAAATTCGAGGTAGACAGATATAATGGAATCACCGTCGATCTACAGGGACTCCCAGAAACCATTTCAAACGCTGAATTTAATACCATCTTGACAGGTGAGCTAAAGCAAACGCTGGTGGTCCTTGCCGCATACAGAACTCTGATTTTGGGTCAGCACATGAGATTTTAGTACTTAATTTATTGTCGAGCATAGATGGCCTGGGCTGATCTGTGGCAATGCGCAGACTCGCCAGAGCTCTCCCTGCTAACATACATAAATAATAGAAGTAGATGAAGACTCAGGCCAACATTTAGACATCTACGTCAGCATGGAGCGTTTATTAGAGGCCTTTGCGCATAAGCGATAAGTACCAAAATCTCATGTGCTGATGATTTCAACATTGACTTTATGGAGCCATGGTGTTTCAGAAATAAGAGAAATGTTGTGAAATCTATCCAAAAATTAACAACATATACTTGAGAAAAACTGTTTAATACTTGTCGTCATTCTGAACGATGGCCCTATCTCCTTTTAACTAGGAACTCAAAGCGAATCTAGCCATTTAAATATGGAATTAATTATTCAGGATTTACCATGAATTCAGGGCTTTGAGGCTGACTGTCGATAGTAAGTCATGTCCTAAGGTTATAAAACTATTTTATTCTCAACTCAGCTGAGCACGAAATTTGTCCTGCTCATAAAATTTAAAATGCCATCAATCGATGGCATTTTAACAATTATTAGCATGATAAATACAACATCTGAGAAACCTTAAGCAAGAAACATCTTCAGTTGTCGATATTTAAGTTTTTATGAGCAGTTGAAATTTCGTGCTCTGTTGAGTTGAGCATGAAAAAAGTTTTATAACCTCGTGGTCAGCCTCAAGGCAGATTTTAACACATTCTCTTTAACCAATTTTATTAATGAAACAAATTTGTTTAAGGTCTACTGACAATTTTAGATCTTAACATTACTTAAGTTCAGGGATTCTGAAATTTCAATTTTTTTTTGCAGACGCATTGCACCAATGGAGGGAGGAAAATAGAACAGCTGTTTGGCTTCAGGTTCCCATTACGCACAGCCGCCAAATAGAAGTCTGTGCTAAACATGGTTTTCAGTTTCACAATGCCGAACATCGGCAATCGTTGTTAAAACTGTGGTTACAGGAGGACTTTCCAGATGCCACTCCAAGATTTGCAACGCACCAGCTTGGCGTTTGTGGTAAGTTTAACATTGCAACCACACGTTAGGCACTCGAAAAACGCAGTAATTGCGGGTTGGTTGCAGTCAACATAATATGGTTGAGTTTACTGTATTCCATTATATGATCAAGGTTGTTTACAAACTTTACAACTATTAATTTTCATGATAAGGTTTCCATTTGGAATTAGCTCCTCGGATTTTAGTCCATTCTGGCTCAGTTTGAGCCCATGAATTCTAAAACTAGCTGAGTACCAGCCAATGTCGGGCGAGTGAGTGCGCTATTAAAGTCATTAAAATTAACACGATTTAATGGCATCAAATAATGAATAATACCTTTAATTTAAGGAATAGTTTTTCATATTTCTGTTTATTGTTTGCGAAATTTAATGCCATTTTGTAACTGTTCACAAAATTGGAGTTGTCATGGGTATAATAGCTGTAGTCTAGAGTCAAAACATTATTAATTTGTATGCAGTTGACGACCCACTCACTGGCCTGGCTCAGAACAGCCGATATACAGTACTATGTGTCTAGTTTAAAAAGCTTGAAAAATTAAAAAAAAATCTTTTCTGTCCACAGATTTCTACTTTTCGCCCATTTAAGTTTGCATTTAATCTAAAGTAAAAATGATTTCAGAACACAAACAAAAAAGCGTTTTATATTTTAAAGGAAACATATTTCAGCCGTTAAGCTCACAAGAAATGTTGGATATGTAAGTGGCACAATCAGTGAGGAATGCTTAAAGAAGTAAAATATTAAGTCAAATACGACCGTTTTAAACAGCCAGGTACACCAAGACACTACATTTTGCCCTCGTTGACTGCAACCATTACGCAATGACTGCACTTTTCCATTACAATGATTTTCTAGCTTGACACATGCCAGTTACATTTCGCTCACAAAAGTTGATGTACCGTGATTCCACCAAACAAATATCAAAGACCCTGTTCAGACTGCATGGATGTGCAGAATTCTGCGTGTTTATTGTTCGCATGCTTCAAGATCAGGTTTTCTCGCAACGAGGCCTGTGAAGACTCAGGCAGCAAGTATGACACATAGCCCCACTGGATAGCTCAGGAAGTACTTCACACATTCGTGACGATCAAAATCTCATTAGCATGCACATATAAATTAGCCCCAAAAGGCGCAAATGTAAAGCAAGCATGTCGCTTCATCTTTTTTTACAGAATAGACCAAGTACGCTTCTAACCTTAAAACAACGTTGTATTAACGTCGATATGACGTGATAACGTCGCATCGACGTTGGTTCGACGTTTTTTCGACGTCGTGTGCCTGCTTGGGTACATTCCATTTAGACTTTTGTTTACCTTTTGGATTGGCCTTTGATTCATAATAAGGGCTTGTTTGTTGGAATTTCCGCACAAAAAAAATCCAGTTGCTGAGTATGGCTTTTTATGAGGGCGCGGTGGCAGGGTGGTAGAATGTAAGGCATGAGGTCAAAAGGTCCAGGCCTCGAGGTTATAAACTTGTTTCATGCTCAACTTAACTGAACATGAAAGTTCAACTGCTCATAAAAACTAAAATACCGTCAAATGAAGAAGTTTCTTGCTATAAGTCTCTTAGATGTTGTATTTATCATGCAAATAAATGTTAAAATGCCAACAATTGTTGGCATTTTAACATTAATGAGCAGGATAAATTTCGTGCTCAGCTGAGTTGAGCATGGAAAAAGTTTTATCACTCCGGAGCCTTGTTCAAGACTCACCGGGGGCACTTCATTGTGATCTTGCGCAAGACACCGCATCCTCAGAGTGTCACCAATTACTTCTCCTCTGCTTTGTACTGGCTCAAGCCAGAAAGACAGGAAATTGTCACGGCATGACTGAAAATTGTTGACTGAATGGGAAGTAAAGCAACAATTCAAGAATATCAGAGCAACCCAAGAATATGAGAGCAAAGAGGACAGGTCCTGATGAGATGCCACATAAGGCCGCATCTTATCTGGACCTCCAATGTTACCATTTACATGTAACGGGTCTTTGCAAAATCATAGATAAATATTCATTGTAAGAAATGGGTATTACTTTACACCTAAGTTGATGGCAGCTGCACTGCCACTGGTGTTGATGTAACCTTTCAACTGTTGTAAACACTATGCTTTGTTTGATTGCATTGATCCGTAGAACAACTGCATCAATAACAGGTAGAAATGATTAACATTTATCCATGAAGTAATGTTGGCCTCAAGTTGTTATAATTAGAAAGTTAAGTGCAAGTTAACACCAAAAAAAGTGGCAGCTTAGCTGCCATTTCTTTTGGTGTTCACTTACATATATTGTTTTTTCATTGTACAATGTAGCTTGAAAGAAATGTAATATCATTGCCACATTCGTCAGTACAGAAAAGGGGGAGCGCAGTGGCTCAGTGGTAGAGTGCTTGACTTGAGATCGAGAGGCCGCGGGTTCGAGCCTCACTGCGTTGTGGTCCTTGAGCAAGACACATTTATCCTAGCTTAGTACTGGTTCAACCCAGGAAGACCCGTCCCTGTTTAACTGAAAGATTGTTTATGGGACGTAAAGAATCAAATTATTAAACAAAGTACAGAAAAGGTGTGAATCATTGTTTGAAAATAGAATGGAAGAGGAACTGACACTTTTTAAATTCATTTTATTTATAGACCCGACTTAAAACTGGGCGAACTACACACGCACGCACACACTTTTAGTCTAAAGACATAACAAGAGCATAAAATGAGGCTTGATAAATTCAAGTGGTAAATTATGAAAATCATGCTCGCAGTGGTCGAATATATGCAAAAACACAGCTATGTAATTTTGATAGTCAAACACTTGCTTGTCAATTATTACCATTGTTTTAACCCCTTTTCATTCTTGTGGCATATCCCATTCATATTGATACAATAAGTATGAAATATTCCATTTTGTATTTTAAGGAATATCTTTAAAACCCTGAGTTTTTATTTTTCAGCTTGACAAACAGTGCAGACCCTGATGGAATGCCACATTATGTGGCATTCCATCTGGCTTTTCACTGTTTGCCAATGTGCCTGTTTGCAAGTAGGGTTATTTTTGTTGTGAGCATATTCATGAATCACGTCGCGTCTCCAGTTCGAGTCCATTCTGCTGAGAGAATCGCTATACATTTTACAGTGGATAAAAAACAACAGTGAATACCGTCTTTTTGTTAACTATCTTTGAGTGACCTCTTTTGTGGTCTCATTTGAAACAGTTCAGACCCAGGTCAGGCTCGACAGAGAACATTGCGCCTGGCCTGGATCAAAACTGTTTGACACATTGTGTTAAACATATCTTACATAAACCCATAACTTAAACAAGCTAATACATATTAAAAACATTTTAGACCAAGAAAAAACTTTGGGGGTCTAACCAGGTTCTGCGAAATTTACATAGACGAAATATTAACTTCCGGGGTTATACCCTTGAAACTTATTTGTCAAGTGCGGATCCAGAGGGGGGGACAGGGGGTCCGGACCCCCTGGAAAATCACAAGTTATATGGGTTTCTATAGGGAATAAGCAATTGGACCCCCCTGGAAAAAGTTGTACCCCCCCCCCCCCTGGAAAATGTTAGACCCCCTCTGGAACCTTGAAAAATGATAGATTTCTTCGAAATTGTCCATTTCACTTCTGGAAAATAAGCTGAGGACTAAAAAAAAACGTTGTCAGAGCTTTTTTTGTCAGACTGACCAGGACCCCCCCCCTGACGAAAGTTCCTGGATCCGCGCATGTTTGTGATCCCAGAATCAGACAGTGTGTGATTGTGCTATTTCATGATCATACTCTCTTCTAGATATTCTGATTAAAATGTTTTGTTTTCTTTTTTCAACAAAAACATATGTTGCGGGTACTCAAAAGTAGCGTCTCAATGATACGGTTCTTCTAAACACCTACATCATCGTATGAGAAAATAATTGCAAATTTACACTCAAAATAATTGCTTATCTATCTATACATATTACATTTGCATGTACAGTAAAACCTGTTTAAAACGGCCACTCAAAATAGACAAGACAAACATTTTAATGACAAGTGGTAGCTTAATGAGGGTCGAAAGTATTGCAGAATGCTCCCCTTGATCTGCATAAGCGATAATTGGTCTTGTAAATAATATAAAAGACCATCTAAACTATATTGTACTTGTACTAAGTTACAAACACCAATAAGCCTCCTATCACTCTATTTTTTCAAAATTTCGACTATTTGGCCTTTGTTGAAACTTTCAAATGCCAAATGGCCGAAATTTTGAATCATTGAGCATTGACTAGACAAAACTGACAAAATGAGTGTGCGTCGAGCGAAGACTCAGATGGGCCTGGGCATCTACCCATCCTGATCAGAGCATTTGCTCTTCACTTAGTGGGTAACTAAGGTCCCAGGATTTCTTCATGCGGACAGCGAAGACTCTGATCAGCCTGAGCTGATGCCTATGCTGATCTGAGTCTTCTTGTGACGCTTAGTCACAATGTTAGTTTTCTCATGATGTGACTGATATACATTCAACGTCTTCTTGTGTTTGTTAATCACCTAATTAACCCACATAAGGCATAGATTGTCATCTTTGTGTGACATAGGCAAACAGTGCAGACCCTGATCAGACGTCTGAATGCGGCGTCTGATCATGGTCTGTACTGTTTACCTACTGAATGTCCTATAAAAATTTGAATTAAAATGAAAAATACCACCCAACCACCCTTAAAACGGATATGGAATGGATAATTTGTAAAGAAAGTGGCGAATGGCGCGTTTAACCTTTTGTGTACCAGACCCCCCCCCCCCCCCCCTCTCCTCAAACGGGTACTTTGGCAAACAGTGAAGACCCAGATGAAATGCCGCATAATGCGGCATTTCATCAGGGTCTTCACTATTCTGTTTCTAAGGCAAAATTGACCTTCAGAGTACCTGTAAGAAAATTAATAAAACATTGTTTGGGAATTGTTTTTTGTTTGTTTGTGACCCCTCAATATATACAAAGGATCATCCTCAACTTTATGGGAAATTCTAACACTCCTCGCCTATAGAGCCAACGGTAACAAACTGTGATATATCGCACAATAATTCACTGCTAAAGTGTGTGATAGCTGACGTCACTAGAAAATGACGTCACTCATGGCGTTAGACGGTGTAACGTCGTTTTTACGCTTGAAAGACGTTACAATTACATGTAAAGGTATGCGACGTAGTCTAAGAATTGGCGGGAGTTCTTCAGTGCAATGGCGGAAAGTTGGAAGAAGCTGAATACTTCGAATGTGTTTTCGTCGTATACTGTGTGTTAGAATCGAAATAGATCAGCTCCAGTGCGTGAATTGTTGAGTAATAATTCACTGTTTGTCGGTCAGTTGTACGACGATAAATCACTCGCGCTGCGCGCTTGTGATTTGATCTTCTTTACAACTGACCTCCAAACAGTGAATTATTACTCAACAATTCACTGCTGGAGCTGATCTATTTCTTAATTTAAAGTTAAATGATTTGGGTTTGTTCAAACTATATCGTTTTTCATTTAGTCACAACTGGTTAGTTAATCTTGTTTGGATTTATTTACACCGTCTCGTTCGTTGAGTGGCACCAGCAGTTTAATGACACCGTCGTCGCTCATCTTGGCCACCGTACGCTGTATATCTCCTCCATCTGGAACGACAAACTGACGATGAATTTTCTGCGTAGTGACGATTCCTGCATCATTCTGTTCTTTCGTAGCATCCACTAGCAGTACACCGTCTCTGGTTCTTATAGAGACATTTTCAGGTTTGTAATCATCCAACTTCATCATGATTTGATGAAATTTCTGTCCCTTAATTTCGATCTTTTCAGTGGTACATTCATCTGTAAGATCGCCTAGTTTCGACAAAATGCTAGGGTTTTCATCCGCGATTTCTGATTCTAATTTCTCCGCTAGTTCTGGTATAAGTGGATTATTGTCTAGTGAAGGTACAGGGCTTGGTGGCGCCGACATAATAACAAAACTGTCCTCTGTTCTCATGCTGTTATCGTGCTGATCGTCCAAACTGTCCGTTGCTTGTGGTTCATCGACAATACACTTTGTTATGTCTGCTACCTCTGCTACCTCATCGATCGCTTCTTTCTTTTCGTTGGGAATTAATGTTCCAACTGTGATCAATTCACCATCAGCACCATGTCCATAGTTTGTTAAAGCAGTTGAGGACACGGAATCAGCTTTGTCAACAATAAACTCTGATATATCTGCTTTTTCGTTGACAGCTTCTGTCTGCTCGTTTGGAATCAGTGTTCCAACAATGATCTCTTCACCATCGGCTCCATTTTTGTTGGCAGCATCGTCATTTATTGACATGGGGTCTTTCTGTTCTATGAGGCTGACTTCTTGTTCGATGTAATTAACGTTATTATCATCTTCACGATGGCTGGCCTCTGATTTAACTGCATTTTTAGTAATAGGAAATGTCTCGTCAGGTTTCGGTCCACGTTGAATTTCTATCGTTGTTTCTTTTTCAGCGGTATCAGACTTATTACTAGAGTCTGATGGGTTCTTAGCAGTATCTTCGAAAGGGGCGGTTATGACGAGATACCCGCCCTCAATAAGAAAGCTTCCTAACTTTTCTTTGTTTACATTTTCAGGGATCTTCACAGATCTCGTCGTCTCGTATTTGTCTATATTTTCACCGTCTATATCCTCGTGTTTAGCGTGAATGGTCACTTTTTCACCATCAACTTTTACAGAAATGTCTGCTGGATCATACCCCTTTATTCTCAAACGATGTACCCATGGTTGGCGTGGTACACAGATCGGTGTCGGTCTCATGACACATGGCGGGAATAAAAGTTCTGGTCTTGAAAGATATTGAAGAAAATTGGCGGGCGCAGACATCGCCGGATGCCCTCTAAGAAACCCACATACCTCGGGACAGTTTTCTCGAAGACGCGTCCTCCTTTCTGGTCTCAAGAAAGGCCCATTCGACAAAAGGGCAGGAAATAGAATCTTCACCATGTTTACTTGTCTCTTTTTAATATACAACGTAAAGCCTTTAAATTAATAAGTCCTCTGGATCTGAATATTTTCCAAATAGTCTTAAGCACTGGTTTACACTAGCGTTGATAGATTTCGTTTGTTCAAGACGAACGTTTCGCAGCATTTATATGTTTATGAGGAATATTCTCGAATCATCCGGTCCAAATCCACGTGTTTCGTAATGTTTACAAACATTCGGGAACGTTCTGCGCATGACATGTTCTATTTTAATATTGGGAATTTTTGCAATCTCATGGTCTATTTTTAACCGGTTATATTTAACGAAACAAGCTTAGCTTTATAAAAAACATAGTTCATATGTTATCAAGTTCCTTTTGCGGGACAAAGGCAAAGAGTGCAGATCCAGATCAGACGCGGCAGAAGGAGGCGTCTGATCAGAGTCTCCAATGTTTGCACTATTTTGTATTGATAATTTCACCTCAAGACTCATGTCATAGTATCTCTTTGTACAATCTCCATGGAACCATTTCCATGATGGTAAAACTGTAAAAACCTCGAACATATGGTCCAAAGCATTTTCAGAGTGAGGTAGTTTATTTATTTATTTTAGCTTCTTTGGTTTCATTCTTTACGCCCAAGTCGACAATTTTTAGTCATGTCGGGACTGGTCTTCCTTGGTAAAACCAATATTAAGCATCGGATCTTGCCTGTAGTGACTCTACCGGTGGTGATACTTGAAACAGAAACAGTTCTACCAACTGAGTTATTAATTTACGCTCTGCAGAGTGAGGTTGTGAATATCTGCGTATGTGTACGTTTAAAAACTATTATTAAAGTACACAAATGACTTTTAATTGATTTCTATTGAAAATAAAGACTCTGAGGCTCTGTTTACATCCCGACCCCTAATCATTTTTTTAAAAGTGAAATTGTGTTTGTGTGAGTGTGTGGGGTCAAAAGAAAACGAATTGCCTTTCAGGAAGGAACACGTACTTAGCGTTTGACCTACTTTCCTGCCCGACCAAAGAGCTTTATATTTTCAAAATATCTTACATACTTGTCCAATAGTTTTGTTTGTTTGTTTGATTTGATTCTTTACGTCCCATCAACAATCTTTCAGATATAAAGGGACGGGTCTTCCTGGGTTGAACCAGTACTAAGCTAGGATTAATGTTCTTGCTCAAGGACATAACGCAGTGACGCCGGTGAGGCTCGAACCCGCGGCCCTTCGGTCTCGAGTCAAGAGCCACTGCGCTCCCTACTTTTCCAATAGAGCTTACCATTAAATTGTTTTGGAGGTTATAGAATAGTGTCACCATTATAAAATGTTCTGGTGCTCTGTAAAGTCATGTTTATCCTTGATACAGGTAAACAGGTACTTTGGTAAACAATGAAGACCCAGATGAAATGCCGCATGAGGCGGCATTTCATCAGGGTATACACTGTTTGCAAATATAAAAGCAAAACTTCCAGTACAGAAATGCATCATAATTTAGACAGTTTACCCGTGAGTCCTTAATTTCAAAATGTGCAACTCCAACGTGCATAGGAAATCCATAAGAATGAAAACTCTTGCACACCGGATAAAAAGATCTGAGATTTTACCCTGGGATAGAAAATCTTATCTTACCCATGCTATCTTAAAGGACGTCAAGTAACGTCATCATGTGAAATTGCATCTTATGTACTCAGGGACTTCTGGAAGCTTATTTTGAAATAAATAAATGAATAGATAAATAAATAAATAAATAAATAAATAAATAAATAAATAAATAAATAAATAACAACCGTGGTGAGCAAGGAAAAGAATCCATTATTCGTGTTTGTGTAAGATAGAAAAATCCGTCCCTCGGAATCACCGTTTGTCATCACTCGGCAAGCCTCGTGATGCCAAACGGCGATCATCGGGACGCATTTTTCTATCCTACCCTCACACTTATAGGCTGACCTCCTCTTGTATCTAAGATATATATAAAGTGTTCATTTATCCGAGCATAGAATTATTTTCTGGTTGAATTGGCATGTGTTTGTATTGCAGGAGTTGTACTAAGGGAAGATACCAAAGAAGTTTTAGTTGTACAAGAACGTCGAAGTCAGGTAAGGGAACCAATTACATGGAGTTCATGCACATAGACCAAGGGGCTCTGATTTATCCTGGTTTATGAATTCATATGTTACCCATGTTATCTTACACAGAAGACACATAGAGGAGCGTACGTGCTTACTGGTGCTCGATGGGTTGCTGATTCGATAATGTTGCGTCAGTGAGAACATTTTTATCCTCTAATAAGTAATGTTTCAACCCAGGAAATGTTTGTCTGATTTGATTATTTACGTTCCATCAACAATCTTTCAGTTATGTAGGGATGGGTCTTCCAGGGTTGAGCCAGTTCTAAGCTATGATCAATGTGTCTTGCTCAAGGACACAGCGCACAGACGCCTGTGAGGCTCGAACCCGCGGCCTCTCGGTCTCGAGTATAGCACTCTACCACTGAGCGACTGCACTCCCACCAAGAAAATGTCCCGATATGATCGTACAATTGTTGACTGGTGCCTTAAGCATTAATACTGATGAGCAACATATGACACTGTAGAAATGACATTATCATATGACATCGCGTCTGAGAGTGAAATAACACCATGCAATAAAATCGATAAACCACTAGTGGTTTATAGATTTACGGGAAACGTTATGACGTCCAAGACAACGTTGCGTAAATAATGACAAAATTATAACGTTTAACGACAGAAATGAGACTTCAAAGTAATCTTAATGGCATATGATAACAAATAGAATCTAACATTCGTGCTCTTGTATTATTGAATTTATTAAACTCGTTGCGAAAAAGAGATAAAATGCTCGGCAAGCCTCGAATTTTATCTCTTTTCCCCAACTCGTTAAATAAATTCAATAAAGCATGAGCACTCATGTAAGATCCTCTATTTAAAGAATGGCCGTTAAAACAATACAGTGAATAACTCTTTGATAAGGTTTAAGCTCACCCGAGCCATGGATCGTGATCCTCTGATATCTATCGTCACACCACAAAATGGAATTTCACCAAACACATCATAAATGATTTGGCACAGATTTTCTTTTGCTAATTCTACCAAATTCACGCTAGAGAACCACTGTACTCGAATAGCGCAGGCATCGCGTGGTGGTTGCAGTCGACAAGTGCACAAAATAATGTACCTACAAGTAGTTGTCAAAAAGGATAATATTTTGGTCATTTTTATGCCCCCAAAGGAACTTTGGGAGGCATATAGTAATCGCACTGTCCGTCCGTCCGTCAGTCCGTCAGTCCGTCCGTCCGTCAGTCCGTCCGTCCCGCTTTCGTGTCCGGTCCATATCTCCTATATTCTTTGAGTTAGGAATTCCAAATTTGGTGTGTGGATACATCTTGGGATGGCGGAGTGTCGCGTACCATTTTCGGGTCACTGTGACCTTGACCTTGACCTCTGACCTAGTTTTTATAATAATCATGTCCGGAGCATATCTCTTATATTATTTGAGTTAGGAATCTCAAATTTAGTGTGTGGATGCATCTTGGGATGAAGAAGTGTCGCGTACCATAATTAGGTCACTGTGACCTTGAACTTGACCTCTGACCCAGTTTCTTGAAAACTGCATTGAGTCTGGTGCATATCTCCTATATTCTTTGAAATAGGAATTCCAAATTTGGTGTGTAAATGCATCTTGGGATGAGGGGGTGTCACATGCCAATTTTGGGTCACTGTGACCTTGACCTCTGACCTAGTTTTAAGAATTATCGTGTCCGGAGCATATCTCTTATATTCTTTGAGTTAGGAATTCCAAATTTGGTGTGTGGATACATCTTGGGATGGCGGAGTGTCGCGTACTATTTTCGGGTCACTATGACCTTGGCCTTGACCTCTGACCTAGTTTTTTGAAAAATCGTGTCCGGAGCATATCTCTTATATTATTTGAGGTAGAAATCTCAAATTTGGTGTGTGGATGCATCTTGGGATGTAGAAGTGTCACATACCATAATTGGGTCACTGTGACCTTGAACTTGACCTCTGACCTTGTTTCTAGAAACTGCATTGAGTCTGGTGCATATCTCCTATATTCTTTGAGATAGGAATTCCAACTTTGGTGTGTAAATACATCTTGGGATGACGGGGTGTAGCATACCATTTTTGGGTTACTGTGACCTTGACGTCTGACCTAGTTTTAAGAATTATTGTGTCTCGAGCATATCTCATATATTCTTTGAGTTAGGAATTCCAATTTTGGTGTGTGGATGCATCTTGGGATAGCGGAGTGTCATGTACCATTTTCGGGTCACTGTGACCTTGACCTCTGACCTACTTTTTAGAATAATCATGTCCAGAGCATATCTCTTATATTATTTGAGGTAGGAATCTCAAATTTGGTGTGTTGATGCATCTTGGGATGACGAAGTGTCACTCACCATAATTTAGTCACTGTGACCTTGAACTTGACCTCTGACCTAGTTTCTAGAAACTGTTGCATATCTCCTATATTCTTTGAAATAGGAATTCCAAATTTGGTATGTAAATGCATCTTGGGATACCTGAGTGTCACAAACCAATTTTGGGTCACTGTGACCTTGACCTCTGACCTCGTTTTCAAGAATTATTGTGTCCAGAGCATATCTCCTATATTATTTGATGTAGGAATCCCAAATTTGGGGTGGTGATTCCTCTTGGGATGGCGGAGTGGTGCATACCATTTTGAGTCATTTTGACCTTGACATTGACTTCTGGCCTCATTTCTAGTTTTTTCTTGCTATATTACAGCTATCTTTCCTCAAATGTGTCTTATACTAGACCAATTCCTTTGGGGGCATTCGTCACGTGTTTGTGACATTTCTTGTTTTTACTTATGAAAATATTCATCGTATATTATTATCACTTATTAATCCAGCTGCGTATCTGCTTAACACAATTTTTGTGGGTTGAGTGATAGTCGATAAAATGCAGAATACATATGTACCTGTCCTTTAATGTACACAATGTTTGTAATCTTAGGACAGAGCATTTTGAAAGTTATTAATGCTTTTTATACTGTACGCATAGTACTGTATATTTGATGTTCTGTCCCAGAAGTTGAGTGTCTAAATAAAATCAATATGTTGCAGTCAACGACCGGACCATTGGACCAGAACACCCAATATACAGAACTATGGGAACAGTATGGAAAGCTTGAATAATATTCAAAATGCTCTAGCCTCAGATTTCGAACTTTTTCACATAATATTACCCTTATTTTGAATTTTAGCTAAAGTACAGGGGTAAGCATAAATTACAGAACATGGGCAAAATTTTCTTTCATCCTCTTTTTCAGGAAAAAATACAATTTTGGCATAACTCTGGCACTCTAGGTACTATCACTCAACCCTCAATATTTTCAGAAGTAAAATATTGCCCAAAATATTACCCTTTTTAACAACAAGGTACTCTATTTTGTGCACTCGTTGTCTGCAACCACCACACGATATCTGCACTGTTGGAGTAACGTGGTTCTCTAGCGTGAAATTTGTTCAGTATTTCCGATCCGCTAAAACATGGCCACTAGGTAGGAAGAGCTGTTTTTCCTATACCATATATAGGTGTTTCTGTTGTTGTTTATTCATTGTTTGTTGTTCCTCACATTTGAGCCGTGACATGTGATTTCCAACAATGTGGCATTTTGACAAGTGTAGACTCAGACGAGCTTGTGCAGCCTCCATTTAAGCTAAAAAACTCCAAATGATGTTCGGTCAAAAGCTTCTAAAACACTCATAGAATATACAATCAACTATCAAAGGCTCTGATCAGACTGCGCGTATGCGCAGGCTGATCTGAGGCTTTGTTGATCGCTCATACCACATTGTTGGAAATCTCATGTTACGGCTCATTTGTTATGTAATTAAATGGATAAGTCGTTTAAAGAGACAGTACAACTTAAGGTGATCGGATTTAGATTCATCTGAGCCCTTTTATTCAAACATTTTTTCTGTACTTTTTCGATTTCAGTTTACATTATGGAAGTTTCCTGGAGGTCTCTCAGATCTTGGAGAAAATATAGGTATGCTTTTCTTGTTTTTACAAAAGCCATTTGCATTAAAAGTCACACTGGCTTGTAGATCATAAAAAACTTTTTCATGATCAACTCAAATTTTCATGAAATTTATTTTTCTCATGAATGTTAAAATGCCCACAGGTGTTGGCATTTTAACTTCTATATGCAGAATAAATACTACGTCTCTGAGTCAATTCCACATATGAGAGTTTTCAAGCAATAAAATATCTTTAGTTTTCAGCCTTTTAGTTTTTATGAACAGTTGCAATATTATACTCAGCTGGGTTTAGCATGAAAAAGTTGTATAATCTTGGGGCCAGGAATAGACTTGGCTTTCTATGGTATTTATTATATTGCCTTGTTTCTGAGATAAAACAACATGAGTGGTGACATGAGATTTCCAACAATGTGGTATGTGCGCCCAGCAAAGCCTCAGAGCAGCCTGCGCATACGCGCAGTCTGATCAGAGCCTTTGTAAGTCGCATGAATATACTATGAATGTTAAGCTATTGACCGAACACCATTTGGAGTTTCTAAGCTTAAAAGGAAGCTGCATAGGCTCATTTGAGTCTACACTTGTCAAAATGCCACATTGTTGGAAATCACATATTACGGTATAATACAGACGCTGATACTTGGAAACCACTTTTTGCACGGAGTGCAAGAACTCAACAGAACGGAATATAATCACCAATTTAGAGCAGACCACTTGTTATTGACGTGTCTGATGCTTGTCTTTGCTGGAGCCCAATGTGGTTTAGTTATTTGTTTTCGACATGTCTATTTGTATGTAGCATTAATTTTGTCTGTTAAATAACTTGGTTGTCTCTTTGTGGTTGTACAGTAAATACGTTAGGAAGCCTCCATGCGAGCCTGACAATTACGTCAGTTAAACAACATCTTTATTAAGCGCCATAACATCTCAGTGTGATATGTTAAAGGTAACAAACTTGGTGTTGAAAATAAACTATGTTGGCATATGGTTTCTTCCCTTTGACCAATATGAAGAAATTAGCCAGTGCTAACTTGCATACTAAAAAAAAATTCCCAAACATGTTATCCCTGCGCCCCCAACCCGCACCCCTGCTCCTACCCCCACCCACCCACAGGTTTATTTTTCTGATGTTTTAGCACCTCATTCATTTCTGACAGTTGACATACGAGATACTTCAAATATTGTAATATCTTCAAAACCTGCTTATTGCCCCCTTTTAGCTCACTTGAGCCGAGCTATTGCGATCTGTCTTTTTCTGTCGTGCATCGTGCGTCCGTCGTCCGTAAACTTTTTCTTTAAACGACATCTCCTCCTGTACCACTTGTCCAAATTTAGAATATGAATGTTCCCCATGATGCCCTTTTCCAAAATAGCATTAGTGGTTCCGCTTCACTGAGCAGTAGGGCTGCCATAGCTCCAAATAAGAAATCTTTTAAACGACATCTCCTCCTTAAACCACTGGCCCAAATTCATAATAATATCATAGAGTTGTTCCTCATAATACCCATTACCAAAATTGCACAAATGGTTCGGTTCCGATAACAAAGATGGCTGCCAGAGCTCTAGATCAGAAACATCTTTAAGCAGCATTTCCTCATGAACCATTGGTCCAAATTCAAAATAATTTCACAGAATCGTTCCTCATTATGCCTTCCAACACAATTGCACAAATTGTTCGGCTCCAGTGAACAAAGAGGCTGCCAGAGATCTAGAGCTGTAGATAAGAAATGTCTTGTAGCGACATTTCCTCCTGAAACACTGGTCAAAATTTTAAAATGATTTAACAGAATTGTTATTCATAATGCACTCTACCAAAATTTCACAAGTGGTTCCAATCCATCGATCAAAGGGGCTACCAGAGCTCTAGATGATTGATGTCTTTAAATGAAATTTCCTACGGAGCCACTGGTCCAAAAGAGTTGTCCTGTTAATTTGTGAAATCTCCCTAAATTTAAAGTCTGTTCCTTCTCAAATCTGTGCAAAAGATTTTCTTTTTTCATGCAAAGTTCTGGTTGACATTGCAACCTGACAACAAAACTTTAAAACTCTAGCCAGATTCGAAAATATTTCGTGCAAATCGTCATTGAACCATTGTCTACCTAGATGGCTGAAATTAACTTAAAGTGTTGAAAATGATTTCCAACAGGAGTTCGGGCCAATTTGCACTATGTCAAATAGGGAAAACTTTAAAAAACAGAAAAGAAATGGCGCAAGCATGAAACTGCTGATACCTTTCCAAACAAAATGCATAGTACACATAGTCAAATAGATACACCATCTTTGCCAGCCAAGGGTACTAAGTCCACTTCATTCCTGACGCGTAAGGAACGAAGTGGACTTAGTACCCTTGGTTTGCGAAGATGTAGACATCCAAGAATCACAGGAAATACTCAAATGCAAGCAACATGGGCTTTCTTTTGGAGACAATACAAGCAAAAGTTCCATTAGCCAATTCGTAGTGAGACTTTTTATTAATGACTTTAAATATTTCCCACACAATGGTTTAATTTCTACTATTATCTTATAGTTTGTTTGATTTTGGAGAAAATCCCTTACCTAGGTGGCCTTTGATTTTCCGAAAAGGCGATTAATTCGTCAATTAAACCTTAAACTGTTTTCTTGGAAGGATTAAAAATGTCTCATGCTGAGTTTAATAATGAGCAGGCATTTATTAAATAAGCCACAGCAAGAGAATTCCAACAATGTGGTATGTGAGACCAGCAAAGGCTCAGACCGGCCTGCGCATACGGGCAGTCTGATCAGAGCCTTTGCTAGTGGCTTGAATATTCTATGAGTGTTAGGCTACTGACTGAACACCATTTGGAGATTCTAAGGTTAAAAGGAGGCTGCAAAGGCTTGTCTGAGTCTACACTTGTCAAAATGCAAACTTGTTGGAAATCACATGTCATTGCTCAAATTGTGTTGCGTTTTGAATTATATGTATCTCAATATATACAAGTAAAGCACATATGCACAGAGAGGTCCTTCCATTCATTCTATGTCAGCATATATCATGTACTGTCCTGTCAGCCAATAGTGACTGTGACTTCATTTTTTTGTTTACAAAGTTATCAAGGACTTATAATCGGTAGATCACTTGTGTATTAATCATATCCTCAGGATAGGATTAATACACAAGTGATCAATCGATTCGTGTTAGCTCAAGTGAAGTGTACACGTTAGCGTTATACTTAGCAATTGTAAACAAAGTATTACGTCACTGTCACTCTTGGTTGGCACGACAGTACCTCGCGTAAGATCCAGAACATGATAGTTAGGTGCTAAATGTATTTTCGAGCAACGAAAACTTACATGTAAGTTAGCCTGCGCAACTAGGCTCACCAGAGCCTTAGCTGCTCGCATACACAAAAAATGGATGTAGATGAAGACTCAGACCAAAGAAATATAACTATTGTACCACTAAATAGGTTATCAAAGGAGTATAAAGGAGGCTTTTGCGCATATGTGATTTATGAAAAATCTGCTATAGGGGCGCAAATTCCTTGCATATTCGCATGTCCCAGCAGCGTGTCAAAGGTTTTTGTTAGCTTATCTGTCTTAAGTTTACTTATATTTCATTGATATAACCAAACTATTTCATTGAGAGTCATTGAAAAAATATTTTGTCACCCAATATTAAGGTCAATTCAGTTTAGAATACCATCTTATCAGCATTATGGAGACTTCTTAAATCATATGATCCCCCACTTATGAAAATATACTTATTTGCGAAGATATTTATGGACTCAGTTCTTGCCCTTTCATACGTTTGTTTCTCTGACAGAAATTATACTCAGAAGAAAAAGTTTAGTCAGTACAGACACTGTGTGCAAGAATTTTGTAAGACAGTCTTAATATTGACAAAAAACCTTACTCAAAATAAAATTCATGTAATGTCTTACAAATGTGAATATTTTTAACAAAACATTCTGAAAATATACCCATTTTCTTCATCAAAATTACAGAAAGTGGTCAATATTAAAATTCAAATTTCATAACTCAAAAATCAGCGTGGCGCCCCTCAGACGATTTCTGGTAGTACAGACGGAAATTCTCGTACCTGTTGCATGACTAAGGAATTTAAGAAGTTTCCAAGCGGCCATGAAGCGATTACGTCATGTTGACATCACTATGACCCTAACTTAAAATGGCGTTCTTATCCGTGGTCTCCTCAACGGTGGCTTGTCATTTTTACTGCCAGGCTTGTAGACGATAAATTGTTTGTTCATTGCATCCAAAACTGCGTGTTACGTCAGCAACACGTGTACCTGTTTCAAGACGCCAAAGCGCTGCATTTCTGTAATTTGTTGATAGACTGGACGGCGAATTAAGCTTGCTAGCACTGAATTTTCTCCGGATTATTGCAATAGGAACAATTCTCTTTCAATATCGAACAGTATATTAGAAAATAACCCTCCCGGTTTACCGCAGCACGTGCACATCGTGCATTTTGAAATTTGGTTGATACAGTCTAATAGAGGTATTATATGTCACGCAATATACAGGTAAATGTAAAGCTACGATAATACAACTCATGTATAAAATTTGACAATGATATATAAAGTATTATTGATTTTATGAGAAAACACAAATACTGACTAAACTTTTTCTTCTGAGTATATTAACACATTTAGGCATGCCCTGTTGCAGCACGTTTTGAAATAATGTAATAATTATTTCATTTTGATTATTTTATTTCATTTACCCAGTGAACGTGATTCTGCACTGTAAAAGACTTGTAATTTTACAACAAATTTGGTGGCAGCTAAACTGCCACTGATGTTTGGCGTAGCCTGTCAACTAGCTATGCTCTGTTCGAATGTATTGATTATGAGAAAAACTACATCAATAGCAGGTAGAAATGTTTAGCATTCATCACTGAATAATGGTTGGACTTAAGTTGTTAAAGTAGGAAAGTAAGTGTTAGTTTACACAAAAAGGGGTGGCAGCACAGTTATCACCCCTTTTTGTATAACCGTACACTTATTTTTACAGTGTACAGGTAGTCTCAGCTTTTTGTTTGGTACTTATATTATAGATGGACAGATCCCAAGCAGCCCTGCAGCCCCACTAGAGCATTCGCTGCCTGCATAGACTAAGTAAGACTGATATTCAGTCTCTATTTTACTTCATACAATGTCTTCAATCCTCTCTAATAGCACTGGCATTGCAGCCTTAGAGAGCTAAAGTAATTCATGAACTGAAATATATTTCATAAATCTTTAAAGTAAAAAAAAAATGTAAGAAGGAGACTTGCATAGACTTGCATAAGTATGGAAGTAGATGAAAGCTCGAATCAATTAACATATCTTTTTCTAGCCATATCAACTTGGTCAATATGGACGTTTAATGTATAGGTGCTGTAAATTCGGAAATTTTCGCGAGTGGTTTATTTTCGCGACACTTCGCGGATGCGGATTTTCGTGAAAATAAAACCCTCGCGAAATGGCGAAATCACTCAGTCGTTTACTGATGTACGTGAATCATGCCCAAGTCGCGAAATTAACCATGGCAATTGAATGTCTTTTTGCGCTATTCGCGAAAATGAAACTCTCGCGAAAAAGTCCGAAATTACAGAAAGTACCATTATACATGAGTTGACTCGTATAGAATAAAGGTTAGAGTACTGTATATTTGACTGAATGGATATCTGAGATGAGTCAGAGTATACTGTTTGATGAATGGACGAAATAAGTAAATAATGGGACAAAACATCTGATTTACTTGAAAGAAATTCAGTCCACGAGAATGACTGTACTTCATTCAAGAATCGTCAACCCAGTTCTTTAATGTGTTCTTAGTGACATTTTGACCTTTTCTTGATAAAGTATAAATCATAAGCTTGATTTTCTGCATTTGATATTGTCACCAAATAGCACGAATATTAAAAATCACAGAGTATAATGTTTGAGGTAATGCAATAATGCCATAGTTATTTCAGAAAGTACCTATACATGTAACATGGCTATCTAAAATGTGCACTGGCTACAAAGAAATAATGAAATATGTTGTTCCCGTTGATATAAAGCACGTTCCGTACCATTGTATTTTGGTATTGAAATTTGCTGCTAAAATGAAGAAAATCAAGAACAATAGTTTTTATTTTAATTCGTGTGCATGCCAGTAATGAGTCACTGACCATATATCTGGCTTCATCTCATTAGAATTCAGTACAGACCCATACACTCCTGCGACTAGGGTAAATAAATATATCAGATCTGATCAGGATTTCATAGCAGCCTAATAGAGTTCTATAAATAGCGCATACCCTAGTCCTGAGAGTGCATAAGAAGATGAATAACGTCAGGTTTACGCTATCATGGCTATTGTTGCCCATAATGCCCACTACGAAAATTGCACAAACGTTTCAGCTCCGGAGAAGACAATGACCACCAGAGCTAAACATACAGAAACCTTAAACTCTTTGCATGCTGGGTTATAACCATGCTATTGTTATCGTCTGCTGACTTTTTTGAAAATAAAACCCTTAATGCGCCAATCACAACAAAAGTTTCTGCTTTTCTCGTCTGCTGAAATGTTTTAGAAGCCTCTATGGCAAGCAGTGTGGGCCCTGATCAGACTGCTCCTATAGGAGCAGTCTGTTCTGGGTCCATGCTGTTTGCATCTATACTTAATTTGTCAGTAATGCTAGGCAATTATTTGCAGCAGACGACTTCAGCAGAGGACATTTTCAGATGCATTTTTTTCTTGGTGCTTTAAGGATTAAAAATAATCTTTCAGGAAGGCTATCAGAGTGTCAAACTATTTGGATCCAGATTAGGACCGACGTTGTATTTTAATGGCGACTAGCATGACGTGTGTAGTCAGTTCATCAAAATCACCCTGCAATTCTGTTATAAAAGTAATTTGCAAAAATCTAAATGTAGCATTATACTAATAAATCAAAAATGATAATAGACCCCTTCTTTGTTAACTTCTTTCATTATTTACGCGAATAATATTTGCATATGTAAATAATGTTTCTGTAGGTAAAATTATCCATCTCCAATTTTGATTTAAACTATATTGATCTCAGAATACTTTAAAAAATCGAGTCATTCAGGCTGCATTATTTGAAAAAATATTCAAGTGCTGGCTTTTAAAAAAGCCTCGCCACGACAAAACCCTGTTTCTGTGTTTGCGACCGGGTAAATTACAAAATGTCTTGCTCAGCTACAGAAACTAGCTGAATCTTGCAAATTCACACGCAACAACTATAACTTCCGTAACACAAAGGTACAAACAGCAAAGACGTTGGGCAGCCTGCGCATATGCGCAGGCTGACCAACGTCATTTTGTTTGCATTTTACACAAACATGCTTTCTGCTGAAGTGGCACAAATTATATATTACAAAACTTATGTCTAAATAAATCAGGTTATACTTAAGAGTTGGCGATGATTATTAACGTTATTTACTAGATCCTATCCCAGATAAAAACTGGCCCCCCGGTCTACGAGAAAATGACCATGTGTCGGAGAGGAACACCAATTCCACAGAACAGACTACGCCCAGCATGATACCCAGGCCAGGCATCGCATGTGTCCTTGCAGCATCATATGAAAACAGTTTTCAAATTTTTATTTTTATTTTAAGTTGCGTAGATGTCTCCCGTCGTGATGCGTTGGGTTCTTCCTGGTCCGTTATGGCGATAAGTTGATTTTTCCCATCATGACTTCGTCAATTGAGGAATGTGATAATTGATAGGGTGGATTTTAATAACCTTGGGATAGGTGGGTAAATCAGTTAAGAAGTGTTTTCGTAGAACAGTAGTACTGTTATATCAGCAAAATCTTAAGCCATTTTGTAGGAACGACAAACCATTTTGTAGGAACGACAAATTGGATTATCCTGGTATGACATTATGTCGAAGTTTTGTGCCTTAGATCAAAAAACGATTGTACGCTAATGGCACACTTCGAATCGTTCCTACTAAAGTAACTATAGTTCGATTCCAACATCGATAGTCGCTAATATAGTCCTACTAGAGATCAACGGTGGGTCAGAGCACCGTTACTCTAGTAGATTGTCTGGTTCCCTTCTCTAACCCTATATAACAAGAAGGGTTCAAGATCTAATAATTTGTTTTAGATAATAAATACTCGCTGTGCTCTAGCCTACGGTTTAGGTCTATCTTATTCGCAATTGTTAATTAGAGTTGGCTGTGCAGTATATGAACATCATTTTTGTCTGCAATGAAGAATTGAAAGGGGGCATGCAAGGCTATTCACTTTCTTTACTTGGCAACCAACTAAAGTTCCAACTGCAGCCGTTCGGATGTGAACGTGCACGCGCAATTATTACGTAAGAACTATAGTAGGAACTTTAATTCGATTCGAAGTGGGCCAATGTCGTACCCTCGTCACCCAGGCAAACGGTGATCCTAGGGACGGCTTTTTCTATCCCATCCTTACATTCATTAAAGGGTATCATATTCTCAAATCAGACCTTTTGTGCACCTCATTGCTCCTTTTGTGGCCTGGTTGACAATCATATTTTATGGTCATCTAATATACCGTAGTCGGGTACGTTTGCATATCTCCGAATCTATAAGAGAAATTAAATTTCAGGTACATGTACATGTTAACATTAGAAGTTTAAAAGCTTGAGAACTCAACTATCACCGGTCAGCCATACCTCGTAATCGTAGTTTTGTTTGTTTGAATTGAGTGCGATAGAGGCGTTAAGGGACGGGACCACAGCTTTTAAAAAGCCTCGTCTGGCAGACTGGAGGACTAAATGACTGAGTTTGTTACCCTCGTGTGCATGTGGTGGGTTTGGTAAATTATTTATAGTGCGTCCAGCTAATAGAGACTGGGCGTGTCAGACAGAGCGCTGTCATACACTGTCAAATTAGACTAGTCTATAGTAAATCAGGTGTAATAGCCTATGTACGCTTTACTCGTGCAACCAACTGACGCGCAGACGACAAGGGTGACCAATTTTATCTCTTAGCATGCCTGGTAAACGTGTATCTTTAGTATGCTGCTGGGGACCTGCTACATTTCATTTTCCAGGATGGATATGTTGTGAAAGTTTTGGGGGAGGGTAGGTTTGCACTTTCTTCAAATTATGCCTGTATATCAAATTGGTTTGATTTTTCAGCCTGATACAATAGTAGTAAATCACCAATAATAATTAAGCGGGACAAGGGTTAAGTATCTGGATCATGTGAAAAGGGCATACAAACATGTGATTTGGTCAAGCCTCTTATAATCGTTCATTCTGGCGTGTCCAGAGAGACTAGATGTCTAAAAGTTGTTTGGAGTCTTCTTCAACTTGCATACTTTGTTAACGCGAGAAGCGAAAGCCCTGGCGAGGTCATGCGTACATGCAGGCTCGTCGGAGCCTTCGCCACACGCCAATGTAATAAGAACCATCATCGCGTGTGCTGACCAATTTATAGTATTAATTTTTCATTGCGGACCATTATTTTATTTTCTTATTCAGTATTATAATTTGAATAGTTTTAAAAATTTTAAAACATTGTGAGTGTGCATATATCTAGACTAGTCATCCTTGCTATCCAAATTAATTCGAGATGCCTTTTTCTCACAATGGGCTCAAAACTACAACAGTTATACAATGTATACAGCTGTAAAGCGTTTCACGGGTGAATAAATACACTCTGGCTTACCGATATTTAAATGGAAATGTCCACGGGTGTGTCTTTGCTAAGAACCGCCCAGTCTCTCTTAACTGGTCGGACTTTTTTTATATTTGGTTGTGATCATCAGGTGTTTGTCGACAATGGATGCCGTCACGAATATTTCACGTACACAACATCAAAGTTGACTCATCTGCTCATGAGGTGGCACTTTCGGGAAAATATAACTGGCTTCATTGAAATTCAATGCCGTCATCTGTACCGTACATGTATGTGCAGTCATGTCGATACTGGTTGACTTTTTTTATGCACTTAGGTGACCGCACTGAACAATACATGATGTTGGGACTCCATTAATAACGCCTGTAAACATGGGGGGGGGGGTTACTGCTTAATCTTCCGCATACTGCAACACTTCCATTTTTATAACATTGCGGCCAAGTTGTCGTGGGTAGAAACCAGTACCAAGCAATACCTGTAACGTGTTTTGCTCTGAAAAACAATACTGATCAACACTGGCTGCGGATGGGATTCGAACTTGCAACCCTACCGTCTCAATGCTTCTTCTCAGTTAGGTCAGTGAACAGTGTTATCGGGTAACGATCGACATACATGTACATGCCAGACGTCATTCGAAATTATGTTTCCACGCATATGCTCAAAGTTACTACATGTAGCCCAAATAATGGTTTTTAACCCTTTGTATACTGGGAGCCCCTAAACGGGTACTTTGGCAAACAGTGAAGACCCAGATTATGCTGCATTTCATCAGGGTCTGCACTATTTTTTTAGATTAAAACATTCTTAAAATAATAAGTTTTATCTTAATTTGGACATTCTACATGTAACCTGTATCTCCTTGATATGTTCAATGAACCATCCCAGGCCAGATGGAAGAATTTATTAGTACACAAAGGGTCAAA
Source organism: Loripinus fragilis (assembly GCA_964019695.1). Classification (NCBI taxonomy): domain Eukaryota; kingdom Metazoa; phylum Mollusca; class Bivalvia; order Lucinida; family Lucinidae; genus Loripinus; species Loripinus fragilis. Next base: position 23,168,704 of record OZ026521.1, read on the forward strand.
AAGCAGGGGCTAAACAAACGAGAAGGAAATAATTGCAAAGTAAGAATGAGGGCAATATCAGGAACCGATACAATCAAGCACCACACCTGATCCAGGATACCGATGGGAAAGTAACAAACTCATAATTAGACATCGCAAACGAGAGCCAAGAGGTCAGCCCGGTCCAAGAAGATGACCACAAGGCATTGATAAACAGACGCGCGCGAAAGCATAACAAAAACAAGACAAAAAACAAAAGCAAGACCAATTGTGACTAACAGTTGCTTCCAAAAGTATGTCATAGTATGTACCTCGATCTGGCCGCGTACTCCTTGTACTCTAGGTTACAACTATGTCATACAGGGATTATGACCCCTTTGAAGTCTGCCTAGATCAAACATTCGTTGATTTCAATGATATTAGGTCGACGTTAATCATCATTAATTCTTACTCATTTCTCTCCATGGTGAAAAGGTTGACGATAGAGAAGCATGTTAGGTTTAATGTCACACCTCCGTATCTGATATCCATGATGTATTAGTAAGTTGCGACCTGCATAGCTTAAGTTAACCCTTGGCATGCAAAAAAAAAAAGAATATGTTCTACTTTGAAAACAGTGTAGATCCAGATCAGCTGCTTTTGAAAAGCATGTTAGGTTTAACGCCACACTGATCTTATTTTTGAGTGGCCACTTAAGACAGGTTTTACTGTATTCTGATCATGCTAGTGTAAGCAACAGACTCCAGATCTTTTTAGGACTGAAAAATACTTGCTTTAAACAAGTTAAATAGTGTTCGAGATATAATCGGGTGTTGCCTTTTTATAATTGGAGTACATCCTCGGTTCATCGGAAAACACATTGCCTTAACATGCTATAAGGAATTCAATCTGCAATAACTTCTACACTGAATTTTATGGTTGAATATTTTCTCTGTTCATTAGCAGCATTCCCAGACTTTTTCAAGATTTCATTGTTTTAAACATCCAGCCCAGATAAAAGAGGGTATTTCTTATCTCAGTTATGACGGGGTGGATTCTCACAGGAACCGACTCCCAAAATATATCGTGGATTCTCAAATACTGATCATTTTTACTCTCATGGAGCAGTCTGCAATATTTTCGCCCTTCATTAAGCTACCAGTTGTCATTAAGACCTTTGTTTCGTCTATTTTTGAGTGGCCCTTTTACACAGGTTTTTCTTTATACAAGTTTTTTGCAGCAAAACAGTGATAATCTCTCTAAACCCATTTCTGACAGAGGTTATGTTGGCATCTTGAATTCCTAGATTTAGCACCAATTAAAACAAAGTGAAAGAGACGTATATGATTTTATTTGTCCAATTTCGATCATCCATCATTACCAAGAGTGTGTTTATCGTGACAAACAGCACATACCTTGATGAAACGCCGCGTTTTGAGGCTACGCCACTTGAACCTAAACATACTCAGTCCTCAGGCTGCTCTGCGCTGCGCCTGCAACAAAATCAGTCTGTCTTGTGGTAAAAACTGTCAGTCTACCATCAGAAATGCCTTTTATGTTTTAACGCAGTCGCAGGCCAACATGACGTGATCTTCGATGTACCCCTCTTTAAGCTGTTCACTCCTTATCGAACTTTATATTGAAAGATCAGTGACTTCTAAACGTCCAAATATTGCAAATAGTTTAATTTTCAAGTGAGCATATCTTGATTTTGATATTCATAAACGTTTAGTAATTTATTCTATGTCTAAGATCATCGCATAATCCTTTAACAAAAATATTGACAGAGAGATGCCATTATAGATACGGGCCTTTTCGTACAAATTAGCCCTTATGCCACCAGTGGTCAATTATTCTTAAATTAGCATAAGCTTCAAAGGAAAAACATTCTGGGTTTTCTTTGTCTGAATAAATAAGAAAGAAAGTTGTATGAAAACGCGCAAAAATAAGTCCCTTCATGGCACGCTTGCTTGGTACCATATGTATTTTGACAGCATGACATGAAGACATTAAAGCAAGACATTTTCCCGTGTAAATTGAATTGTGGTAAATATATTGAAATAGAATCCCAATTTGTGGAGGAATTAAATATACTCCCGCCCATAAGGGAAGACAGATAGTTATGTTGTCGTGAAGATCAAAAGAAATGTATTCCAAATTTTATTTGATTATCAAGGATCGTGATTAATACTATGGTAGGGACAGTCGCGATTGTTTTCTTTGTATGCCATCTTCACTTACAAAATATCTAAAAGAGGCTAAAATTTAAAAAAAAATGTCTACAAGTTACTAACAATTCCATCATGTCTAAAATGGCTAAAATTCATGTGTAAAAGTGCTAAAATCGCAAAATATCGGAATGCGCTTAAGCTGCCTAGTGCATGATTGAAAGGTCTATATTCAGCTGCTAAATGGCCGGCTTATCAGAGCTTATGCGTTAAAGCATTCCTAAAACAGATACGCATAGCTATCTAGTGAGCCTATAGGCGGAACGTTTGCCTAGGTCTTTATCCCTACTAGTACATCCCTACCAGCGGAGACCTGACGAGATTGTGCAGTTTCGTCTTAGCCATCGCTGCTTGCATATATGATTAATACCAAACTTTAATGAGCTTGGAAGAGCTCATAGTTTATCGTCAATTGTTGCACCCACCTCACTTCCATACCCCCTGAATCGAGTCAATGAGCATTTCCCTTATTCCAACTTCTTTGGTTCCTGGTCAAAATTGAGTACATGTGACCTGGATAGCATTAGCAATCAAATTTCGACAATTCGTTTGCTTAATCGTTTGATGAGATATACATTGAGACAAGAAACTTCCATGGCAAAGGCTTTTGAGGCAGGACTGGCCCTCCCAAAGAATCAGTCGAAAACGCTTACTAGTAGATCAATGGTATGGGGAAAATAAAGCGAAAACGGACAATGGAAGTTCTGTCCATATAATCTTCAAGGTCGAGTCTTTAATAGAACTAAACGGAAGTGCTTAGGAATACAGTTAAACCTGTCTAAAACGGCCTCTCTCAAAAAGACGAAAAATTGGTTTTCATGACCAATCTCGCATAATGCAGGTCAAAAGTATTGCAGAATGCTCCCATTGGAGCATTATGCAATTCTTTTGACTTTCATTAAGCTGTCCTCTGTCACCAAGATCTTTGTTCATGAATTTTGTGGATCATTTATGTGTTTTCTGTCTTGTATTTGTTATGCCTTTGTGCGCGTCTGTTTATTTGTGCCTTGTGGTCACCTACTGGGAAAGGGCTGGCCTCTTGGCTCTCGTTTATGGTGTCTTATTGTAAGTTTGTCACTTTCCCATTGGTATCCTGGGTCAGGTGTGGCACTTGATTGTATCGATTCCTGATCTTTGCACCCTTACTAACTTTGTCTTTTGGAGTGGCAGCTTAAGACAGGTTTTTACTTTCCACACCTGAGGATAAAGGTGTCTGGTCCTGGGTCTCTTGCAGACTCGTGGGGTCTTTTTCACATGCGAAGTCTAATGTCACTGCTCATGTTACCTGTGACCAAGTTAAAGTACTTGACTCTACGATGTCTTAACACCGTCACAAAGGGCGGTATGTAATGTGCGACTGTGCATAATAATTTCTGGGCTGAACTTTCACGACCCTCCTTATTCCCCATCATCTTGTTAAAAAGACTGTAATTTGTGCCCTATATAGGTATATTAGGCGGGTCAAAACGTAACGACATGTCGCACAATGCGGCGTACCTAGACTGGTTATTTGTCACCAAGTTCGTTGAAGAAAAACATGGGGGGCATTAGAACGACACGCATACACCGTCCATTCGACTGTCACAATGTCTCCTCAAAGACCATAACCAAATTTGCTTTAATTTCATTTCATTAAACCCGGCTCCTCACTCTGGGGCCATGGAGACCTTACAATTCAAATAACGAGACATGAAATACATGTGTTTAATGTGAATTTGAAACACAACATTTCCACCAAACTCAGTGGTACAAGTAAAGAAATATAAAGCATTACCAAAGAATGAGGTGTTCGCTCAGCAAAAACTATATCCGACAGCCTGGAAATTAACAAAGTCATATCATAATACCCGCTGTGCCATTAACAGTTACAATGTACACCAAGAAGCAAGGCCTCCGCATTCGGACTGCAAATGACTGTGAGCATATGGGACGCGTAGATCATTTGTTTTGGTATTACGATCATACTGTTGAAATGTCTAGGAGCCTCCTCTAGAGTATGCCTTGTGGATATGATGGCGTCAACTGTGAGGTTGACATTTACACGTCATCGTCACAAAGGGACGTTGAATAATTTAAAAGAAAAAATCAATGTCATGCTTCAACATGTACAGGACGATCACAAATGTTTGTGTAACCGCGTAGAAGGGACAAAATATGAAACCTGTGCAATTTTGCACAGGTTTCATATTTGGTACATTTCCTGTGCTTTGCTGTCAGTTCATTTTGAAAGCAGTGCTTAAGGTTAAATGAATTCATTCTGCATAATGATCTGGGAGTGTTCCTGAAAGATTTCTAAGGGGAAAATATATTTTTGAAGAAAGTCAATAGACGACAACAAAAGCATGCAAATAGTGTAATATTGGGTAACAAATGCTGATTTTAATTGCGTCTTAGAGAGCACTGGTGTGTTCGCCCATCCACAGAACTAGATAACAGAACCAGTACTGACAGTCATGGTGCCTGCAACAGGTTTTTATTTATCACCAATGCGATGTATAGCCGTGACCTGATGGTCCTTGGTCGCCGTCATGTATCATAATCGGTAGATCATGAACATTTCTGCAATCTAGGACTAGTGTTTGGCCAGTAAAATTTATCTAAGCCCCCCCCCCCCCCCCCCGATTGGCGTCCAGCTGCATATATTCAAGTGTGAACTAATAAAAAGCGACGTTATGTAATGACGTCGGGTTTGCGACAGTATATCGCTGGATATATCGCTGGATATACTGTCGCAATTTTTTTACGTTATCCAATCAGACGTCCCGATACAAAATCAATGCATTAGAATAAGGGGATAACTGTATTTAAAATTTTCATTTGGGGAGGTATATTGTCCGATATATGCGGGGAAATTTGGTTTTACGGCGACATGTACATCCGACGATATACCTCCCCAAATGAAAATTTTGAATATGGTTATACTCATTCTAATACGCTATTAACATTTTTCCTTCAAAAGGTGAACATGTACTTTGTTGCGCTTATATACGTCCAGCAGCTGCCAGTTGCATAAAAACGCTCGCCAGCTGCATATATGCTGCATATATTCACTAGTCAACCAATGATAAAAGACGTTTATAAATGACGTCGGGTTTGCGACAGTATATCGCAGGATATACTATTTATCACAGGATATACCGTTGCAAATTTATGACGTTATCTAATCGTACGTCGCATTGCATTTGCAAGTGCATTAGAATTGGGGGATAACTGTATTCAAAATTTCATTTGGGGAGGCATGTCGTCGGATATACGGTCAGGAATTTATTTTTACAGCAACGCGCGAGCGGAGCCGTAAAACGTGATTTCAGAGCGTATATCGGACGATATACCTCCCCAAATGAAAATTTTGAATATTGTTATCCCCATTATAATGTACCTCTGCAGTTTCCTCTCAAATTGAAGAGTTGCAAGCTATATAAAGCCGCACATCATCCAACGAAATGTGACGTAATCAATGATGTCAAACTATTTCCGACAGTAAATCGCAGGATATACTGTCGCAAATTTTTGACGTTATCCAATCAAACGTCGCGTTACAAAAGCAAGTGCATAAGAATATGGTTTAATTGCTTAAACGATATATAAAGGTTATATAAGCATTCTAAACTCTTTGTTGTGTTTTGCAACTCAGTCGACAGACCCTTTCAACAAAATTATTTCGTATATGCATATATTTTCAAAGGTGACAAACCTCTAGATCCGCGGTTGAGGTCAACTTTCTACCTACACCGAAGACTGGGTCAAAAGCCCAATTAAACATCAATCTATTATTGAGCAGTCATTGTTCGCAGTTGGAAGTCGGATTCATGAATAGATAAAAGAGCCTAACTCAGACGTATTGTAAAGATAAAACAAATTAATGCAAATATCATCCCAAATTCCCTAAAGATGGTAGTCTTGTCTGTTGAATTTTAGTGTTATATTTCTCATCTCTTTCTGCAACTTATGTATTAGATACACCTAGATCCTATATATGTACCATGATTGCCAGGGAGCATACATCCAGGCAACCACCAAGTTAGCATTTCATTCCAATGAAACATCTAAAGATAAACTTCTAATAATATATAATTGACATCTATTATTGTCACCTAAGTGCACACTAAACTACACAAAAAATTGTTCATTTCTACATGCTCATTACACTGATACATAAAAAGTAGTTGAGAAGTTTGTGAAAACTGTTTTATGGTGAAAAACACTCAATTATTGAATGGACAAATGTTGTAGGTGCATATTGGAATTGCCTCTATTATAAAAGTGCTTCTCTCTAGTACATTTGTATGTAAACCAGAACCACCGTCATTCTGCTTTTGAAATTAAGAGGTACCTGGGCGAAGTTATAGAAAACTCTGATGTAATGTTGATGATATGGCAATCAGTTAGGACCAGATGTGATGCTGCATATGCATTCTGGACCTAAACTGTTTGTTTATGTCAAACATGTATTGCGGAGACTCTTGTCGTTAACGGGATAATAATAATAATAATAATAATAATAATAATAATAATTCATTGTTGATCCCATTGTTTGTGGAAGTTCTGTGCTTGGTCATTGTTTTTTTATACAGTTTTTAGTGTCCTTTCTAGTTTTGCAATCATCTTGAGGAAGAGAGAGCTGGTTGCTTTGCTGATGTGTTGTGACTGTTAGTGTTCTGTGACTTATCCTTAAGGTACCATGGGTTGGTCTGTAGTATTGGATTGTGGTATTTCCTGATCATACTCACTTGCTACATTCGTTTTACAGGTGATGCTGCAGTGAGGGAGACTTTCGAAGAAACTGGCGTCAGGACAGGTAATTTTTTAGTTACTATAGCAACTGGTTTTCAAGACGTGGCTACTTATCTTAATTTGAATGATTTTTATAGTCGATGAAATTTCAGGGATTTTATTTTGGCAAATTTGTCAGGTAAAATGTAAAATGCATTGGAAGTCCAGGAATGACAAAATTGTTGCCCTAAAACTAGTGTAAATGTAACGACTATTATGACTTCTTAGAATGCTTTTGCTCTATTTGCTCGCCCACATCTGTGTGTTTTGTTGTTATATATTTTATTCGGAGAGACAAACAAAATACTTGTTTGATGCATAAAGGCATACAAATAAGCACCGGTTTCATAATGTGCACATTTCTTACGATTGTCAGAACGATTGTAACAGCAAAATAGAATTCTAATGCGCTTGATTTTATAACACGACGTTAAATTGGATAACGTCAAAAACTGCGACAGTATATCCTGTGATATACTGTCCGAAATAGTTTGGCGTCATTAATTACGTCACATTTCTTTGGATGACATACGGCTTTATGCGGCTTGCGGACGAAACTGCAGAAGTGCATTAGAATGGGGATAAACATATTCAAAAATTTCATTTGGGGAGGTATATCGTCGGATATGCGTTTGGAAATCACGTTTACGTCTCCGCTCGTGCGTCGCCGTAAAACTAAATTTCCGTCCAGTTAAATAAAATGTATACCAATATAATTGAAACTGGCTGGCACTTCCCCAAAGAAGGGGAATACCCTCATTTTTTTCTTGCTACGTTTTTTACCCCAAAAAGTAACAGGAATATCAGGCATACTTAAAAATATTTGAAAATTATATATTCTCCATTCTGTACATTGACCTTTATATCAAAAAACTAAAATGCATAGAAATGCCCCCCAAAAAATAGCCCAGTTTTGTGTTGAACCCCCGAAAATATTCACTTTTTCTTCATACCCTAAAATATATTAGTTTTTCTAAAAACTCCCAAAAATATTGAAATTCAAAAGTTTAACACAAAAAATGGACCCAAGCCTACATGTAAACATATATGTATATGAAAATATCGGAGTAACCCCACTGTATGTAATTCGAATTATCTGAATTCGAATTATCGAGCTTTAACGTATCCTACCAGACAAGTATTTGCCAACATTTGCTTCGTGAAACAACTCCTAATCTAAGTCACTAGGTCAAAACATAACCGACTATGGTAAATTTATGGTTCGGAACTAATACGCGAACAGTGCAGCAACGGTCGACAGATTGTAACGCAGTTTCCAGACATACAGTATATGTGCTCGAACATTTATTGATAACTGTCACGTGAATACAAAATATGCAAAATGCGCAGTTCACGACATAAATGCTATTGATATACAAATTTTTTTGTTTAGGTGTCTGAAATATCATCTGAGCCGCGACGTAGGGAAGACGGCAAAGATCAGGAATCGACACAATCAAGTACCACACCTGACCCAGGATACCGTATGGGAAAGTGACAAATACAAGAGAAAACATCACATACAGGAGAGCCAGGACATCACTCCTTTTCCAGCAAGTGACCACAAGGCTGCATGGCACAGACAAGACAATACAGCAAAAACAAAGATCCACAAAAGAAGTCTTGGAACAGGCCTGAAACGCCACTCTGTATTATGAAGCGGATTGTCTTTAAAGTTTTAACATTATCGACAGAGCATGCAATGCTCGCAAGCACAAGTTAAGATAGACCGGACCTGAATTTAACTCCAATACCCACTAAATACACGCATAACGGAGCGCAGTAACTCGGTAGAGCGTTAGACTGGAGATCATCGATGGGTTGCTACATTGAAACTCACCACCGGCAGAGTCACTGTCTTGTGTCTTGTTCAACCCTGGAGGACAGGAAATCGTTCCAAAATGACTGAAACATTGTTGACTGGGGCGTAAAGCATAAAAACAAACAAACTACATGCATATGTATGTTTAAAGAAAATGCGATAAGTACCAAGATCTGATGGAGGGCTTTTTATCGGTTGTGATTTTCGCCACTGTATGAATAGCTTTGTTTGAATATTAATCGTCCCAAGTCACGCCATTTCATCAATGCCGATCATATTTCAAACACATATGAGCCGCGGCATGAGATTTCCAACAATTTGACATTTTTACAAGTGTAGACTCGGACGAGCCTCTGCAGCATCCTTTTAAGGTTCGAAACTCCAAATGGTGTTCAGTCAGTAGCTTAACAATCATAGAATACTCGAGCGACAAGCAAAGGCTCTGATCAGACTGCGCGTATGCGCAGGCTGATCTGAGGCTTTGCTGGTCGCACAGACCACATTGTTGGAAATCTCATGCACTGGCTCATATCAAGATGTGCTGCAGAAAGTTTTCCCACTGTAACATGACAATGCGTCTTTCACTTTTGATTTACAGTCTCTGATACTTTAATCGCCATGGATCATTGTATCACGTCTACTAATCTTTTTCATGTGTAACGGTAAGTAGAAAGGGACGATCCCCATAAAAACCATATACATGCTTCCTATGGAGAGCTAGCGACAAATATGTGAGCATTTTCCCAGTTTCCACGATTACAAGGACAATATTTCCAAGTGTCAATAAATCTATATATTATATTAGCTTGCACTTTTACGTTATTGAAACACTTATTGTCGTGTATTCCATTTTGTATTCCCCCATTTACCCGAAGTTGTCATTTTGTCAAGTACTCATCTTGAGTCTAGTGGAACAGCAGTAACTTTTTCTTCCAAACCAAGGCAGACATAATGGCGTTTGTGAAACCTAAGCTTAACATTCAAAATACTTAATTTTAGAATATAGTATATAATCAATGTATTCTGCGGCATGGGTTAATTTAGCCCAACTAAGATGAAGACACCTGGGTGTGCTAATGGCATACCAATGGCCCTGGCTTACATTCGTCCATGCCTTTGTAGACCGTCCGTCGATATTCTTAGATATTACCTATGAAACCATCTCAATTTTAAAAAAATAGAACCTCCTTAAGGTGGGAAACTAGAGTTCATATAAAAAGATGGCCACCACATCAATATATGCAATTGGAACTGCCTCGGCCCATTCCGTGAATTTCCGTGGAATCAGACCACGGATATACATCGAGGATCTACTTTGATAACATGGGTGATAACGTGACGCTGACGTTATAAAACGTGACGCTAACGTTATATAAACATTGTTGACACAATAACAATGAAGTTTATGTTTTTTTCAATAAAATATCGCTATAGCGATATTTTATTGAAAAATACATAAACTTCATCTCATATGCTGATTTAACTTTTCGGATAATCAGAATTATCTATGTTGATACAGCTGAACTGACCCACATGCTACAGAACTAATTTGCCATACGCTAGTTCCGGCTAACAAAATGGAGTTTTTTGGTACATAGCACTACGGGGGCCCCCAGACATCCCCTGGAAAATTTAAATGTATTCAATTTCGTGCTTATATGCTAATCTAGATTGGTATTGGTGCCGGTATGGCGAATAATTTTTACTATTGTTGAAGATTATCCTTAAAATTGTTGATTTTAGGTTGATAATAACGTATTTTGGAACACTCAGAATGCACCTTATTAATACAAAAAAAATCCGGGGGAGCATGCCCCCGTTCACCTAGCACGAATCTGAATCAACTTCTTTTCAAAGCTATCTACGCGTCTGGTATGTAATATTAGATGTAAAAAAGGAAAAGCTGCCCTCCATCTCTTTTTACATTTCCGTGCTTGGGGTCTGTTGTCCCCAGACCCTCCTTGGAAAATAGAATGTATTTATTTTTGTACTAACGTGCGGATCTGGATTGATCTTGAAGAAAAATATGGCACAAAATTTGGGTTGTTGATTTATTTTCCTAAAAATTGTTGATTTTTGGTTTATAATAACATACTTTGGAACACTCAGAATGCACCAGATCGCACCATTTTTATCATTTTTTTTCTGGGGAACATGCCCACCGACCTCCCTAGCAAGCTACGCGCCTGGTATCTAATTCTCTATATAGGTAGTAAGATGGGTTTTATTACAACTTTGATGAATGTTGATCAGATATATTCTTTCTTGTTGAAACTCAAGTAAAAACCCTTTTTATGATTGCAAAAATAAATGCTTTCACTTTGTCTAAGAAAATCTAGTTTCATCTATTTGAAAAAAAAAACTGCCCCTCCCGCACCAGAAATTGCCCCTAATAAAAAAAAAAGAGAGCATTCCTCCACACCTACTCTACCAGGTACAGCAACATAATTTAAAGGATGGTCTCATACTTTGAGCTGTATATCATGCATTTCATTAAAAAAAGATATACATCATGTATTACATGGCTAAGCCATATCTTTACATGTATAAAGTAAAATATTAAGTGAATAAAAGTCAACCGCTCGTGAATAGCTTCATATTTTTTAAGTATGTGAATTTAATCCTATGGAAAGAAAAAATACATTTTAGGGAGAATCGGTTTATATTTTTGGGGATTTGGGGAGAAGCTGAATAAATGTTAAGGTTTTGGGGAGCAGGGGAAAATTACTTTCAGGGAGCTGAGGAATTTTCTTTCGGGGATTTGGGGAGATCAATGCATTATTTTCAGTGATCAAGGGAGCAAAGACCCCCAAAGGGGGGGGGGGGGCTCACTATTTGTACACCCGAGGCATGATTCGATTCTTGAATTGTGACAGGTTTCACTGTCTTTTACTGGCCGAAATCTTCGATCCAGAGTCTATTGGTGAATTGCCAACAACCTGCATACTCACCATAATATTTACTTAGTTTATAGAGAGGGCAATAAGAGTTAATTCCGATTGAAACGCGTTGCTAAAAGGTCATGAGTCCATCCATATATACAATTTTCTATGATTAATGAATGGAACAGCGATTTATTTTGTGCATTCATTTATGTATCAAATTTCTCTTGTTTGATTACAATTAAGCCTGTTGTAATAATGGTGGGAATGTTTCATGTTAAATCAGTGCCTCTGTGTCCTGACCTAAACCGGGTCTCAAGAAAAAATGAACTGACGTTGTATCCAACAGCTAGGCCCAAGTATACAATGCATAACGTACAGTGACGTCCCCTAAAATTGCGCGGCCCCTAACATTGCGCACTAAACCAAGTGACTATGCCACATTTAATCAGATCAATTATTTTTTGCTATTTAACATCGGTTTGCTTTTAGAAAGAGAAAGAAACAGCAAAAAGTTTTCACTTTATGCTTTCATTGCTGAGCAGGGGTGGATTCCGGCGAAAATTGGAAATGTTCTGACCGTAAATTCAAATGACATTGGCTTCTTATCATTTACTTCGAATCAAGTTATTGATGAAATAAATTGTTGAGAACAACCTGGTGTTACTTTCCTGGTATATTTTGTAAAAGTAATTCATCAAAGAGAAGTTATTGAAAATTTTACAGAAAGTGCGAACTGTTAGGGGACTATTTTTGTTATCCTCAAACAGGGGGGCTGTGAACGTCAAATTAAAGTTGCTATAGATCAAGAAAATACTTTTCATTTTGAACTTTGTGTATATCAAGTATAATGACTACTTTATTTAGCTGTGATTTTTTTCAAGTGTGTTTCTATTTTATTTTAACCAACGAAGGTTAAAATGCTTAAGTGTGCAATGTTTGGGGCCTTCACCATACATGTACACTGTAGCTATTAACCCATATAAGCCAAGCATCCTTTTTCTGGGAAATCGGCAAGCAGTGCAAAACCAGATCAGACGCCGCTGTTTGCTTAGAGAAGTTTCTTTCAAAATTTGAATATAAATGAAAAATACCACCCAACAACCCTAAAAACGGAAATGGATTGGACAAATAGATTACAGTGGGAATTTCCATTCGGCATGTATGGTTTAAAACATCTTTTGAATGTATAAAGTGATGTGAGTACAATTTTTGCCAATGTCTGACAAAACGTACATATTCTCAGTGGTCATTGGTGAGTTCCCAAATCAGCTTACAAGATATTGACAAAAATCTGGTCTGAAACAATGGTCTTTTCTAGCCAATTAAGATAATTTACCCAAATAATAATTGCCCTGAATGAATATACAGGATATATATTTACGTCATCACCAATATTTATGATGGCATCATCTGGTGATATGTAGATATTGTGTATCACAAACATTGGCTCAATTTCTCCAAAAAAAGACAGCAGGTGTTGAAAAATTGCTGTAAAAATATCAGATTTTAATATTTTTTATTAAAAAATAAGCAGAAATATTTGAAATGTACTGGAAAATATTCTGTTTAAGTTCAAATTAGTATAGACACTGAAAAAAAGCAATGCAGAGCAGAGAACTGCACAGAAAATAATGCCATGAAAATGATCCGACTGCAGTATACTTTGTCTGTGAAACAAAATAAATCAACAAAGCCAGAATATGGGGTATGTGTGTTTTGTGACGTATCATACCAGTATTATGTTTGAAAATATTTTGTTCTGAATAAATGTTGATGGATATTAACTATGATTGGTTCCTATGAAAATCTGCTAATTTTCACGGTCAGCCCTGCTGTTGGTGACATAAGCAGCATAACCAGTGATGTAATATTTGTGTAATAATTATTTTCGGTTGAAAGTACAATTTGGGGTTACATTTTTACAAAGCATGTTTTAAGAAGAACTAGCCTATGATTTTGTATGAAAGTTTGGGTGCCCCCCCCTCCCCCACAAAGCAAAATTCGACCCAGGAGTTATGTTTCGCTGGGTGCTGTCTTTTCGATTTGAAAGAATGAATTAAACATTGAAAGACTAATTGCTTCAAATACTCATATGTAGACCCTAGAAAGACTGATACTTCAATAGTTTAGATTTTGGTGTCAGGGGTACAAATACCAAACCCACCCCCAATATGACCGTGAATAAATTAGGAGAACTCACCTTGTTCACAGCTCACGCTTATAACACCAAAAATATATATATACCGAACAAACGTGAAAACGCTACGCTACAATTATCCATATTTTAAGAGAAAGTATTGGACAAAAAGTTTTTACTAAAGCTTAATAATGTTGCCCAGACATCCAGCAAACGATTCGTCGAAACTCCACCAATTTGTCCTGTTTGATGTATGAGTTATACTCCTTTAAGTGTTTAAAGCTTTATTCACTGAAATTTGCGATTGCGCATGCGCAAATTAAAATTGTTATGCTTATAAAAATTGGCCTTAATTGTGTTGCATAAAAACACAAGTAAACTGCTTAATCACTTGAAACAAGCTCAGAAATCAATTTCGAATTTAGCAAATTTGTAAAAAATTGAAAATTATCTCCCTTTGACAAAAACAAATAGGGATTATTAAATGTTTGGTAATCTTCGATTTATCACGATTTTCGATAATTTTCTTTTGCCAAATCAGGTAGACCTCTCAGCACATTGTTTCTACCATTTCTCGACAAGTAATGTCCTCATACTAAGATGCAACAACACATTGCTTTTCCTATGGAGATTTCAGTGTTAAATTTTTAAACTTGGCAATTTGATGGTTAATCAGCTTTTGAAGATTGCTTTTCTAAACGATCAAAAAACACTTGAGATAAGTCCTTCACCTATCTGGTTGTCCCATGTCTGGACTACCATTTCATGCAGTTCGATCTCGTAGGTAGTGGATTTCTGAAGGCCTAAATTGTGTTAGATTTCCGTTCAAATTGGCAACCTGAAAATTTGCACCCCTGTCACATTTAAATGGCTTTCATGTGTTTCCTCGTGACAACATCCATTAAACTTTTACTGTTATGCATTACCTAGTATTTGAACATTAAGATACACTTTCAATTTCATTCTTGGTTTGTATAATTTTGTATAGAGGTGGCAAACAATTCAGGTGTAGCGTTTTCACTTTTGTTCAGTATAGAATATAAGCAGATCATTTTTGTTTGGATTTTTACTGTACTGGCTAAAATAATTATTGCATTTATGGCCAACATGAAATTTAAACGAGCCGCAAAACTGCAACTTCGTACTTAAAATGGGCAAGATTTCTCGTAAGATTCACTTTTTATCTATATTCTGTGTTTTACAAACATCGGAGGTCTTGCGAGACTACTTTGATGCGTACCCTTGCTCGATCGGTCGACTAGGATCTGTCACAGTCCAATGGCTTTAGGTGGATTCTTTTTATTCTAAGCCCAAGCTTAGACCTAACATAAACCCAAGCCTGAACCTAGGGTCAGGTGTGGTACTTGATTGTATCGATTCCTGATCTTTGCACCCTTACTTACTTTAATAGCGTCTGGTTTATCTAAATATGATTTCTCTTCTCTCTATACTACGTTGCCTCATAATTTTATCAAAGAAAAACTAACAGAATTGATTGAACAAACATTTAAGAGAGAGGGCTCACTTTATTTGGCTTGTAATGATAAAAATGCCTTTTTTACTTCTGAACAACCTAAACGATATAAATTGTGGTCATGTCAGAAAATATGTGATGCGCTCCATTATCTTTTGGACAGTATATTTATAAGATTTGGCTCGAAAAATATAGACAAAATGTAGGTATTCCAATGGGTACTTATTGTGCTCTTCTTGTTGCAGATTTGTTTTTGTTTTGTTATGAGAGAGACTTTATATCGTCTCTGTCAGACAATCATTGAACTGATATTATGGAAGCTTTTAACTCAACCTCTAGATATTTAGATGACTTACTTAATATTGATAATCCTTATTTTGAACAAATGGTAGATCAGATATATCCTACTGAACTTCAGTTAAATAAGGCGACTTCTTCCCATACTGAAGCTCCGTTTTTAGACTTGAACTTCTCAATAACTAATGGCATAGTTTCTTCTAAAATTTATGATAAACAGGATGGTTTTAATTTTGAAATAGTAAATTTCCCATTTCTTGTTGGAGATGTTTCTCGCTTCATATGGTGTATATATTTCTCAGCTTATTCGTTTTGCTAGAGTGTGTTCTAATGTTGATGACTTCAACAACTGAAACTTATTTTTAACTGCTAAGTTATCAAAACAAGGTTATAGATATCATAAAATTCGAAAAGCATTTTCTAAATTCTACCACAGACACCCAGAGTTAATTGTTAAATACAACATTGGGTAAACAACTTCAGCAACAAGGCATATCAGAACCTATAATTTATGGTGATTTAGTTTTTAAATTCAAGCGAATTGTTGGAAAACCTAATTTAGTGACCAATTCAAAAAGATAGTAAAACGTTACATAAGGGTTGGATATGACTTGGATATCATGCCACAGTCTGCATGCCTAGTTTTAAACCGAATCACGGTTTATAGCTATGGTTTCCTCTTTAATTGCACGACGGTGGGTCAGGCCTCAGACTCTATGCCCGCTTGACGTGAAGCTTTAATTGGTGGGTTGGTGCCTGATGCTTATCTGTAGCTGGACCCACCGTGGCTCAATGTGAGTTTTCTTTAGCTCTGACTATCTGTGAGTCATGAGCCCTTTTCTTTGTTTCATCATGGTGTGTTAATTTGATTAGAGTGTTTCTCCATGATGATACATTGCATTAGTTAGATGGCCTCCATGCAGGCTGAACATTTCTTGTACTTCAACAACTACAGAATCTAGGGCGAAGATTTGGTACCAGTAAATTGCATTTAAGCCCACCGATGGCTTAGGCTTCTGTCCGTTCTAAGGCGGTGGTTCTGTTGTTGTTGACTTTTTGTTTATTGTTACTCCCATTGTGGGAGTCTGTAGTTGTTCTATGTTTTGTTGTACGTTACTTTATGTCAATTCTAGTATTGCAATCATCTTGATGGGGAAGAGAGAGCTGGTTGCTTTGCTTAATTTGTCTTCCTGGTGTCTCGTGATGGTTGAGCGGCTCTTCTTTGCGGTGCCGTGGGATTGTCTGCTGTTTGTGATTGTGGTATTTTCTGATCATACTCACTTACTTTTTTGTCTGCAGTTTGTGATTGTAGTATTTCCTGATCATAATTTCTTACAACTTTTTAAGAATGAAATATTATAGACGTTTTATATGACTACACTGCTGTATTTAGTGGTATATATTTCAGAATTTGCTGGGTCAGCAGGTTAACATCGTATATTAGTTATGTTTGCTTCACTGGACATAATTAGACGTTAAGAAATTGAAATGGTACACTCACGCCAATATGTATATTGAAGAACTGTTGCACTTTGTGTTTGAGGCAGACACGTAAAAAAAGACTGACCCTGTATCAAGAAGAATGCTGTTAAATGCATACAATACATATATAAAATGTTTCTGACACAACTTGAAAAAGCTAAATGTATTGCTACTTTAGAGATGCAATTATGTAAAGTATGATCAGATTTGTCAGAACGCTTATCAAAGGGAGACAATCGGAACGACCTGTAATTATCATCAATTGCGTCCCTTTTCAAAGTTTGGACTTCTTTAGGACTTCTCTTAAAGAAAATAGTTTTTCCCTAAGGGCTATTCTGTATGATATGGAAAAGACTGCTTTCACAATTAATAACTTGAATGTTTACATATGAGCCGCGACAATGTGGTATGTGCGACCAGCAAAGCCTCAGATCAGCCTGCGCATACGCGCAGTCTAATCAGAGCCTTTGCTAGTCGCTTGAATATATGACTGTTAAGGTACTGACTGAACACTAGTTGGAGTGTCTAAGCTTTAGAGGAGGCTGCATAGGCTCGTCTGAGTCTACCCTTGTCAAAAGGCCACATTGTTGGAAATGACATGTCACGTGCATAATTTTTATATATACCTTCTAATGAGAGGAATATTCACTGGTTATAAAAGTCTGGATGAGTGAAATAACGACAACTTACAAACATGCCAAAGGTGTCCTTAATTAATTCATGTTGTAATCACTTGTCATAAGTTTATTGTTCAACTAATTATCGTAAAGATCATAAATTGTTGAGGTAAAATATTAGCATTGCATGGTTTATGATAGATAAGGTTTAAATGTCGCGCGAGTAATTGCTATTTTTGAATACGGAACAAACTTAAACAAAGGAATACCACGTGCTTTTCAACTTTGTAAATGTTCTCTCCATTTGTAGTATTTAGGCTTCGGGGTCTACCATTTCTTGGTATCCTGGGTCGGGTGTGGTACTTGATTGTATCGATTCCTGATCTTTGCACCCTTACTTACTTTCTTACAGCTTTTAAATATAGCAAAGGTATTATGTGATTCGCTTGAAGCAGTTTGTTTATTTATGTTGTATAAAGCAACCAAATGATATGTCACATCATGTTTGGACATATTCTGACGAGACGACACTGATGTGCAAAAAAGTAACAAGACGACACAAATGTGCAAAAAAGTATCAAAGTAATTATGATCAGAAAATACCACAATCACATACTGCAGACCAACCCACGGCACCATGAGACAGAGTCATAGAGCACCAGCCGCCACAAGACAGCAGAAACACAATTAAAGTAAAGCAACCAGCTCTATCTCTCTTCCCAATCAAGATGTTTGCATAGCTAGAAAGGACACTAAGTACTGCATAACAAAACAAGGACCAAACACAGAACACACACAAACAATGGGAGCAACAACAAACAATGAATCACCAACAACAGAATCACCGCCCTAGAACGGACAGCAGTCTAAGCCACTGGGGAGCTTACATACATTTTGCTGGTACCAAATCTTTGCCCTAGATTCTGTTGGTGTTAAACACAAACAATTGTTTAGCTCGCATGGAGGCTTTTTAACTTATACCATGTATCATCACAGAGAAAACATGTTTCCAATATGGATGTCCAGCAATTGATGTGTGTAAGTTTGGTGAAGTTTTGAAGTTCTCTAACGAGGTGGCACAGATATGCAAGCTCGTATGAACAATCGCTTAATGTGTGTTTAATAATTAATACTGGAGAAATATAGGCCTGAAATGGCTTTAGGAGGAAAAGTAAGTTTATACCAAAAGGAGTGGCAGCTCAGCTGCTACCACTTTTGGTGTTAACTGACGCTTATTTTTACAGTGCATGAATGCGTTTCATTCTGTCAGTGCTTGCATTTCATTGAGGACTTCTACGTCATATTACGCCCCTCTTCTTTGTGGCTACAAGGCATTAACTTGATCTCAGTCTTTTTACGCTATCATAGCTTGAGTACGTATTTAAAAGCCACTAGAATATTTGCGGTTGGTGTTGCGTAGCTCTTAGGTAGATCATTATGTCAGACAGCATATTACCTACCTGTACATATCTGGTTTGATGTTATCAAGTATACGAGCCCACACACCCGCAAAATTGCAGTAATAACACGCCCGATTAGCAACGACGAAGTGCAACCGCACTAATCGCTATAATCACCCCTGCAATACACTAGGCATACCATTATTAAAAAGCACAGCCCTCCCCACATGACATGCGAAAATTTGTAACAAAACAAGAATAACATAGCGTGGAAATAATGATCACTTTCACTCACCTTGAGAAGATTTGCTTTTTGATATGTTAGCACGCACAGCCATCGTTTAGCCATTCATCGATAGGTTTCTTTGATAACTTTAGTTGTTTGACAATATCGGTGACATATTTTTCATAGACCGTCATGCTACTGACTGCAGGCCTTGACATATCTTAAAATAGGCACTTGCCCTGTATCACATAAATTATTAGCATATTATATGATATAATTTCCACTAGAAATATCAAAATTTTCACTTGGCCTGCAGCCTGAGTCACTCGTAAATACGAGCGGACGAGTGCTATTTTCAAGCCCTGTCAAGGGCTGTGACATATCAGACGAAACCAGATAGTCTTAAACAAATGCCAGAAAACCAAGCATGAAACAAGTGATCACATTTCAGTCTTAAAATAACTCAGGACTGGAAACCCTTAAACGGGTACTTTGGTAAACAGTGAAGACGCAGATGAAATGCCGCAGCATTCTAAGACAAAATCGATCTTCAGAGAAAGAAATACAATTGCTTTTGGAAATTATAACCTGTGACCCCTCAATACAATGGACCATCATGACTTAACAATATCACATGTTATGGAAAGTTCCATTGGTCTTAAAATCGTTAAACAACGTTAATTGAGACAAGACGTCTTTGAAGCCTTCGTACCAAAACGCAAAATAATAATACAGTAAAACATGTGTAATACGACCACTCAAAAATAGACAAAACGCAGATCTTAATGACAAATGGTAGCTTAATGAAGGTCGAAAGAATTGCAGAATGCTGCTTCAAGCATTCTTCAATACCTTTGGCCTGCATTAAGCGATATTTAGTCTTGAAAACAATTTTCTGTCTTTTTGGGAGTGGCCGTTTTACACAAGTTAACTGTATCTGGAATCTGTAAAGAAGATTGGCAACAAAAACTGACTGAGTAAATAACCTAAGAGTGAAGTGAAGAAGTCAACCCCTGTAGCATGTGTTTACTGGAAATCCGTTAATGGGTACTGTGACAAATAGTGAAGACTCAGATGAAAGGCAAGTAGACTCTGGTCTTTTTTTTGGCTCTTTATGTGTAAAATGAACAATCTGGCGTGTATTGTATCTACCCAGATAGACGAACACATTGGTATATAAGGCATTGCAACAGGTCAACTGGGGGCTCTTGTGATGGTTTTAAATCTCATTTACCCCACGCTTTGTATCACATGCAACAACTAATAATTAGAAAGCATTGCAAGCGTGCTCATACCTGATACTAATGGCATTCACTTGAGCAAATAAAAAGAATGATAAGTAAATAAAATGAGTGCAACAGACATGTTATTTCGCTTGCACTTACATTTGCATATACTATTTTCTTCAAATCTACCTTATATAACAAAGATACATCTGTGGGCGGGCGAATCTGAAACGCGTATTTAATGCTCATTGAGTTACTTTGCAACCATTGCGATACAATGAAAAACACATTTATGCACTATTTACTGTATCATGATTTCAATTTTTGCGATAATGATTTTTTAAAGTGTGCATGTTAATGCACAGCAGTTGCAACCTGGGTGTTAAATGTTGGCTCATACAGAGCCTCCTATAGTGCGCTGGAATATGAGAAGATTGCAAGTGCAAATCTGTTACGAAATGGATACCGATACATTGAAACAGAATAACACACAGTAAGGCCAATAACGAGACACTGTTCTTGACTCAATTTGGCTATCAAATTACATTATCCTGAACAGTGTCACGTGCAACCTAAATGCAGGCCTATACTTGAAAATTAATAACCACGGTCCGTCTAAGGAAGTTTGTGACCCAAGATGCTGGAAATACAGAATACACTGGTAATCGCCACTTGTAGTCTATTTATATATTATGTAATTAAATGAATATATTCCAATAATTTACTTGACAGAAAATAGCAAGACAGCTATATTTAACGATGTTTCATAAGCAGATAAGTGCATGTCAAATACATTATGTATAGTGATATAATAACTCATCTCAATATAATTTCACTAATAATAAAGTGCCATCTTTATACAGATAGTTGACAAAAACACGCGCATATATGATTGTGTATTTGTTGGTTGTCAGCATGAGTCCTGGAATTAATAGATACCAATCTCTAAATTTAGAGGTGCAAAATACTGCGATTGACATGTATGAATTAAGTATGGAGTGCTTCGTTGAAATATGCTAACGTTTTCGTCGTTCGCTACATATATGCATGCTTAACCATTACATGCATATGAATATATGTATCTGTACTTGAGCTGGCTGGTTAAAGTAAGTCAGGGTGCAAAGATCAGGAATCGATACAATCAAGTACCACACCTGACCCAGGATACCAATGGGAAAGTGACAACCTCACAGTTAGACACCACAAACGAGCCAAGAGGTCAGCCCTTTCCCAGCAGATGACCACAAGGCACATCATAACAGATGCGTACAAAGGCAAAGCAAACACAAGACAGAAAAAAGATCCACAAAAGAAGTACCGCCTTGGAACGGTCAGTAAAATATTTTACTTGAGGGCTTTAACCGGTTTGACGGCGCCAACCTCACCCTTAATTCAGATGTGGATCAAGACACATAGATATTTGGTTTGCATGAAAGACCCCTTACTTATCAATACATTGCAGGGCTGTAAGCATAGAAAATATGCTTTCCCATGATTTGGTTTATTGAAATAATTATGGCGCAGCAATTAATGGACATTATAGTATGCTTCTACGATCAAATACAGTTACGACAATTTGGATACACTGCTTTGAAGCACACACAAGATACACTTTTCAATATCAATTGTTTGTGGGGTGTTAATTTGATAAGAGTGTTTCTCCATGAAGATACATTGCAATTGTTAGAAGGCCCTCCTCCATGACTCAACTTGAGGTTTTCTTTAGGTCTGACTATCTGTGAGTCGTGAGCCCTTTTCTGTGTTTCATCATGGGGTGTTTATTTGATTAAGAGTGTTTCTCGATGATGCATTGCAATTGTTAGAAGGCCTCCATGCGAGCTGAACATTTATTGTACTGCAACAACAGCATAATCTTAGGGGAAGATGTGGTACCAGTAAAATGCATTTAAGCCCCCAGGTGGCTTCGGCTGCTGTCCGTTGTAAGGCGGTGGTTCTGTTGTTGTTGATTTGATGTTTATTGTTACTCCCATTGTGTGGGTCTGTAATTGTTCTCTGTTTAGTTATACGGTACGTTATGTCCATTCTAGTTTTGCAATCATATTGAAGGTGGGAGTGAGACCTGGTTGCTTAGTTTGTCTTTTTAGCATCTTGTGATTGTTGTGTGGGTCTTCTTCGCTAACCGATTATCAATCCCTTTTTAAACCGCTTTCTTTCTTCTATGTTATGACTTAGATTCCATGAGACTTCTATAATGCAGACAAGAAAAACATTATTGTGAACGCATGTACTGTTTTTATACTAGTAAAAGCAAAATTTCAATGGAATTGGTAAGTTTTTACTTTTTGAAAAGTGTACAGAACGTTAAGAATATTTGATGAAATTAGATAATTGGGTACCATTTGGTAGGCCCCTCTCTGGTAAAGTCATAATACAAGTAATGACCGAATTGGTTGTTTCTATTAAATAAACACTGGATAGCAATATCAAAACCGTTCAGAAAGCAAAGTAATGCATTTATTTTTTAGACTACATATAGTATGTCACAATTACATATATTTTGAACAAAATTCACCGACAGTAGCTTAAATATACCTTGCGTTGTTTTTTTTTTTTTTTTCATCAAGCACAATTTGTGCGTTTTGTATTGAAACAAAAGGAAATTTTGTAAACCAGAACAAAATTAAGCACATGGAATTTACTTTGGAACATTGTTTAACTAAGAGGTAACGTATACATGTATAGTATCAATGAGATAATAATGAGCCAGTGCATGAGATTTCCAACAATGTGGTATGTGTGACCGGCAAAGCCTCAGATCAGCCTGCGCATACGCGCAGTCTGATCAGAGCCTTTGCTAGTCGCTTGAGTATTCTATGATTGTTAAGTAACTGAATGAACACCATTTAGAGTTTCTAAGCTTAAAAGGAGGCAGCAGAGGCGCGTATGAGTCTACACTTGTCAAAATGCCACACTGTTGGAAATCTCATGCCGCGGCTCATATATCAACCTGGAATACACACACGGACAAACGCACACATGCACACACAGGTGTAGCAACAATAGGATATAGCAAAGTACGATTTTCTAATGTTCACTTTGTATTTCCCTTCCTTATTTAATTCATTAATGGCGACAGAGCATGTTAATGATGCGGGGGTTCAAATGAATATGTAAGATGTGATCAGTTAAAGCACGTGTTTGACAACTTTGACAGTTTGTCAGAGTTAGGAGAATATTTTAGAACATAATCCGTCATCTGATCATAATTCCGCACACGTCAGTTGAGGTATCAGAGAAGGATTATTGCCTACTCTTGTCCCTGATATATGTTGTGCTAATTTTAGCATGTCTGACTACGAAAAACATATTTTGACAACTATTTGATGCCAACTAAATAGAAAATATTACCTGAATGCTCATGCTTTATTAAATTTATCAAACACGCGAGTTGGGGTAAAAGATAAAATACGAGGCCTGCTAAGTATTTTTTGCTTTTTGGCAATGACTGTAATTAATTAAAAAAAATACATTGGCAATAATCATAAGCCATTAAATTCATTTGAAATCACATTTTGTGGGCGTGGAAATATAAAGCTTTTTTCATTGTGTTTGCAACTGTATTATTGAAGCAACCACATAATGATACTTGCTAGTCTGGCACAGAACATTTAGATACTTGTACATGAACTGTGCTAAAGGTATCCTTTTCTGATTGAGAACTGTGCTTAACGTTATCATAAATATAATTATACATATATGCCATCTTCTTTCTTCAATAACTCGGTCAATCAAGGGAAATAAGGGCTGTCGTTTGGCATAATGGAAGGAAAGGGTTGAGCTTTCTCATGCAATAGGTACATTTCTGATAAATGATGTTTAAGTGTGATTTTGAGCGATTTTTTTCCAAAAAATAGTTTTCCTTGAAAATTAATTGCTCATACATGTACATCAAAAGGTCGACCAGAGCCCAAACTTATATATTAGTAGACTAATCAATACCTAAGTGAGATTCACCATTGGTTTTGGTCAAATCCTGTAGGAACTGTTTAAATCCCGTCAATACTTACATTCTAATAAAAACGCCCTCAACCCGAGCCATCTGTCTGTGCTAAACAAATCGGGTTGGGCGGTGCGATCCTGTGAATGTCTATGTTCAGTGTCTCTTCCTCGCGATGCTGTGTATTCGTCTATATTTCGGGATTTGTGGTTTTTCTTATCATACTCACTTGTGCTTGGCGGTTTATTTTGGGGTATAGCATTATGAGTCTTAATTGGCCCCTGTCTCATGATTCGCCAACAGTGGCGAGTCGAAATTATAAAAGAGTAACGTGACATTGTCTTCTTCCTTAAGTTGTCCTCAGAAAATGAGTGATTGGATGAGCGTTTTTGTTTTGTACTTTAATACTATAAATAAACAAATACTGTAATTACTTTTATAAAGGAAGGATTTCAAAATGATTAACTGTGTCACACCTACTATACGTTTCCGTGTTGTGCATTCACTTTATCATTCTATTCGTTATTTCAACACCTCAAATGAAAGCCAAACTGTCGATATGAAAATGTCCCAGTTACTTATAGGTGACTAGTGAATGGATGGTGCTCTAAAGTAGCTGTCTTTAATAAGTTGTTGGAACCTTGCTCTTTTGCATACAACGTTACAACTATCCATTCATGTCACGTTTAAGCCTTTTAAAGCAATGTCTCTCTGTTGCTATATTTATAATATATCTGTATTATTGCTATAATCTTGAGATAACCGTTTTTATTTACAAACTAATGTTGTTTTAAGCTCAACTCAGCAAAGTAAGCTAATAGTATACCAATGACTCTGGCGTGCGTCAACCATGTTACTGGGCAATTTGAAATTTATATTTAATGAATACTATTTAGGGCTTGTGAACAATAGTTTTGTTAAGATGCCCTGGTCATTTGACCAAACGTCTATGTATTAAAACTTTTTCAAATCTACTCTAGAACCAGAAGACCAATGGCATTGGGTCTTGGTATTTTATATTAATGATGTAATTCTACCATTATGATCCTCCAACTTTACGATAAGCCAAGCCTTGTTCCTAATGCATTTAAATGGATCAAATCTTGAAAAGCTGATCTATGAGAACTGTATAGTCAGTCAATATTATTAATGTATTTGTTAAAACTTTTCAGATAATTATGATTTTTAGTACCAACGGTCAAGGTTGGGCATTTCAGTCTAGGACGCTCCTATTTGATTTCCATCATTATTTTTACTTTAAAACTAACTCAAATGTTATATGAATATCCTTAAGGGTTAGCGACCAAAGGTTTGTGCAAATGGTCCTGGTGATGTGGCCCAATTGTTTTCACAGCCATATATTGTGGCAATAACGATGTCAAATTTGAAAGTATCTTAAAAAGTTGTTTATTTGATTACAGTTGAATCAAATGACATACTTATTACATTTGTGAAACCTTAAGATCCAAAAACTCTAGAAAAGAATTTAAGGTCAAGATTGACTTTTGACCTTTGGTTAAGATCGCTCATATTTGATTTCCATCAACATATTTAAGCATATTTTTCTCAGAAACCTCATTATATTACCAATTGAGATAATAATGATAAGAGACATCAATTAGATGTTTGGCTATACACATATCGCGTGATCTAGATTGATACCATGACCATATAGGTTAAAGATCACAAACTTATTCTTATGTACTAAGGACCAATGACCCTGTTCCTTGTAATGTAGTAGTTAGGATGTGCGCCCTGCAAATGTGTACGAATGTTGATCCTATAGTGATTAATTGTTATTGTGAAGCCATGTTATTAAGATTTCCCAGGGGTCAAGTGTTAATAGATATTGTGAAATCATGTTATAAAGATGTCAAAGTGGTCAAGTTTTAATAGTTATTGTGATGTCATGTTATAAAGATATCCAAGATGTCAAGTTTTAATAGTTATTGTGATATTTTATCAAGATTTCCTAGGGATCAAGTTTTAATAGTTATTGGGAAATCATGTTATTAAGATGTACCAGGGGTAAATTAATAATAGTTATTGTGAAATCGTGTTATTAAGATGTCACAGGGGTCAAGTTTAAATAGTTATTGTGAACTAATGTTATTAAGATATCCGAGGGTAAATTTTAATAGTTATTGTGAAATCATGTTATTAAGATTTCCAAGGGGTCAAGTTTTAATAAGTATTGTGGAATCATGTTATTAAGATGTCACAGTGGTCAGGTTTTGATAAGTATTGTGGTATTATGTTATAAAGATTTCCCAGGGGTCAAATTTTAATAGTTATTGTGAAATCATGTTATTAAGATGTCACAGGGTCAAATGTTTGATAGTTATTGTGAAATCACGTTATTAAGATTTCCCAGGGGTCAGGTTTTATTTAGTTATTGTGAAATCATGTTATTATGATGTCACAGGGGTCAAGTTTCAATAGTTATTGTGATATCATGTTATAAAGATTTCCCAGGGGTCAATTTTTAATAGTTATTGTGATATCATGTTATTAAGATTTCCCAGGTATCAAGTGTTATGACATCATGATGTTAAAATTTCACAATAACTATTGAAGGCAAGGGCATTTGGAGCTAGACACACTGGAGCTACAAAAACTATAAACAACAACAGAATCACCACCGAGGAACGGACAGCTTTTGCAGCCGCTAGGGGGTTGGGTCTCGAATATGTTTTAACTGACTAGATCTTCATCCTGGAAAAATACAAACTGGCTCATTAATGTAGATAATGGTCTATCACTTGTTATGTTTAGATTTGTTTTTTCTGCATACAAACATAAGTGGTTTTCCATACCCAAAATCCTTTAATCTGGTACAGGGGCCCTGGTAAATATATTTTATGATAAGACATGTTGCACAGGTTTCCAAGGTTTTGTGATAAAGTTAATTCACAGGTTTAGATTAACAAAAGTTTTGAGCGTAAAATTGTTAATATGTTCTTACCCATCCGTTTTAACATTTGTTTTGGGTGCTCAAAAGGACCGTCTCATTGAGACGGTTCTTTTGAGTACCCACAATATATGTTTTGGTTGAGAAATAAGAAAATTAGTTTTTCGATACGCACTCTTAACTTAAGTCCTGCTGAGTTAAGAAGGATTAATTGTATGCATCATTCATCTTATCATAATTTCTTAAACGTACTAGGTTATTTTAACTTACATTGACCTAGTAAGTTTTTTTCATGATATTCATACAATGATTGATAATTCAAGGAAACGCATTTTCTAACATCTGTTATGATTCATGAAAAGTACTCTCCGCATAGAAATTAGCAAACGACATTATAGCAGCAGTATGTCATCCTTAAATATCAACCATATTCAGAAGTAATTCTAGATGTGGGGTAGTTTTTAAGCTATGAGTGGCATTTAACATTAGAAGACATGCTATTTTTCTATCTTAGCGAGTCCTCCCTCATTCAGGAGTATTTTAATGTAATACATGCTACCATATAGTTTGAAGGAAATTGACGATGTACGATTAATGCAACATGTGCAACCGTGCAAATAGATACGTAAGACTTCTATCCATATTACAGCCGTTTACTCAGAGGACCAGAGATAAAATGATCAGGTTTGAAACGGCGATATTTATGTTCTTTACATATTTGACCGTTTACAGAATCCATGGACCAGGATCATAGTTTGTCTTTAAATGTTTTCCAAAATAGTAACTTGTTTATTTCTTGCAAAGGGTATGTCGGGGTACTTGAAAGACTTATCTCCACGTATCTCCAGGCCTCCAGATAAGGAAAAGAAATTGAAAATTATAATTCTAATGTAATTAACTTACAGGAATCCAATTATTAGCTTATATTTACGAACAGAGGTGAACGCAGTGTAAATCTTGGTCAACTGTCTTACGAGATTTGGATATATAGTGTTTTTAAGCAAAACATGTCCTGGGGTAACATACGGAGGGTTAAATTACCTGGATGCGAGCGGGGCCTAATTTCACACACAACCCGCCAGTTCATCCGATTAATACATATAGATGCTTAGCGCACTTTTTGTGGGACAAGGGCAGACAGTGGAATCTCAGATTAGACGCCGCAAAGCGGGGCGTCTGATCAGGATCTCCATGTTTGCTTATAAAATATTATATAAAAAATTAAAAAGATACTACCCAGCAACCTTTAAAACGGAATGGAATCGAACTGGTCCAATGAATACCATTTCCATTTTGGATGGAGATAATAGCTGTGCTCTGTAGCTCTCTTCTTATCACGTGATGTCGCGTCTGGGAGTGAAATTACACCCTGCAATAAAATCGATAAACCACTAGTGGGGAAACTTTATGAAATGACGCTTTTAATGTCATGCATATGGCAAAATCCTAACGTTTAAAAAATTCAAAATGATTTTAAACTCATGATAAATATAATCTAACATTCGTGCTCCTGTATTATTGAGTTTATTAATAAACTCGTTGCGAAAAAGAGATAAAATGGTCGGCAAGCCCCGCATTTTATCTCTTTTCCCCAACTCGTTTAATAATTCAAGCGCTCATGTAAGAGCCTCTTTTTCCGTATTGTTCTGGATTTGTCTTTCTATTTCGCTTCTGTTGGATAAGAGTGAGAAATTTCATTCGGCTCAAATGGGTAGGGTAGTGTCGTACATGTAAATTGCTACATCTGCAAAAAAATAGTAAGTGAGTATGATCAGGAAATACCACAATCACAAACTGCAGACAAGCCCGTGGTATCGTGAGGCAGAGCCACACAACAATCATGAGACACCAGGAAGACAAACAGAGCAAAGCAATCAGCTCTCTTCCCCATCGAGATGATTGCAAAGCTAGAAAGGTCCTTTACATCATCCGGCTTATTTAGTTTAGTACTCGTGGGAGTATAAGAAATGATCACCTGTCAGCCATTAAGCTAATTAGGATGTTCGCAAAAGCTGTCACATATATTTAATTGTTTCGTCATAAGAAACAACTATGTCCCCCTACAACACTTTTCATTGTATGGTGAATTAATAGCAAATCTTGACAGTTGTGACGTTCAGAGACGGAAAAGACTATACACAGAAGTCTGCTGCAACTTCTTTTTTTTGTGCAATAAGTGGGCTGGTTTTAAGAGTTAGTTACTTTCTAGGGCTGTCATGCGTATTTAATATTGGCCACCTCAGACATAAGCAGCTATTAGGTCGTCAATGACTTTGGCAGTGTATATTACCCCAGTAAACCTTCTCTTTATAAAGGGAACGCAGTGGCTGAGTAGTAGAGTGCTTGACTCGAGACCGATGGGCCGCGGGTTCGAGCCTCACCGGCTTCACTGCGTTGTGGTCCTTGATCAAGACATTCATCCTAGCTTAGTACTGGTTCAACCCGTCCCTGTTTAAATGACAGATTGTTGATGGGACGTCAAAAACGAAAAACCTTCTCTTTATATGCAAATCTTAGTATGCTATACGTTTAAGTATAAAAAGCACTGGATATGTGTCGACTGCCAAATTAATTTCATCTGTACCATTTATCTATTCCTCGCGATGCCGTGGGTTGGGCTAGTTAAACGGAATTAGTCTTTCATATTTGTGTGAGCTCATCTTTTCATACATGTGTGAGCTCGAAGAACGTGATTTTATGCAGATTGATCAAAATATGACACTCTCCGCTTTGTCAATATGTCGTTAGTCAGGAAAATATCATTTTGTTCCCCGACGTTAGCTGTAGAGTAACATTTAAAAGTGTGTGTCTATTCGTCAGCCTGTCCGTCTGTAGAAGCGACTTTAGGCTTATTCACAGATTAACTTGTATCACTATTTTTTTTTTAGAATTAGCCATTTTTCGCATTATATTAGGTGGTGGGTATCTAGCCAACATATTAATGCTGCGCTTTATTAAAAGATTGCATGGCATTGTGTTTCTCTATGATATGAAGAAGGACATGTGACTTGCAGGTTATCGTCATATTATTTTCGTCTCTCTTTCATTAAACTGATTAGACAGCGGGTACAGTATGTGCGCAACTGCTCTTACAGTTTTATATACTTTTAATGCATTTGTTTTCTTCGCGCCATGGATATGTGCAGGTGGCTTTGGTGGCTTGGAGGTTCCTCAAATGAATTTTCTATGACTCATTTTAAAATGTGGCAGGGAATCACTTTATTTGTATTTCGTTGATACTGAAGACAATTTTAATTATATGTTTGCGCTGGGTATACTGATTTCACGTCTGTCCGTAACGTTTTGTTTCCTTAATATCTTGGAGGGTCATCGCTGGAATTTCATCAAACCTTGCATACATATTCATATCTATGTAGTAGGTATAGGTAAATATAACACACTTCTACTGCCTTGCAGTCGAGGCCGGCTTTTACAGCGACGTGGTAGAGTGTTTGCCTTTAGATCCTGCTGCCCAGGTTTGATTCCCACCTCGGGCGGTTGGTATTTTTCTGCACCCTGTGACATTTTGGTGGTCATTGTGGGGTCCACTGCTTGTGTTTCGAGCATCACTCAGCATAGTCCGGCAGTTTTCAGGCGAATTTTAGGGGGACCTGGAACTTGATTTTAAACTTTTTTTCTTTGTTGATTCTGGTAGTGCATGCATTGTCCTTGAAAAATCCGAGTGATGCCACTCTGGCATCATTGAGCATTTCGATATATCCAAGATGGCGTCCAAGATGGAGAACAATTATAAGAGAAAAATTGTGTGATACGGTAAATAATGTCTCAAACCCATTTTCTTTCTTAAATTGTTGCTATGAAGCTGGAATCTTACTGAACACACTAGCTTGTAACCAATTAAAATAAGAATGCGGATAAGATGGCCGCCAAGATGGCAGTTTATCACAAAAAGTATAAGAAAATCTTCCCTGAGACCGACAAAGTCCAGGGATTGCATGCAAAATGCTTATTTTACTAATTCTTGAATTGCAGACATCATCCTTGTGATCCCAGTGATGCTATCACTCAGCATTTGACGTATTCAAGATTGCGTCCAAGATCGTAGCCAACAAATTTTTCAAACCCGTGGGAGCGGCACCCTACATGTAGGCATAATGATGGATTTGTAACAGACCAGATTCCTTTACAAACACACATAATCTGAATAAACAAACCTGGTATGCGTGTATAAGAGAGTTGCACTGTAAATGCAGGCATATCTGAGAATGGCACCAGGGCCCAAAATTACAATTCTTCCTTAAAGTTAAGGAAGACTTAAGTTGAGTATTGATTAAAATAACGTTTCAAACTTATTAAAATCAAAATAGTTTCGTTTTTTTTCTGTGGATCACAATGGTGTCTTTGACCAGACGTACTGCATCGTTCCTGGCAATTTAT
This sequence comes from Loripinus fragilis, assembly GCA_964019695.1. NCBI lineage: Eukaryota > Metazoa > Mollusca > Bivalvia > Lucinida > Lucinidae > Loripinus > Loripinus fragilis. The sequence continues at coordinate 23,200,496 of OZ026521.1, forward strand.
TAAGCATTTAATGTAACATTTTGAAATATCAATACTTCGCTTAAGTCGTCCTTAACTTTAAGAAGCATTGCAATTTTGGGTCCAGTTCAGCAAACATGTCTGATGTGATGACACCTCTGCACAAGTAGCACCATATTTGTAGCCATCCTTCTATCTGCACTCAACTACATGTAGTAAAAGTGTCGGTTGCAGTGGCAACTGACCAGCAGACATGGCATATAGTGAGGCACCGCACCAATGGGCATCCCAGTCAGCATGCCCATATCGGATAGATATCGGTAACTGGTCGGAATATCGGCATATCGGTCCGATAACGGCCCGACGTCTATCCGATATAAAAACATGATCCACATATATTTGCATTATGAAAACCATTATTATGTTTAAAAGTTATAAACATGTTTTCTATGCGTGAGTGTGCCCAGTTGCTGATTTTGGTCAGTTTGTGAACTGGATATCAAGCCGATGTCGGTCCGTTATCGATGAAAATTGCTATCAAGCCGATGTCGGGCCGTTATCGATGCAGTGAATGGGACAACAACAAGAACAATGAAAAATAATTGTTAAAATTGATAATGTGTTTATAAACGTAAAAATAAAATACCAGAAAGGATTTGTGATATAGAAAAATAGTATTTATAATTAATAAAAAAAATAGCTGAAATAAAATCTATCATTCAGTGCGGCGCTGTTTTGAAAAATGACGCCTGCTTCGAAGAAACAAAATGTTCAACACTTGAAGGAAGACGCAAGCATTTTGGTAAGTTTAACTGTTTAAATTTGTAGTTTGAAAGCAACCATCGTATAAATTGAATTCTAGATAATCATAGAAAATATTTTATGCAAACGTTGAATAAGAAATAACTTTTAAAGTGAGTTTACTATGACAAGTTATTTGTTGTCACTAGTTTTCGTGACGTAAACAATTTCCGAAAACTTTTTTTCATGATCCACTAGAGATGACCCATACCCAGAGAGACCAATTCTGGGCGCACCTCTGGTTTACCGGGCGCAGTTTATGACGTAAGACTAAATCTTAACGTTTTGCTTGTTAAATAATGGGGGCTGGCCTGCGCCCCCACCTGCTTCCTTTTCGTGTAGGGGCTATTTTGTCATTTGTATACATGCCACATTGTTGCGATCTTTTCGGATTCCAATATGGTAGAAACCCCTATACAATAAATATAGAATAAAGTGTGCGCGGTAAACCAGAGACTACCCCCACCTCTGGTTTACCGGGTGCAGTGTATGACGTAAGACTAAATCTTAACGTTTTGCTTGTTAAATAATGGGGGCTGCGCATACATATAGATTCTGGTAGTTTCCAGTTTAGCTGTCCCCAGAACTATTCCTTTGCGCATGTCAACTTGCCCAAAAAAATGAAATTGGCTTTAGTCAAGGTTTTAGCGAGAAAGTAGTATCAAGAAGTTGTACTGGATTTAACTCTGCCAGCTAGTGTCATCTCTTGTCATCTGCTGATATCCTTTGCAAACAGTTTGGACCCAGATAAGGCCCGACAAAAAATCGTCGGGCCTGATCTGGATCCAAACTGTTTGACACCCTGATGGTATTGGGCCTCTACATAAATTAATGGTCGGTAATCTCACCCAAACGGGCCTGATCACCGGATCTGACCCGAAATTGGCATATTTTTTTTGCTTAACAAGACAGACGCTGGTCAGCGTGCAGACGTCATTAATATGATCATATAGTGACATATTTTACAAACATAAGAGTAATATCATAGAGTTATTTGACAATTTTTGGGCCCGATTCGGTCAGGCAGTAGACGCGAAAGGAGACGGTTCCGAGACATCGCAGCCCTTGACAAACTTGGCCCCTAACAAACTCGGCCCCTGACAAACTCGGCCCTAAAAGTAGGAGTACCAACTAGGCCCCTATGATGCGACTATTCAAATGTGACATATAGCAAACAGAGCAGTCCAAGGACCCTATATTATAATTTAGGATCCATGATCCAAGTTTTGTTTGTTTGATTTGATTCTTTACGTCCCATCAACAATCTTTTAGTTATATAGGGACAGGTCTTCCTGGGTTGAACCATTACTAAGCTAGGATTTATTAATGTGTCTTGCTCAAGGACACAACGCAGTGACGCCGGTGAGGCTCAAACCCGCGGCCCCTCTGTCTCAAGTCAAACACTGAGCCACTGCGCTCCCTTGTGATCAAAGTTGATAAGAGCCTGATAATATGGTGTTTCGTTAAGAGTCAGCAATTTTATAATAGCTCAAACGGAAAGAGAATGCGACAAAAGTCGTAGGACAGGAGCGCTGGTGTTTTTTTAAAAAAATAAATGTGTGCCAACACCAAAGGCTCTAGATGTGCATTTGGGCCTAAGCATTTGATCATGATGGCCGCAAACCAATATATCAAGTGCTTGCTCGAATAATATGTCTGGGACAACTGGTTCATATATGTGTTGGTTATATAGCAGACATATAAAATCATTACATCTAGTTCTACATGCACATCGACACAGTCACTTTTGCCAAATCCTGGGGTTATTTGCGACCGCATTACAAGATCTAAAATATATTTAAATGGTATGACGATATGAGCTGAGTTAGTTAAGGACCGTCTTTGCTAGAGGCTGAGTTTGTTAGGGGCCGAGACGTCCAGTTACCAATGAGATGTATGCTTCTTGTTTCAAGGGTCGTTGTGATCTAACATGTCAAACCTGTCAAACCTGACAGTCCAGACTTCATTTATAATTATGATTCTATTCATAGTTAAAACATAAAAATAAGTATAAACATATAAAATGATGATAAAAAGTAAGCTATTTGACCATTTTTGTGCCTGATTCAGTCAGGTTCAGTTACACTAGACAAGGAACAAGACATACGCTTCTTGTATCAATGTGCGCTGTGACCTAAAACGCCCAACCCAGTGTTTCTGCAAAAGCAGAATTTTTGGGATCATTTATGACCCCTTGTTTGGGGTCATCGACAAATTTAGAGGGTCAGAACTTTTTTATGTAAGATAACTTTTCATTTGTCTGTGCAATGTGTGCATGCGTCCATATTAAAAGTATTTGAAGACTTGGACCGATTTAGCGTATATCGCAGGGCTCACCCTGCCATTAGCCATTGTAGCCATTTGCTACTAAAAATGTGAAGTGGCTACAAATATAAGTCATTGAGTACACTCTAGGTAGTTCAAAAATTACATATTTGCGAAACAGTGTATTTTGATCAGCTGATTTTCCAATATTGCTTTTATTATTCCTTCACTCTTTATCATTGTGCCATATTTTTTCTTGTTGGATGCTGGATTTTTTTGAATACCACCAGAGTGTCAAACAGTTAGGATCCAGATCAGGCCCAATGTTTTGTCGGGCCTGATCTGGGTCCAAACTGTTTGCAAAGGTTATCAGCAGATTACAAAAGTTGCCACTAGCTGACAAAGAGTTAAATGCAGAACAACTTCTTGATACGGTGTACTACTCTCTGGCTAAAACCTTGGCTAAAGGCAATTTCATTTGGCTCCAACCTTTTCAATTTGACTAAAGTGTTGGCTACAACAAATTCTGAGCTAGGTCATGTATCGGCTAGATATCTTATATGACATTGCTTATACTGCAGTCTAAAATTTTGTCTGGTCTTCATCTACATCTATACCTTTTTGTATGGGAGCAAAACTGGCTCTGACGAAACTGCAGTTGTGCATGCTTATCTGAGCCATGGTATATTATGTGATCAGTAGTACCGTAACCAAACTCTCCTGCACTGGCATATATTGATGAGGCCCTGGAAGTGGGTTCCTGTTAGGCTTAAATGAAATATATGTGTGGTTCCTGTTGCCTACCTACCCTATTTTTTTAACCCTACCCTAAACATTAAAATGGTCTTTGGAGAAAAAATACCTAAAATGGGCACTTTTTCAGATTTTGTCACTATTTTCTTTGTTAAATGTTACAACAAAATTTAATAATTTCCCTACCTACCTACCCTAAATTTTGTTGGTATGCAACAGGAACCACACATATATTTCATTTAGGCCTTATCACTAGTGTTGTTCGATTTTTGGATTTTTCATAATCGATCATCGAAAATAATCGGTCAGGAGGTTTCGAATGATGATCGATTATAATCGAAAATTATCAAAGGAAAGGGAAGCCCGTAGAATGTCTATCCTTGTACTGCTTGAAATTCTTATCTTTACAAAAAATTCATGCTATTTTATGTACAGTATCAAATACCACAACTGGTCCTGACAGCAAACTCAATTTAACAGTCATTTGCATTTTAATCCTTTATGCATTTATAGATTCTTCCTTCTGGTTTGAAGCAATAAACTTGGGAAGGTCCATTGTATACATCAAGGGGTCACAGGTTATTATTTCCAAACAAAAGTACATGTATATTTCTTTTTCCGAAGATATTTTATGTATTAGCAAACGTTGTAGATCCTGATGAAATGCTGCATTCTGTGGCATTTCATTAGAGTTTTCACTCTTTGTTAAAGTACGCATTTAGGAGTCACAAGCATACAAAGGGTTAAGGTGTGCACTGAAGAGTTCATAGTTGCTGTAATTACATGTTATTTCTTTATTCCTAACATTCTATAAACCTTTGAATGTCTGGATTGCATTTTCTTATTGCAAATTTAGAAAAGTAGCTTAAAAGAGGGTCAGGTGTAAATCTTTTGATTATAATCAAGGGCTCTACATTAACATTTTAACCTACTAGCCCTGTCGGACAAGGAGCTTGTGAAATGTACTTGTCCTGACCTAAAATGCACTAGCCCTGACCTAAAATGCACTAATTTTCAAATTATATGAATTTGAACATTAGAGGAGCCGACGTATGTGCAAGTGTCAAAAAAGCTGTAAACTTCTATATTATGATATGCAAGTCTGTTAATAAAATCTGTTTCTTCGTTAATAAGTTGAGTTCCATAGGGTTGGGTGAGTAACATTCTGTGCTACATTTGAAAGTTTTTTTCCTTGAACTAGCCCAATCAGGCTACCAGGGCCCAGAATTTACTTGTCCTGACCATGATTCTACTAGTACAGGTACTATAGGAACATGCTTACTGTAGAGCCCTGTAATCGATTATTATGAAACACAATCGATTAGTAGAATCGAAAGAAATTTTCGATTGATCACCGATTATAATCAATCATCGATACAACACTAGTTATCACATATCTCTCTAAATGTTTTAAAAGGTATGATAGTATCCTACATGTACATATCCCTGAAAAGAAATTGAACTTGCAGGCATTGCATATTTATAAAATTAAACGTGTATATACATCCAAATATGTTTATTTTTACAGAAAGGTGACTTAGGTCTAGATCTTATTCCCCATTACCTTCATAAGAGAGGTGCATATGTACATGTATACAGACACTCAAGATCATGGTCAAGATCCCAATCCTCCAGTCCCAATCAATCTGACACATGACATTTTACTTGAAAGAAAAGCCAAAGAACAGAGTTTGAAGACTGCTGTCACTCTGGTCTCCTGAATCTGAGTCACACTATATCAATTGATTCAAGATGAACTATAGAGAACTGAACCGATGAAGAGAGTAAGTACTTTTCAGTAACATAGAACTCTGCTAAGTTAGAATGCAGGGACACTTTTATTGCTGGTTTAGGTGATCTGTGCTTTTCTCTTCTCTTTTCTTAACCCAATGTATTCCGGAAACCCCTAAATAAATACATCTGCAAACTGTGAATACCCAAATGAAATCAGGGTCTACACTCTGTGCAAAGGTAAAGATCTTCAGACAAAGAAATAAAATGTTTGTTTTTTTTTTAAATTAAAGCCTGGCACCCCTTGTGCTGTCGTTGATGGAACATTCTGTTATTTTTGATAAACAGATTGATTGGTTTGGTTGACAATATAAGCACATTTCACTTCTCTTCCGGTTTATGAAGACAAAAGAAATTCCAAATTCTAAAAGATTGTAACTGATTAGAGCCCCACTAGTGTAAGTTGTCTCTATTTATAAATAGGAACGAACACTATCTTTATGAAATTGCTAAATGTTTCGATGTTTCAATGCATTTTGAGCTTCGCTGATATGCCTATGGTGCTATCAACTTATGGATTGAGGACTCGAATGCCAGTGTTAATTATGGTTACTTATTAGATTGGATAATCTCAGTTTTCTTTCTGTGATGAAGAAAATATGACACTGAAAATTTATATTCTGCCTTTCACCACTTTATAAAAGTAGGTGAGCGCATTTGTGCCAGTAGATCTTATTTTGCATAAGTTTGATGTTTTGGCATAACCCCTATCTAATTTTTCTACAGGTATTCACAATTATTAGTGTATTCTAAAGAGCATTTTGAGTCAATTTTTCATTTTTTGTATTTTCAGCTTTTTTACCAAACTCTGAGCATCATTACCAGACTAAACTACACCAACATTACACTTTGGACGCCATGTTTTGCTGGACGGTTATACTTGCTGCTACCACCTGCTGGGAGGCAGTAAAACCCCGGGTAGGTACAATGCACTATTCCACATTAATTGTATCAATACAAAAGGAAGAATACATTAGTATATATAAGCAGTTAAAGAGTAGAGGATGGTGCACACAACAAAGCAAAGCAACATGCTCTCTCTTCCTCATCAAGATGATTGCAAAACTAGAAAGGACACAAAAAACTGCACAACAAAACATGGAACAGCCACAGACCCCCCCCCCCCCACACACACACACACAATGGGTACAACAATAACAACCTAGTCACTTTGTGGGTGGGGGGAGCTTAAGTACATTTAACTGGTACCAGGTCTTCGCCCAGGATCATAAAGTGTTGTTTTTTTAAAAAAAAATTGTTTAAATTCAGGCTTCCTAGTAAATATTGCAATGTATTATCCCTGAGAAACAGTTCATAGCCTCATGAACTACACTTATTTGATTGACAGCTGCCAAGCTCACTTGCCCGTGCAATATACTTCGAACATCGAATTCATTTGCCAGAAGTGACACTGGTGTTTTGATTAACAGCGAGCCACACCTGATTCGCATGTGCAAAGCAAACCTCTTGTTTGCTCCATTGGCTGTCTGTGTTCAAGCTGGCTGTTCTGCTTTTCCATTTTACACTCCGACTAAATTGTTAATATGATTATATTTTAAGTACAAAACTGTTTTAATTCCTAGGTTAAAAATAATTTTTTATATTTTAGATATTTTTAATATTTGTAAATATAAGCAATAAATTCAATTTTTGGAAGGGTTCATGGAATCATGAATACTTCAGGTCTCTTGCAAAGTTAAGACTTCACTTACTTTGAAGAGACCCGGGCTTCACTTACTATTATAGAGACCCGGGCTTCACTTACTTTGCAAGAGAACTTCGCTAGTGCTGTTCAGTTATTGAATTTTTCATAATCGATCATCCAAAATAATCGATCAGGAGGTTTCGATTGATGATCGATTATAATCGAAAATTATCAAATGAAAGGAAAACATAGGTTCCATCCCATAGAATGTCTATCCTTGTACTGCTTAACAAAAATCTTAAGCATCAGTTTCATGCTATTTTATTAACAGTAGCTTAGCACAACAGGCCTGTTTTATTTGCCTTTCTGTTTGTATGTAATAAATCTTGGCCACAGATTGTGGAACCCTATAACTCAAGTATAAACACAAAATGTGTGGGTACTCTAAACTTTATTTATCAACTGCCCAGCAGCAGGGTGAGATAGCTGGAAGGTGAAAGTGGAGCATGCGTAGTAGAGAGAGGCACAGTATAGGTAGAAACAGGAAAGTAAAGCATATTACAACAAGGTCCTGACAGCAAACTAAATTCAACAGCCATTGACATATTTACCCTTTATGCACTAATGGATTCTTCCTTCTGGATTGAAACAATAAACTTGGGAAGGTCCATTGTATACATCAATGGGCCACAGGTTATCATTTCAAAATAAAATTATATTTCTTTCTCTGAAGATTGTTTTTGTCTTAGCAAACAGTGTGGACCCTGATGAAATGTCGCATTCTAAGGCATTTCACTAGGTCTTCACTGTTTGTGACAGTGTCACAGCACACATTTAGGGGACATTATACAATCTACAAAGGGTTAAGGTGTGTACTTGCTGTAAATACAGTTTATATCTTTGTTTATATTCTATAAACCTTGCATCTTCTTGTAGCAAAGTTACAAATTTAGAATATCAGCTTACAAGAGAGAGATGTGAATTTTTTCGATTATAATCGATTATTATCAAACACAATTGATTAGTAGAATAGAAAGAAATTTTCGATTGATCATCGATTATAATCGATCATTGATACAACACTACCCGAAGTATTCATGATTTCACGAACCTTCCAAAAATTGAATTCATTTCTTAAATGACTCCATATACTTTCTAATTTACTAAGTTTCTGTAATTCAAACTACTGACGATTTCAAAGAATAAAGCATGGACCCGAAGACTTCAAAATAATGTGAATTGAATGTATTTTCTTGTTTAACTCACAAATAATCCAGTACATTGAGAATTTGGAAATGGTCAGATACATGTATAAATCATATTTCAGAGCTTTGAAGTCGCAGATGAGCCTGCGCTAATGTGAAGTTTAACCTCTTTAGAACATTAGCTGCTTGTTTACACTAGGTATGGTATGGATGTAGATAAAGTCTCCAATTAAAAGTTAGACCTTTAGCTATGCTTGAATGATACTTCATTGTGGGCGTTTTAAGGTCACTACTGACACCTGGGCATTTTTTTCCAAAGAATAGATTTTCTTCATTTTCTGTTCTTTGCTAGTTCATTTTATTAATAATGATATAAAGCTATGTGAAAAAGTCACTGTTTAGTATTTGAGCTATGGCTCTACACAGACATGCATAATATGCCATTTTTCTCCAAAAATGTTCAAGGTTGAAGTAAGAGATTAACAGGTCTATGATATTGTAGCTGATGATTATGGAATATTGTGAATTATTGATTCAGAACTTGAAATACAGGAATGGTAATTGATATGGGAATCTAGCTATTACATATTTATTGACCAACTTTTACATTAAAAAGAATAGTTAAAATTATTGCAATTTTTACGTTCGATCACTACTTATTTAAATATTTTAAGAAATCAAAAAAAAAAGAGTTTTGTGAAACTAGTACGTAAGCTGAGAATCTGTGTGAAATCTAAGCAATTTTCACCGTTTCGAAAGAAATATATGCCTTGATTACTACCCCCTACCCCCTGTAATGAACAGTTTCAATTGTGTAACTTATTAACTGCATATCAAGGAATTAATTTTACTTTCAACATACCAAATATGTTTGTAATAATGATTTGATTCAATCCGTATGTGTAGAAACTATTTCTGAGAAGATCAACTTGCAAATGAAAGTTTTCCCTGACAAATAATTTATATATATTCTGTTACCCCACCGACTGTTTTCAATTATTATCAACTTTGGCCCAATGAAAGAGTTAAAAATGGTTCAAACAGTTACAAACACACATTTTTGTCGGTGATATATAAAGACAATTGAAGAAGTCATTGAAATGTATCAATATTATAGGGTAATTCAATATATGTTCAATATTTTGGGGCTATTGATGCATTCATAAGGCATATTTTATTGATTTTTCACCTTAAAATGCAAAACCAAGGGCAATAACTCATGTTTGAGGACAAAATTTTAGATAACTTAGGTAAACAAACGTAAAGGTGTATCAAACCAAGTATCTTGTATATGATTTTACTGCAATCTGATCCTTAGTGAGCAAGTTATTGGAGAAAATTAGATTTTAGACCCATTTCTATGTAAAAATCAATATTTAGGTGCAATAACTCGTGTTCGCAAAAAAAAAATTAAAATGTGACAGAAGCAAATTTTAATCTACAGCTTGACACAGTCATGGTTCAGAACAGCTTTCAACCAATTTAAAAAATAAGTTTTCAAGTTTTTGAGTTTTTACTCAATTTACTCCAGTTTTCCCATACAAAACAATGGTAAACTAATTAAACAGGGGCAGTAACTCTTGCTTAATTTTTTAGATATTGTTTAAGGCATTATATTTGCACTCGCCATACCAATTCCACTTATGTCAGTAAGTTTCAGGTAGATACCATAACAAATATTGAAGTTATAAGGCAAAATGTGTTTAGTCATGCAAGAGTTATGGTTATTGGTGTCAGTAGTGACCTTAAAAAGGGCATTTGCACATATGCAATACTTAAACATTTGTATATAGCCAAAATCTAATGTGCTGGCCCAGATGTATCCGAAATATCATAAATGTGTTAAAGTGATATCCATGTATTTTTACATTTCAGACGGCGAAGGCTTCTCATAAAGTATCAGAGCCAGTGGTTTAGTGAGAAATAAAAGAAGTTCCTTAGATATGCCTTAGAATGTTCAGAGGTGGGCCATGACACAAGGAATCATTTACATTCATCTATCTCTGATATAACATGTGAAAAAAAGTTGAATGGAAATTAAAATCTGTGATATTTGTAGTCATGTTGTTCACTATTAAGTCTCAATGTTGAACCAATGCGTAGGTCAGAATTTTTTTACAAATTTATTCATGGAAAGCTATAAAAATTGAATAAGTCAAGGGGACGAAATAAAAAGGTGAGGAAAGCTTCAGTCTACTAAATAAAAGTAAATTCTCACAAAAGTTACAGGTAATTTATATACAGGGTCCATACAGGCTTGATCAAACTATGAAATACAGAACTATATTAACTTAATACATTTGTACTTGTCCAAGGACAAGTAAATAGAAATTTTCAATTTGTCCTGGATGAAATGGGACCATGTCGGACAAGTTGGGCATGGTATTTCCACAGCCCTGAAGACAGGGGTCAATTCTTTCATGGTTCCTGATCAGCTGGCTTCTTCAGAAACCAGCTGATCTGGATCTACACTGTTTACAAGAGAAGCCAGCTGATCAGGATCCATACTGTTTACGAGAGTTGATATATATCTGGTTTCATACTGTTTTTGAACAAGTAAACTGTTTAAGCACCGTAAGTTATAAGCTAATTTGTTCTTTCGGACAAGTAAAATTTTCTATGGACAAGTACATTTTGGCTTTTTACTTGTCCCTGGACAAGTAGAAAATTTTACTATTTCCACACCCCTGCCTGTCTTAGTTTATATATTTAATGTGTTCATTTCATTTTAACTGGACATAATTTTCATGTATTACATGTACTTACAAAAGAACATTCTTTAACGTATACAATGAATCAAGTTGATCGGTTTGATGTTTTTGAGGCAAAAATTTAAGCTGCTGTATGAGTGTTGCGTTTTTAAAGTCCTTCAGTATATAATTCAATGTTGTTTTAATGTTAAGCCTTCAACGCCGAATCAATGCCTGGTTTTAAACTTTGAATCAGTGTTGAGTCTCCGGCATTCAACATTGAGACAATGTTTTGTGCTCCCTGGTAAAATATGGTCTCTGACCCGAGGAGAATTCACAACTGTATACAGCAAACAGGGATAAGCCCTAATAGGGGCCCATGGCCCTTTACTTTTTTGTAGAAAATGCCCATACTCCTTATGCTTAATTTTGAATTTTGCCCATTTGGGCCCCTAAGTCAACATATTTAGTCTATATCCCTGTCAAATTTATTGAGTGGGACCACTTTTGTTCCTACATTTATGAACAGTCAAGTCCAGAGGTCAGCACAAGAGCCTTAGTCCAGCAGGCACATTACAAAGGGGGCCACATGGACATTAAGCCGGCTTTTCATATGGGTCCAATACAAAGGGACATGTTTAGAGACCTGTTTAATGCACGTTTAGGTTTTCAATATATGCATGTCCTAAATATGTGTAATTTCTAAACATTTTCTCAGACATGTTCAGCTATAATACATGCCTTGACACTTTAAAAAAAAAAGGATAAGAAATGCTTCTCAAACAATATTGATAGGGAAGGATGGACTAATAAGAGAAGGAACAATACTCATTATAGGGAGGGATGGGTTAATGAAAGATCAGACAGTATAAATTTATTTGGAGAGAAATGGAGGAACAATAATGATAGGGAAGGGTGGACGGCCACTAATGAAGGAACGAGAATTTTATTCATTGGTCTGTGATAGGGAATGATACATAATAATCAGGCCTCTAGGTTAGAGTGTGATATTATAAAAGGTAACTTTATTTGTTCTGAACCAATTTTTCTAAAACCAAAACATGTTGTTGGTACTCGAAAAAACCGTCTCAATGCGGTCAATTTAAACAAATTGAGCTCCCAAAAAGAGTCCTATGCAGAGGTATGGTTTGACAAAAATTCAATAAACGCAATTTTCGGGACGTGGTTAATGCATTATGCAAAAATGGAGCATTTTCAAATAGTGTAGACCCAGATAAGACGCCACAAAACGCAGAGTCACATCAGGGTCTGCGCTATATGCTGTAATGGTAGACAAAATTAAATCTTATATGATTCTGGACCTCTTTCACTTCTTGAATGGGTTCTACAACCCTTAAAGGGGATCTTAGAACAGACAATCCCATCATATATATAATTAACCCTTACCAAAATTGGAATTAAGATACTTTAGAATTGCATTTTCACACACATTTAGTATATGTATCATCAAGAAACCTCCAGCATTTGCATATATGGTATACATAGATATGCCAAAGCTGTGTTTTGATATGTTTTAATTTATGAACAAGAAAATATTCACAATTTTTTGGTTAAAAAGTTCCCTAATCTAAACCTATTATAAAGGAAGAGACCTATAAATAGAAAATGAGAGGAAGCACTACAAAATGGCCCAGATGTGACATCTGGCTAGTGCTTTCTCTGAAAGTAAAAAAGGATCACTGCTAGCCATGTTTGTGTGTAAAGCCATTTAAATGAAACCCCTCCAGGTGGTCTTGGAGGAGTAGAGAATGAAACACATCTATGTCGATATCGGTCCGACTTGATGCCAATGGGAAAAACGATATCGGTCCAATGTCGTATAAGATATCTAGCCGATATACGCTATATCGGTCCATTGATGGTAAAATATCGGTCCGATGACTAAAACGATATCCACCCGATATTGGACCGATATGTAGCCGCCACGATATCGGACCGACTTTCAGGCGATGGGCAAAACGATAAGCGGTCCGATGTCGTTTACGATATCTAGCCGATATCTGAACGATATCGGACCGATGATGGTTAGATATCGGTTTGCTGACTGGGATGGTTGATAATGAGGGACCACACCAGAAGGCGTGGCCTATGGTTAGACAACACACCATAAGGCATGGCTGATAATGATGCATCAAACCAGAAGGCATGGCCTATATTCAGGCTCCACAGTCTTGCCTACTAAAGTTTCACAGTTTAAGTTGGCATGTATGATGGAGGGGCATCGGTTGAGTAGCTTTTCTCTTTGATTTTCAAAGGAGACATGTCTGATTGAATGGTACCAAGTTCTCAGGCATATCTGTTGAAGTCTCATCAATGTATTGCCACCAGGCCATCACATCAGACATTCTTACCAGCACGCATGCAAATTATGTGGTACTGAAACAGCACACATATATGCCTGTTGCCGAGACGCAGGATCTGCAGGCATGTGTGTTTGTTAAATCACACCAGCAATAATGTATGTTACAATTTCACCCGACTAACAGGAATGCTGGGTACTTATGCGTTGGATCAGTGTGCATGTCTGTTATACTTGTACCAGACCAGCAACCCAGCCATTATTTCCACAGGGTCAGTAGACATTTTTACCATTTCCATGTTTGATTTTAGCACACATGTCTGAAACCAAGACTCCACCTCAGCAGTTATATATGTAACAGCTTCACGAGACTATCAGGCCCGTTGCAGTACCCATGTCTTTTCTAAACTTTGCTCTTAAACTGCAGGCATGTTTGTGACAGTTGCACCCGGCCATTTGGCACATCAAATACAAGCATGCATTTCTGTAAGATTTGCAAACACATTTGTAGTTGTGGGGCTGTGCCAGCAGGTATGTCTGTTACACTTTCCTCAGACCCGCAGTTATGTCTTCTATGCTTGTACCCCACCAATGGGCTGTTAAACGCAATTGCACCAGACCATCAGGCATGTATGTTACAGTATCACCTGACCAGCAGTGATGTCTTTGTATGTTGCATACAATCAGCATGCATGTCTCTTACAGTTTCATCTTATCAGCATCCATGAATGTTATATTTGCATCCAGCCATCAGCCATGTCTGTAACAATTGCATCCGACCATTTTTCATGTCTTTAACAGTTGCACCTAACCAGCAGTCATGTCTGTTAAACTTGTACCTACACGCATGCATGACTGAAAAACTTGCACCGGACCAGTACTAGTATTCATATTTGTTAAAGAAATATCAAACCATCTGTGCTGTCTGTTCCACTTGCGCCAGACCAGTACAGTAGTAATGGTTGTTACAACTGCACCAGACCAACAGACCTGTATTTTACAGTTTCTCCTAAGCAGCAGGAATGTCTTCAATGGTTACACCCAACCAGCAGCCATGATGGTAATTAACATCTGCAGCATGCAGATATATCTCTTACTCGATGGTTTGTTGATTCACTGCACTCCATACGTAAATAGTATTTTCCCTCTTTTTTTGGTAATTTTATTTTTTAGAAATCCATCCATAAACTACTTTCAAGCTGATTTTTCCCGCTTATTGATTAAAAATAAGGTGTGTACTTTTAGCAAGCACGCTGTCACAGAGTTTTCGGTGATATCCTTCGTTCAGCATTCCCTGTCACTTCATTATTTCTTGACAGAATGTTTGCCCAAAGTAGGTTTTTTATGAGAATAATATGATATTAAGGTTCGTATTATCAAATCCAGCCAAAAGTAGTCTTGAAAGTAGTGCACGGATACGATTACCAGAACAAAGACACACAAAAAACATTACCATTATGAAAAAATAAGTCCGTTATTTTTTCAGTGCAGTGTATAATAAAAACCCATGTGATTCCACAATATACATCCTGCTATTTCTGCCATCTTGGACGAAATCTTGGATATTTTACAACGCTGAAACACAACAACATCATGCCACACAAATTCGCCGAATGCAACTCAGAAAAAAGGTTATTAACTGTGATTCTGATATCAAGTGGGGTTTTGCTTTAAAATGGCGGCCATCTTGGACACCATTGTAAATAGTTCAACCTTCTGAATCAAACAATGTTCCATTTTAATCATTTGTATCATTTAGACTCAAAAAGCCATACAAAGTCAACATTAAAATGCATTTCATTGCGTTTTTGGTCAGATAGGTCTTAAGGGACTAAATGGTGGCCATCTTGGGCGCCATCTTTAATATTTTAACCTTCTGAATCGAATAAATGTTCCATTTTAATTGTCTGTATCATTTAGCCTCTAAACATCCATAAAAAGTCAAAATTAGAGCTCTTGTTATCGAACCTGTTGGTCAGATAGGTGTTAGGAGCATAATTGACGGCCATCTTGGATGCCATCTTTAATTTTTCAAAACGCTCAATGATGCCAGAGTGGCATCAGTTGGATTCATCATCTACAAGGTCTGAGCAACAAGATTCCGTGAAGAAAAAAACTTTAAAACTAAGTTCCAGGTCATTCTTGTTTTCTACCGGACTAGCATGAAATGTCCCGGAATTACAGCGTGGTTCCGAGTAGATTCAGGGACGAATCAATTTAGAGCAGGGAAATATGTAGTAGGTATAGGTAAATATAACACACTTCTACTGTCTTGCGGTAGAGGCCGGCTTTTACAGCGACGTGGTAGAGTTATTGCCTTTAGATCCTGCGGCCCAGGTTCGATTCCCACCTCGGGCGGTTGGGATTTTTTTGCACCCTGTGACATTGCTCCCCGTCGGAGTGAAATCAAGACAGAGTGAGATGAGAAATACAAGTGATAGTAGAGACATTTTAGAGTCAAATAGTCCTGCAGGAATTATGTATAGTACTCCTAAAGAGGGCAAGTATGAATCATTAGACCAAGAAATATTGGAACTTATTTGCATGTTGGCCAGTCTTAAAGAGACTAGAAACAAATCCTATGAGAAAGGAAATAGAGAGACCCAGTTGGCTAGTAGTAGTCAAACTGAGATAAAACTTATCTCCAGGGAATAGATGGCTCAAAAGCCCAATGACCAACTGGAACCAAGCAGTAGTCAGGCACCAGTTCGAAAGAAATTGACATTCTATGAACCCTGCATAGAAAGAGGGGCAGTTGCAAGAGATAGTCAAGTAAAAAGGATGGAATGTCCAGGAATAAGCCGGCTTTTACAGTGACGTGGTAGAGTGTTTGCTTTTAGATCCTGCGGCCCAGGTTCGATTCCCACCTGGGGCGGTTGGGATTTTTCTGCACCCTGTGACATTTGGTGGCCAGTATGTGGGGTCCACGGCTTGTGTTTCGGGCATCACTCAGCAGGAAATGTCCAGGAATTACAGCGTTGTTCCGACTAGATTCGGGGACGAATCAATTTAAAAAGCAGGGAAATTTGTAGAATGGATAGGTATATACAACACACTTCTACTGCCTTGCGGTAGAGCCGGCTTTTACAGCGACGTGGTAGATTGTTTGCCTTTGAATCCTGCGGCCCAGGTTCGATTCCCACCTCGGGCCGTTGGGATTTTTCTGCACCCTGTGACATCTACAAGTCAAATATTTTTACTAAAATGGTAAGGGCTAGGGGCTAATTTTATTAGAAATACCCCCTGACAAAATGAGTTATGGTATTATTCTGCCAGCCAAGAGTAGAAGTGACGTCATGTTTTGTTTACAAAGTAATGGGACTAACCTTTCATGACAGGATTTAAACACAATTGATCTATCGATTCGAGTTAGCTCAAGTGGTAGTGATGAGGATTACTAAACCACAAAGAAAAATTTTAAGGTTTGAATCTCACTGGCTGCTCTTTTTTTATTCAGTTTGATTTTATTTTCGGGGAGAGGAGACTTCTGATTTTATTATTCTCTTCATGTCTTATTTTTTTTTATTATTTATTTTTATGTTTTATCCCTTTAACATGTATAAGGCACGTATATAAAACATCTGTAACAACACAAACTACTGTAATTTCGGAAATATACGCGAATAGCTATTCACCCCCCCCCCCCCCCCCAAAAAAAAAAATAATAATAAAAAACTGAATAAAAAAAAAGAGCAGCCAGTGAGATTCGAACCTTAAAAATTCCTTTGTGGTTTAGAAATCCTCCCCGCAACAACTTGAGCTAACTCGAATCGATAGATCAATTGTGTATTAATCCTGTCATGAAAGGTAAGTCCCATAACTTTGTAAACAAAACATGACGTCACTTCTACTCTTGGCTGGCAGAATAATATATACGGGTTATGCTTGTGTTATGATAATGCATGCACGGGTCGATCAACTCCTTCCGCAGCTTTTGATGGTGCAATTTAATACTTTGCATTCACTGTTTAGAGACATTGAACATGTACATGAAGGAGTTTGTTTTTGTTGTTTTTTATTTGATTAGATTCTCTACGTCCCAGTAAACAATTTTTTAGTTATATCGGGATGGGTCTTCCTGGGTTGAACCAGTACTAAGCAAGGATAAATGTGCCTTGCTCAACGACACAACACAGTGACGCTGATGAGGCTTGAACCCGCGGCCCCTCGGTCTCCCGTCAATCAATTTACCACTGAGCCACTGTGCTCCCTGCAGGAGTTTGGTTTTAAAAACAAACAGTTTTGACAAAAAGACAACTATGAGAAGTCAAGACAATTTTCCCCTCATATGGCTTATGTATATACATAGATAGTGTCTTCATATCACAGCTTTTGCGAATTAATCCTATACTTACCTACACAATGTAGACACACTAAACAAATGCATGAAGTAGTGTGTTGCAAAAATGAATATCTTTTGACAAAATGACAGCTATGAGAACAGCTTTTCCCTAATTGTGTTGTTTCGCATATGCATAGATAATGCCTTTATGAACCGATCAACTCCTACAACAGCATTTGATGGAGCAATTTGATACTTTGCCATAACAATGTAGACATATTGAACATAGACATGAGGGAGTTTGGTTTAAAAATAGTTTTGACAAAATAACTACTATGAGAACTTAGACAAATTTCCCCTAAAATAGCTAATAGTGCCTTCATTGGCAATCAACTCCTACCACAGCTTCTGATGAATAAATCCAATATTTTACTTTCATAATTTAGTCATAATAAACATATGCATGAAGTGGTTTGATGCAAAAAATACTACTTTTTGACACAATATCAGCTATGAGAACTTTCCCCCTAATACGGCTTTCTGTATATGTATAGATAGTACCTTCACGGTCAACTGATCAACTCCTACCTTAGATTTTGATGGAGTAATTTGATTATTTGCCTCCACAATGTCGACATATTGAACATGTGCATGAAGGAGTTATGTGCAAATATCAGTTTTGACAAATCGACTGCTCTGAGACAGTATTGCTTTTGTATATGCATAGATAGTGCCTTGATGAACCGATCAACTCGAACAACACCTTCTGATGGAGCAATTTGATACTGTGCCATAAAAATGTAGACATATTGAACAAAAACACAAGGGAGTTTGGTCTAAAATAGGTTTGACAAAATGACAACTATGATAACTTAGACGATTTTCCCGTAATACAGCTTATAGTACCTTCATTGGCCAATAAACTCCTACCACAGTTTTTGAAGTATCAATCCAATACTCTATTACCTTCATATTTTAGTCATAATAAACATATGCATGATGGGTTGATGCAATAAATACTATTTTTTGACAAAATGACAGCTATGAGAACTTAGATTTTTCTCCTACTATGGCTTTTTGCATATGTATAGATAGTGCCTTCACGGGCCGTTCAACTCCTACCTTAGATTTTGATGGAGTAATTTGATAATTTGCCTTAATAATGTCGACATATTTAACATGTGCATGAAGGAGTTATGTGCAAAAAACAGTTTGGACAAATTGACTGCTGCAAAGATAGTGCCTTCATGGGCCTATCAACTCCTAGAATTAATCCAATATTTTAAATACACAATGTAAACATATTAAACATATGCATAAAATAATTTGGTGTAAAACAAATCTGACAAATTGACAACTATAAGAACTTAGACAATTTTCCTAATATGTTTTTTTTTGAAAATGCATAGATACATGTAGTGCCCACAAGGACCGATCAACTTCTTCCACAGCTTTTGATAAATTGATCCAATACTTTACTTAATCCAATACTTTACTTACACATTTTAACATATTGAACACATGCATTGAGGAGTTTGGTGCAGATATATTCTTAAAAAAATTGACAGCTATGAGAACTGCTACAGCCTTTGATATTTTCAAGGATCATTCAGGTGTAGTAATTTCTGTACCGTTTATCTTACCAATTGTTACACTGTACAGTGTAGCTTACCAAATGTTGCAGATTGCGAACTTAAAGATCATTTGCACATATTCTACTGAAACCTATTCACAAATAAGGTCTGCTGGTTTGAACCATCACTTGCCGAAACTAAGCATTTTCACTGTCCTTTACTGTGTTGGATATCGATTAAGCATTGCATATTGACACTTGCAGTGTATTTGAACTAGAAATGGTCATATTAAATATTAAAAAAATGTTTAGTTGATTATTTGTATCAGACAAAATATTTGTTTGTTTGTTTTATTACCGGACTTACTTTCCATTATCATACACTATACCAGTGGATGGAATAGCGCTTGTACACGCATCCCTGTAGGCACATTAAGGCGGGCCACTATTGGCGCTCTAGCAAAACGCCAATTGAATGGCGTTTTGCTTGTGAGCCAATAGTTGCCCCAGAATGTATGCCAACTGGGATGTCATAACAAATGCTGAACACCATTACGAAGGGAAATAATTGGATTTGCATCCTTGTTGATATATCATGAAAATAAATAAAGACAGATTAGTCTTGTTGAGACACAATTCATTACAGGTTACCTTAATGTTATAGAGAAGTGTAATGACATTAATTGTGATAGAGCAGGATATGCATTTACCTTGTGGAATCAGGAAACATTTTTCCTTGTCTGTAAAGTTGAATTAAGCAGCGTCTGTAGATAATGATACACTTTGTCCTCCGTTATCAATGTTTACAGGAAGACTGTGTAAAATGGCCAGTCTCAAACGGCCAGTCTCAAAAAGACCACAAATGGGTTTTGCAAGACCGATTATCGCTTAATGCGGGTCAAAATTATTGCCAGAATGCTCCATGGGATCATTCTGCAATACAAGCTACCATTTGTCATTAAGACTTTTGTTTAAACTATTTTATCAACAATTGCTTCATGGGACATCTTCTACCAAACTACTGGCTGGATTTTTACCAAACTTGACAAGTATGATCATTATATGGCCCTTTGTAATAGTATCAAGTTAAAGGGAATGAAGCATACAATAACATGCTAGTAAATGTTCTGTCCATACACACACAGACACACTGAACCCCTGGGTGGGGCCAAAAGGTCGTTATATTTCTTTTCTGAAGGTTGCCATGTTGCATATCAAATTTACGGGGATGAAGCAGAGAATACAATGCAAGAAAATATTCTGCCCTTTAACATACCCACGAACTGATGGGGTCAAAAGGTCAAAATCATTTCTAAAGAAAACCATGTTGCATATAATATTAAAAGGAAAGAAGTGTGGAAAATTATGCATGTAAAATGTTTGATCTTATGCTCATTCTTGACCTTTGGGTGGGTAAAAAGGTCAGACATTGCAATTGTCAGATAAATATATTTTGATTTAACTAAGTGAATCGTTTGACTTTAGTTATGATCTTAGTGTTACTCAATATGGACTTAGATCTTGGAAAAATGGGATTTCTATTTTGTAGTTAACATCGTCTGCTATTGACAAGGAGTCAGGAGCGCAACCCAGGGCCCTCTTGTTTTTGTAATATAGTTAGTGTCCTTTTCAGTTTTGTAATCATCTCAGTGAAGTAAAGAGTTTGCTGCTGTACTTTAACTGCATTCGTTATTATTTGTTATATGACTCCTATAAAAGACATCCTCTGGATGACTGTAACTAACTTCAACTGGTTGTGACAGATCTTGATGTTTACCAGGGATGAGCTAAATTTAGCCCGAGACCGGTCGACATCAGGATTTGTCAGTGCTGCCAGACAGCTAAAATAGATTTGACTAAATTTAGCCAAGGACAGGTAGATATCACCTTTTTCACTGTTATCTGACAGCTAAAAACAGATATTGAAAAATTGATTCAAGAGATAGCATTTTTCTTTATGTATATTTCACAGGTCAAATGTTTTGAATTAAGAATGTGTTCATTTTATGAGAACAGTAATTTAAAAAATGCAATTATTTTGTCCATCTCATTAGAGGTCCAGAAACTTTAAAAGCAATCGTTGAAATTATATTGTTTTCAGTGCACTTGGAACATTCTGGCTAGTCTGGCCCAGGAAATATGCACACTCTAGTTTCAGTTCTTTGGTGCAGTCTTTGCTTCCAAAGGATACCCTTTTAAGAACATATTTGAGTAAATTTATAAGTATGAAAAGACTTTATATAAAACTAGAAAAAAAAGAGTGTTATATGCCTTAACAAGTGGTGCGTCCTTTTTCGGTTAACTTCAGGATCACTCGTAGTCAACCCTCGCCTCGATGAACATCACTGTTCTCGGTTTTTACAAATTCTGATGTTAACCTCAAAATAATGCATCAATTGTATAATGTGGGTGTCATTGTGATCTGGTTCCTCAGTCTTGTGGTACCACAGCTTTGTCTGTGATATGTGATTGTGGCATTTCCTGATCATACTCACCCATAACAGTTGAGAGCTTTATAGACACAGTAAAGAGTCGTGACTTGTGATTTCCAACAGTGTGGCATTTTGACAAGTGTAGTCTCAGATGTGCCTGTAAAGCCTCCTTATAAGCTTATTTTCAGTCAGTAGCTTAACAGTCTTAGAATATTCAATCGACTAACAAAGGATCTGATCAGACTGCGCGTATGCGCAGACTGATCTGAGGCTTTGCTGATCACACATACAACGTTATTGGAAAATTTCATTTCACGGCTCATTATTGTCTTACAAGGTATCAAACTGATAGGTGCATCACAAAATACAGCAATAAATACTGCACTGTCATTGCCTAAATACTACAATTCATCACATATGGCCTAATGGTAAGGATGATGAAAATCTGTTTGAAGATATTGCATTATCACGCGACTCTGTAAATTTATTGTGTTTGATGAATTTCTGCGACCTCCCATATAACATATAAACAAGTGTCACATACTTTTGTTTCAACTTATTGCACTAATTTTTAAAAGTATTCAAGATCATTTATTAAGACATATTAGCATGCTCCCTGACCTTCTCGCAAAGGTAAATTTTAATTACAATGCATGAGTCAAAAGGTGTTTCACTGATGTTCAGATTTGCAGGCCTCCAGATAAGAGTACGTAATGGAAAATTAGTTCACTTTTTTCTCAATCAAAATATAAGTGAGTATAACCAGGAAATGCCATCACACAGCAGAAAAAACCCTAGAACACTTACGAGTCCCCCTGGTGGCGGGGTCTGTGCTCCCTTGCTCCCTACAAATAATGCCATAATCTCCCAAACCCCTGAATAAAATCCCCAGCTCCCTGAAAGTATTTTGCCTTTGCTCCCCAAATCCCTAAAATAATTCAGCTTCTCTACAAATCCCCCAAAATATAAGCCAATTCTCCCAAAAATGTATTTCAAAATCACTTGCAGAAGAAATTTAAAAAAAAAAATCAAAACAAAATTAAAGTTCATAATAACTGCATTGTTGCACGTTGTCTATCTCACGGCATGTGCCTTCATCAGGTCATGATGACTTGCACTTTTTGAATGACGTCGCTAATGACGCTCAAACAACACAAAAATCGAAAATTACGTCATAATCGCTAGTTTGAAGAGTGTATCAATGGGTAAACGGATCGCGTCTTTTGATATCAAGTTTACCAGGCTCGGCTTTGAGAACGCACGTTGAATCGCTCAGCAAGCCTCGCGATGTCAACAAGCGTTCTCAAAGCTTTACCTGGTAAGCTTAATATCAAAAGACACTCTTCTAGTATTCTCTATATATTCTTCTTTCAGAATTCGCTTCTGTGATTGCTATGAGACAACAGCATAATCATCCAGGTGCTTTTGGACGATCTGACTTGTATGTTATATGTCGGCTTCGACCTTTGACCTTCGATATATCGCATTGTGGCCATGAAATAGCACAGTGTAAATGGATGGCGGTGGCTGATCTACGTCAACAGTTACAAGTCTCGTCTCTCACTCACAGAATGGCAACGCTAGTTTTGTATGGACTTGAACACGGGTTTGACGAGATAGATCTCAATATGGTTCAGATAGAGTCGTTGTATAAAGGACTTTATTATCAACTGTTTCATAGACCTCTTAAAAAGAAGACCAGCTGACGAACAAATCTTCACAGATTGGCTACACCACACTGGTATCCCCTCTCATTGATAAGCTCACAATCGGTACGAACATCACATTGTAGAGCTTAGTGGAGACGGATATACCAAGTAAACGCACAACGACCGATAAAACATCGAATATAAAGTTTAATATAACTACGTCGTGATGATGTCGCATCAGGTTGATTTCTTTTTGGTTGTTGATGCAAGTTGATGGTTTTCTTTGTTTGTTTGTTTTGATTTTTTTATTCCAGTCAACACTTTTTCATTCATGTCGGGACGGGTCGTCCTGGAACGAACCGGTATAAATGTACTAAGCAGCGGATAGTGTGCCTTGCTCAAGGACCCAACACAGTGACTCTACCAGCGGTGAAATTCGAACTAGCAACCCTTCAAACTATTTGATGGTTATTAGAAATTTATGCTTCCTATTCTCAGCTGATAGCCGATGCCAGAGCTTGGAACCTGAGGCAGTTCATTTATTCAGATGCATGTAAAATAAATCAGATTTACTGGTAATTAGTAAACATGCAATTTTCCATTCAATTGATATCCTGGTGAGATGTAGCATTCTATTGTTTCTTGAAATGGTATATGCTGCTTGCTAATATAAAAGCAGCATTCTGGATTAAAATACAATTGAATGTGTTTATCCTCTTGTTTTTGCACCCCATGTGTCCCAATGCTAGCTGACCACGGCCATAAGATAAACTCACAATGTGCTTTTTGGTGAAAGTCAGCTAAAAACAAGTTAACAAGTTAATAGTGAGTAGCAAAACAAAACGCAAGGCATAACGTCCGTTACTATTTCAGCGTCGGTACGCATGTACTGGAAACTTAGGTGACTTTTTTACGCAAATAATGATTGATATTAAAGGTGAATGAATTAGACAAAATAAGGTTGATTTGAATGTTTATTGTTTTATTAACAAATAATAGAGACATGTCAGCTGTTTTTTCTTACTCCTTGTGGTTTTTGGGTAATTTTCCGTCGAGTATAATCCGTGATTCTGCTGGTATAGTCTTTTTGAATACTTTTAGGGTTTGTTCTTTCTTTTTCAATGGTTTTGTTGTTTATTTGACGTGTTAGCCTTGCACTTTTCATGTTAGCTTTTTTGGATGTCCAAAGGTGTGACAGCAAAATTAACAATAGCCTGCTAATAAAATATGCACTACTTGTCACATTTGGGCTAAAGATATATATCTGCAACATGTATGAATTTATTAAAAAATCTGCTGATATGTGCGTGCTTCTTTGAAAAATGTTCTTTAGAGTGAATAGTTTAGTCATTTGATCGGCATCTTCACCTTACAATACTGCCCATCGATTCGTTATCTACAACTTCATAAAGAGAAGCAAAACTAAACGACGCACCCTTTTTCAAGCCTAATATTGTCATTTTTGTGTCATCCAACTCAACTGAAGATCGATACTTAAAGATCCCATCCAGTTATAATTGACAAAAGTGTTTTAAATTATATTACCCGAGACCTCATACGCGTGGCGCTTGGGTGCAAAAAAAGATGTTCTATTATTTCTACAACCCACTCCATGACATAGGACACCCAGTATG
This sequence comes from Loripinus fragilis, assembly GCA_964019695.1. Lineage (NCBI taxonomy): Eukaryota > Metazoa > Mollusca > Bivalvia > Lucinida > Lucinidae > Loripinus > Loripinus fragilis. The sequence continues at coordinate 23,225,494 of OZ026521.1, forward strand.
TATTAAAATTAACATTGTGTTTTGAAAGTTAAATGTTATTTGACACTTTAAGGTTATCAGTGGGTCATCGAATAATGGTACCATCCTATTAAGTATTTTTTTACTTTATTATTCCGAACAATCTTGAGATTCCCAGGTCTTAAGATAAGGTAGTAATTAATTTATTAATTTTCTTATTTCTGATCCAAAACATATGTTGTGGGTACTCAAAAGAACCGTCTCAATGAGATGGTTCTTTTGCGCACCCATAACACATGCTTAAATAAACATTTAAGGAAATATTAACAATTTTCACTCGAATAGTTGTTTGCTGATCCAGACTTATGCATTCCTTGCTCAAATAAGCTACTGATTTGCGAACGTCTGTGGTGAATTATTTGACTCTTATTATAAAATTCTGGTTTTAATTGCTCTAGATTTGAAAGACCGTCGCATGCCATCACATCATAAGTATAATACGTTTCAATTTTCATGACTAAACAGTACCACGTGAGATATTGTTACACAAATTAACAAATTAAGCGTTTTGTCAAGGGTACATATGATAGGACAGAAGATTTGGAAATGGTCCATTTAAGTTATCAAGCGCACGCGAGTTGATCCGGACACCATTATTAGTTATCATTATTATAACCACGCCATGAGAAAATCTGCTATTATAGACGTATGCTGACTAATGACTGGAAGTATTATTGTACAATTTCTTTGATATCCCAATGTCTCGCAATGCATGGAGTGCAACTGCATGCTGGTGCAACAAGCACGTGGCTGTGTGATTTTGCGTCTGTACGGGCGATAATCCACTCATTAACGATTGTGGATTATCTACCCGTGCATACGCACAAACCAAACAATAATTTAAACTAAAATACATCTTGTATATACATTGTAAAACCTGTTTTAAAGCGACCACTCAAAATAAACAAAACAAAGATCTTAAAGACAAATGGTAGCTTAATGAAGGTCGAAAGTATTGCAGAATACTCTCCTGGAGCATTCTGCAATACTTTGACCTGCAGAAAGCAATAATCGGTATTGAAAACCAATTTTTGGTCTTCTTTTTAGTGGCCGCTTAAGACAGGGTTTACTGTACCTGCTGAGTTAACATTTTTAAGTTCCTAGTTATTATTCACTGCAGCGAAACAGGTTTAGTTGGGTCTTATCAGATCACAAAGGAAGATGGCAGTTTTTTTTCTCTTGAAATCACTCAATTTTTTCTAATAACTTGGAAGATCGTACATAATGATTGGTAAACACATATATTGTCATTAAGAATTAACTTGATTTACTGTTTAGATATTATTACTATCTTTTGACCTCAATACCATTATACAGGAATGGAGCAGGAATATACGTAATTATGGTCAATGAATCCAGATATTATTAATATCTTTTGACCCAATAACATTATATGGAGCAGGAATATCGTAATTATGGTCAATGAATCCAGATATTATTATTATCTTTTGACCCAATAACATTATATGGAGCAGGAATATACGTAATTATGGTCAATGAATCCAGATATTATTATTATCTTTTTACCCAATAACATTATATGGAGCAGGAATATACGTAATTATGGTCAATGAATCCAGATATTATTATTATCTTTTGACCCAATAATATTATATGGAGCAGGAATATACGTAATTATGGTCAATGAATCCGTGTACAGTACTTGTTCCAAAACTAGACCTTTAGTAGAAATATTCTATTGATATAATTTTCATTTGCTGAACTCGTTATATCAATCACATTGGCCAACTCGTGAGACCCAGCTTCTGCTTCGCTTTCACAAGATTAATTGTGGGGCCTCGTACATAGATATAGACAAAGTACCTGGCCCCAACAAATAAGTCGAAACGCACCAAGTCATCACATAGCTTTCAGTATAAGAATTGTTCCCCATTGGATTAGTCTGTCTCCATCTCCGTCTGTGGTTGCAGCTCATAGTCCACAGAGAAGTTTGGGGCTGTAATTTTAAGTTAGTTTTGTCGTTTTGTTTTCATTCGAGTTAATGCTTTTCAGAATCAGTACCCAATGGGATAATGATCAGCTAAATGAGCGCGGGAATGAGCGTCGTGATTAAAAGCAAATTGATAGATACATGTAGATCGACTTCTTCAATTAAATTCGATTTAGCATATAAGAGCTGCTTACATAGATGTTGTTATCCACCATGATGTTTCCAGTCAAAGTTTAACATGTTTAACCACACAGCACACTAATGAGTGTTTCCTGGCCATACTCACCTACCTTTTTATGCCCCCAACTTTGAAAAAAATGAGGGGGCATACTGCTTTGGGCTTGTCAGCCCGTCCGTCTGTGCGTCAAAAAAAAATAAGTAAGCGTTTTTAACTTGTCATAATGAAATTTTGTAATCAAGATATCTCAAAAAGTATTATAGCTAGGAGCTTCAAACTTGGTCAACTGATAGTGGATAATAGTAAGATTATCTGGCGACTATCAAATAGTTATTTCATTTTTTTAGTTATTGCCCTTTGCAAATTTAGGCAATGAAAACTTGTAATAAATGTACCTAAAATATTATAGCTAGCAGCTTCAAACGTGGTCAGTTGATAGAAGATGATGAGAAGATTACCAGGTGAAAATTAAAAAAAAAGTTGTTTTTTAGTTATTGCCCCTTGCAAATTTGGGCATTGAAAACTTGTAAATAAAGATATCTCGAAAATTATTATAGCTGGGAGCTTCATATTGTGTCAGCTGATAGAGGATGATGAGTACTATGGTTAAAAGCTTCAAACTTTTGAAGACGCTTGCCTTATAAAAGAGTACCATCCTTATGGACAAGCAAATCGTTGGGGACACAGCGTTTCATTAACATCATTTCTAGCTATTAGCTTTTGATAAAAGATAAAATTTTAATACAGTTTTCTACAACATAAAAAGATCATATGCAAAGACGTAGGTTACAACCTCTAAAACAAGTGTCTACAACAAGAAAGTATCCCGTAATCTTCATGACTATCATCTAAATTTAATCAATCAGAACTGCTAGACGGTATTGCAATCAACTATTTGACTAGATCGATGCAAATATTTATATTCTACGAACTCATTTATGCTGTTCAAAATGTTAAAATCGGCCCAAAGCAGATTGTTTTGAGATTTATCTTGTGATAGACGTTGTACTCTGAAACCTTAAGTAAACTGTATCTTAGTCATAGCAGTGTACTTTTTTGAATGCCTTTTATAAATAGCTTACAAATGTGCGAAAAAGGACTGACCTATTTTTCTCATAATATAGATTAAGTTGGAGACACACGTGTTAAAGTGATCAAAATTGCATACCATGTTGAATAATGGTTTGATTTTCTGGACAGTCAAATCAGTGATCATTAGATGATGAAGACACGTTATTGTTAATGGTAAAATCGAAAACATAAATCCGCTCCCATTAAAATTATGATCGCACTAAATGCCATTTTCTCCGCTATATTATCATAGATGATTTGATGACTAAACCAACGGTATCTAAACATAACAAGACAACAATGATCATTGATAAAACAACAAAAATGTTCATTGATAAAAAATCCATTGACAAAATATATGTAGTATGATGGTTTGTTCAATGTCGGACCAAGTAGACTATGAATGGTTTTGCCAGGTCCCATTGAAATGGGCCATGTGACAATTGGAACATTCATCTGGCAAACACAAATCTAATTTTATTTAAAGCTTCAGATATTTCTGCAAACTATAAATATATATTATGATCGGTTGCCTTTTAAGGTCTCTATGAACAGGTCTTTAGCGCAGGAATCGGCTTAGATTTAGCCCACATGTGGAAGGGACTTGGATCATTGATATCAGCATGGCCTTGTAAAACAAAGACGTTTTTGTATTTGATAATACCAGAATACCGTTACATTTAATGTGTCTGTATGAGCAGGTTGATACAAAAAACGATCAGATTTAACCTCATCAGCATGAATGGGCTCAACCCGAACCCTGGTTTAACTCATGAGGTGCTGTCCTGGAAATCAATCTTCTGGCCGCACATCTATATGACAAATGGGAGGAATTATGTGAGATTTCGCTGGATACGCGCAATACAATGTATTGTATAGACAGTAAAACCTGTTATAACGACCACCCAAAGAAGACCAAAAAGAAGACTAAAATTCTTCACACGAATAATGGATTCTTCAACTTGCTCACCACTAAATGCTTCATTTTATATTGGAAAAACATACTGACTTCCAGCAATCTGAATACGCTGAAATGAGACATGGTGACGTATTTGTAATATTACAGTGACGTCATGGATCAACTTGCGGCTGTTCGTTTACCTTTCCCACAGGCTTGTACGGATATGTGAGATAGAATAAATATCTCACATGCATTGGGTAAAAACAACGGAAATCATTATCTGGATCATCTGCGGCGGGATGTTTTGTTCCACCTCTCCCAAAGAGGGAATGCTTTAAGCAAAGTATGAGGTACTCAGGATGTCTTATATGGAATAGTTTACCCAATAATGTTAAACAATCACAGACAGCTGAAACTTTTCATAATAGGTGTCTAAAATGGTTGGTACAGTAACATACCATACATAATATTAAATATCAGGAAAATGATCTTTCAGTCCTTCATCTTCATTTTGTTTTCCCACATTTTTTTTCTGGTATCCTGCTGGCATGTATTTGCAATCAGAGTGGGTAGAAAGCAGTGTGGATCCTTATTAGATGGCTTTGTCAGAAGCCAGCTGATTTGGATCTACAGCCTTTCAAAAAGAAGAAAAGGATAAATTCGGGTTCAGCAGGACAAGAGTTAATTGTAATATATGTAAATCTATGTTTATGAAATAAATATTAAATTATTACCATATTCACTAAAAAAAACGTGATGGTTGCCCCACCTCCCATCACAGTTTTCCTGTTGAGGGGATGATCTAGTGTTGTGTGAATGCCTGTCCACATTGTCTTTGAAATACTTACCAATGTTCTGCCTAAAGAATGCTTTTGGTTGAGAACATAAGTTAGAGCAGCACCAGATTTTTATTTGAGTGAATACGGTAGTCATTTTCCAAGCATCTTAGTGTATTGTAAATTTGTGTTATCTGTAAAAATTGTATAAATTGTATAATATTTACTGAGGGCCTCCTGGAAGATTAGCCTTTATATGCTAAATGTTGTCACCCTCGTAAAATAAAGTCTTTACTTACTTACTTACTTACTTACTCTGGTGTGCGAGAAACATTGCTTCTTCAATAATATTGACAGATTTTACATATCTAATCGTTAAGGCGGCCCAGGAGTTGTGGTACATGTACTCTTTGCATAGATGAGCAGTGCAAGCTACGGAATGTCCATATACATGTAGTCTTGTCAGAGCCTGCGCTGCTCTCAAACTCAAGATTTACTAGAAGTATAAATCAAATATCAAATCAATGACAATTTATTGTCAGTGTGCGACGATAGTGCAGGTTCAGAAAAAGAGCAGACTGTATGATACGAGCCAGTGCATGAGATTTCCAACAATGAGGTATGTGCGACCAGCAAAGCCTCAGATCAGCCTGCGCATACGCGCAGTCTGGTCATAGCCTTTGCTAGTTACTTGAGTATTCTATGATTGTTAAGCTACTGACTTAACACCATTTGGAGTTTCTAAGCTAAAAAGGAGGCTGTAGAGGCTCGTCCGAGTCTACACGTGTCAAAATGCGACCTTGTTGGAAATCTCATGCCACGGCTCATTAATTTATTGCGCTATTGACACTGCATAATCAGCAGTCTCGTGCATCTCTTCTACATGCACAATTCCAGGTTAAATTGAAGTTGCAGAGATGCATGCTGTCAAAACCTGCGTGGTCCATACAGACTCGTCGCGAGAAATCCTGACGTTGCTGCGTGCGAACAACATAGGGACAGGTCCTGTCCCTATGTTGTTCGCACGCAGGAGCGTCTGAAGTTGCTCAACATCTTGGTTTTTCGCTATCTGATAAGTTTGATAGCAGACATTGCTACTTCCAAAATATCTATATTCTAGCTTCATGTCGTATCTTTAATTTGTCGCTGGCCCCCAAAACAGCTATTTAAAAGCACAAGGTTGGTTTTCATGTGTTGTATACCCGACCATAATAAGGGTGTTGGTTTACAGAGGCCAGACGATCGAGGCGCGATATGCGCCCTTTGCTTCAAATCATTTATTCATATGCATTTAATTGAAACTGTTAACAAGTTGGATCCCGCCGATTTTTAATGGATAATAAATTTTGGAGTCAGTTTATGCTAGATTGTTGATAATCTTATTGATAGTATCAAATTAACAATACTTCGATAGTGATATAATGACTTGGTTATTAATCCTAGTCATCAATTCTGTCATACACTAGGAAAATGGCATGTGTGTAAATTGAAATAAAGGCACAGGCCAGGCTCTTTTAAAATATAAAAAGCCTGGTATATGTCATTTCTGCTTAGAAAGTTAGTAATACTTATAGGTACATGGCTGGGATTTCATGAATGTACATTTGTGCCTCACGTGCAGAGATTGACAAGTTCCTCGATTGCATTTTTATATATTAAAAAACTCTACCTTTTCGCAGGTACTGTAACATATTTTGAATAGTCACACTGGACTTATTAACCTTGTTGTTTACTACAAATCTGTAGTTTTTGGAAATAGGACATAGATTTCGAAGAAATCTGGGTAGACTGGCTGGCCTCTACGGCATGCAATCTGATATATACCGTTTTATCATCAATTCTTGTTGCAAACAAATATGAGCCAGTGCATGAGATTTCCAACAATGTGGTATGTTGGACCAGCAAAGCCCCAGATCATCCTGCACACACGCGCAGTCTGATCAGAGCCTTTGCCAGTTGCTTGAGTATTCTATGATTGTTTAGCTACTGACTTAACACTATTTGGAGTTTCTAAGCTTAAAAGGAGGCTGTAGAGGCTTGTATGAGTATACACATGTCAAAATGAAACATTGTTGGAAATCTCATGCACTGGCTAAATTATAATTTAACAATTTGTCAGAGTAGATATAGGAGCTTGGTATCAATATGATGGGTATCGACTGAGACATAAATAGTACCACTTAACAAAAAGCCTTATGCTGCCTTTGTGTTATGTTGCTGGTCATATTTCTACATTTAAATAAGAATTCCATTTAAGACAAGTTGTGCTGTAGAAGATATATTGCAATGCATAAAGGTGGCAAAATAAATACGACAGATAGGTATGGATTTAGGTTACATTACAAGATGCCATATATTTGACATTTATGGCTTACTCAGACAAACGTTTTCAATATTTAATATTTAGTTACTTATTTAGTTCATATACAGAAAAGTCACCAAACGTTGACCTTGAATAGCTTTTTAGCTTAATCAGTATATAATGATTTAAACTGCTATAAAGCAAACTTATGTGTTATTTTTATTTCACAAGAAAATCAAGTAGCTAGACAACCAGCTCTCTCACTCTCTCTCAGATTCTTAATGACAAACCATTGAATTATTTGAAGTGACATGGCCAGCTTTGCCACGACAGGCTGGACATCCCACATGGAGGGGCCCTTCGCAACAAGAGCCTGAAGTGGTATTAAAAAATTCTCCAAGCAGATGAAGGTTACCATCTCACCATACTACAGAACCCATTGCTTACTTAAGAGTCGTACCTAAGACCAGGGTCCGGAATCACAATGCCTCCTTAGCGTTTAGGAAGACTGAAGTTAAGTATTGATTTTTCAGGATGCGAAAAATAACCAATAAAACTGATTAAAATCAAAATAGTTTTAATTTTTCTGAAGATCACAATGATATCTTTGACCACAAAAACCACATTGATCCAGGCAATTTGTTTAGCATTTAATGTAGCATGTTAAATTATCAATACTTAACTTAAGTATTGCTTAACTTTAAGGAGGCATTGTAATTCTGGGCCCTGATATCTAAGCTATATTATAAACCAATAAGAAGTCGGTTAAAACTCATACAAAGAGTCAGGTAGACATTTCTTGGGCATTACACAAGATCTCTGACTCATTTTCCAACTCGAGGCGGCGACAATTCAATAGACCTCAATTTTATGAGTCACCCCTGCTACCAAGAGACCTGGTACTCCCACCAACAGCTGAGAAAAATAGGAATTACATTGAAACTTTCCACCAATGATTCAGTATAAGTCCCAGATGGAGGACTTCTATAGTTTGAACAAATGGTGATACTTTAAGAATCGCTGCTTACCAAGTGAAAGAAGTAATTATTTACAGTAAGTAAGGAGGCAAAGATCAGGAATCGATACAAGCAAGTACCACATCTGACCCAGGACACCACACGGGAAAGTGACAAAAATACAATAAAACATCACACATAAAAGAGCCAAGAGGTTAGCCTTTTCACAGCAGGTGACCACAAGGCTGCAATGATTAGACAAGAAAGCATGACAAACACGACACATACATAGCAAAAATGATCCACAACAGAAGCAGCGCGCCTGTGAACTTTCAGCTCATTCAGTGACATGTGACAGCACATCAAGGAAAGAGTTGAACACGTGACCAAAGACCATGTATTAACTAAACGTATTGCATACTCACCATGGGTACACATTCGATTTTATCAGTTACCTCTCATATTAACTGCATTGTTGAGACAAGACAGTATATATATATATATATATACATATAAAAGTAGAGAAATCAAATGTAGACAAACTATACTCAGAACAACAATTGAAACATATTGGAATTCTTTAGAATGTATTACCTATGAGAAAATATTGTTGACAAAAAGTATGTTCGTATCTGACAGAACTATCAACATAAAATTAAAAAAAATACGGGCAATTGGTTACAATACAGCACCTCTTCAAAGATAACAACTCTCTCTACATAAAGTTAACAAACAAAAATAGACTTTAAACTTTTCGCTGTAAACTTACCCTGGTCATTGCTAACTTTTGTGTTATTTTCGCCACATGCTAATTGACAAAGACTTAGAAAGTAGGTGTCAAACTTGTAGACGAATGTCAAAAATGATTTTGCAGCATTCATTTACAATAAAATGAAATTTAATCATTTTACATGTTTGCGACCCTTAGTATAAATGGTTGGACCATTTGGAACCGTACTGTACTTTAACCATTGAAGCGTGACTTAAATTAAACATGCACATTGATAGCAGATATATGGAGTTTTTAAATGCATGCATATAAAATTAGTTTGTTTTGTTAATTGAATGTCTGAAAGGGAATAGAATCGCTATATAATTCAATTGTTGATGCTCGACGAAATAGAAATATATACACATACTCATCAGTGAATGGAACGTAGTCCCTACCTATGTTATGGACATCGAGACTAGATAATGCATCCCCACCTCGTGCTAGACCTTCAGCTACCTCTAGATAGTTTTACAGGGGATGGGAATATATTATCTGTTTCACTTTTGCTTAGATTTGGCAACATTCTAAAAAGATTGATACTGCTTGACTGATAAAAAGGATAATAACCAATTTGCACACATATGAAAGCACATAATTCTACAAAGCTAAACAAAACTCGATCTACCCAGAACTCTCGCCTGAGAATGTAAGTAACAGTAAAACCTGTCTATGAAGGACACTAAAAATAGACAAAACAAAGATCTTAACAACGAATGATAGCTTAATGAAGATCGAAAGTATTGCAGAATGCTCTCTTGGAGCATTCTGCAATACTTTTGACCTGCATTAAGTGATAATCGGTCTTGAAAACCAAATTTTGGTCTTCTATTTGAGTGGCCGCTTAAGACAGGTTTTATTGTATAGTACCATTTACTCATCCGCTACAGATTGCTGGAATTGTGTGAGTGTACCATATCCACCAAGCATAAGGCCGTCTTTAATCCACAAAGCTAGAGTTATCAGATCTAAGAGACAACTCCTTCAATATTCTGTGCATCACACGTTGACAAGTTTCCTCTCCTCTAAGCGGAAGCAGTAACTAAGAAAAACAGAAATATACGAAGAGAATACATAATTGTTTCGAATTTAAATAGACTGTATAAGCCCTTAAAGATGCATATAGAAAATATACGATAGCAATTAATAATACTCAAACATATACAATGAAATAGAATGAATTTCGCATTTATGGCCAAGATACACGTATATTCATGTCAAACGTTATCATGTACGATAGTCGCCTCTACAATGCAAACTGGTGCATTTTAACTCAAGGGATGGTTTATCGTATGTTAAGGCTTTTTTCTATTCGTTTTTCGTTTGACTATTAAAGCTGCATAGTCTGTCATGTTTGATCTTTTAATTTTTGAAATAATGTTTCTATTTTTTCAAGAACACAGTAAAAAACTAAAATTCAGGTATACATTTTACCAATTTCGTAAATCTTTACAAATGATCAGTATCAAAACAACAACATTTATGTTAAAACTTGACTATCCAGAATTATTGGAGGGACGCAAATAATTACCAACAAGAGAAAAAACACCTGTTTTTATAAGTTAATTCACTTTCCATGCAGTTTTCAGCTATAGTGAACAGATTTATTGTGAAAACTTAACTTAATTCTGCTTTTACAAATGATTTAAAAAGAAAATATTTTTTGTCGAAAAATGTTCATAGTTGCAGACTTAGTCTCTTTAAAAATCAATAATTTGCAAATTTTAGTTAATGCTTCATAAGTGCATTAAACCTTTTTTTTGTACTTATTGGGAATCCTTTTAGAATCATAACGTTACTGTATTTGATATAATTATGCATAACATTTAGGTGGACGATGACGGAAGGAGGGGTGATGGGGGGAGTAGGTGGACGAGGACGGAGATTAGGGGCATCGAAACTGTCTACAAAAGTAACCAAATCAGAAAATTCAGAGAATTTTGAAAAATGGAAAATCAATGGCAAACCTAACCGTTTGATGGGCGTATATTAAATTCCATTTGAGTGTCTCGAAAGCAATTACACACCATTACGTTGACATCTGAAATGATAAATTAAATGGACGGCTGCAGTTGTTGCTCTTTCGAGCCACATTATAGCTATTTAAAATGGTTTAGTAACATACAGCCTCCATGTTAATTAATGTGTATTTCATAAGTAGATTGCGGTCCCTTCATCTTTTTATTTTATCTTATTTTGAGTTCCTTAATAGTGTATAAAGGACCAAAGTTGCTAAGTACATTTGCTCGACCATTGTATTATGTAACCAAGCATGTGGCTTTCGAACTTTATCAGTTTTCAGCATCGTCAAATATCGTCTTTAAAAAGTAAGTAGCGCTCAAAAAACTAAACACCATTTTGTCACATTGGATATTTAGGTCAAATGCGACATTTGAGGCGACCAGTGAATGCTCAGATGACCCAGCCTATGTGTACAGTCTCTCAAGAACATTCAATGAAGGCACATTCTACATTTGAGCACAACTTGGCAGAAGATAAGTTTAGTTCAAAAATCAATTAGGCTTCTAGACTCACTACATAGCTGCGCATAGGTGTAAATAGTTACTTTATGCGCATATGCGATAAAGACTATTGTTTCATGGGGTATCTAAACTAGTCCTGGCATCTATTATGGCCCTGACCAGCCTCTATATTGGTCCCGACTGGCATCTATTATGGTGCGCTAAGCAGACTCTAAAATGGTCCTGAGCGCTAAATGTAAATATATGCAAACCTAATACTTTTTCAACTTAAACGGCTTCCACCGCAAAAATAATCATACAGCCAGGACAAAAGCCATTGGGGTGCGTGCGTGCACATGCGCGTGTGTGTGGTTTGCAGGATTTGGTTAGCCCCGCGCCCTATCTAACGCACATGCTGTTTTATTTTAAATATCGAACGCAAAAATAAAATCTCAGTTGAGACTGTCAACTCCGTGTGTTCGAGCCTCGTGCGCACGTGCTTTCATCCGCATTGAATAAAAAGTATTCTGTTTATGAGATAATTATCCGCGGCAGCATCGCCCCCTTGGGGCTGTGGATACCTGGGACATAGCGGAGCTTAAGTACCGGGATTAAACCTACGATATGCCCCCGCAGTGCCGTGGGTGTGCCGGGATTTTAAATAGGGCTTGTCTAAAACGTCCTCTTAACAGCGCACCTAAACAGCTACCTACGTATATATATGCCAATATAAACCAAAAGGGGTGTAACTTGGTGGTCAATTCGCATGTTCTCGGGCAGGGGCGGATCAAGAAATTATCATATCAGTGGGAGGGGGGGAGGCCCAAGCCTGGCTGATGTTTTAGTCATCTTTTACTTACTTTTTACAGAGTGTTCCAATTGACCATTCCAAGAGAACTAAAATTTCCAAGAGGGAGGGTGGGGGAGCCAAAGTCTTTTTAGGCGCTGTGGGGTAGGGATGGGGTGTGAAGGTCCTCATACTTATTCCTAAAGAAACCTATAACACTTGTAATTTTCCGGGGTTGGTGGGGGGTGGGGTCCGGATTTCCTGACCCCCATCTCTCTATGGATTCAGAAATCAAGAGAATCGGTAGAAATGATAGATACTCCCGAATATACGGTTGTTCAATGGTTGCCAGTTGATATCACTAATAGTGTTTATGTTCTGCTCTGGACGAAATTCAAGTATAACAAAGGGCAATAACTTTTAAATTATGCAAAAGAGAGTTATGGATCTTTGTACACTGTATCTCTTCTCATCGAGATCTATCTACCATTGAAGTTTCAAGTTGATACCTGTTATACATGTAGTTGTTGTGTTATGCTCCGGACACAATTTAAGTGTGAAAAATAACAAAGGGCATAACTCATAAATTATGCGAAAGAGAGGTACGGTTCGTGTACACTGTACTTCTCCTCATCGAGATCTATCTACCAGTGAAGTTTCAAATCATACCTCTTATAGTTTCTGTGTTATGCTCTGGATAATATATTCGTAAATTCTCTGAAACCACTGGGCCAACTGAAGCTTTTCATGTGGCAGCACCATGGGATAGGGGTAAAGATGGAAAGCTTATTCAAATGATTTAGGTCATTTGTTGTTGGTCAATATTGTCAACCCCCGGGGGCGGGGGCATTTAGTAGGGATTTTACAACAAATTTGACCCCGCAGTGCAGGGCTTTTAGCAGGGCTATGAAATTTGAAAAGTTAAAAGCCCCGTTATTCCCCGGCCCGAGGGGGTGAGGGATACAAATGACTGGTGCATAACCGAACCATTAAAGGTACGATGCAAATGAAAAGAAATGAGTATAAGCACATATAAATTAGTACGAATCATGTTCTTTTACTGGGTCATATTAGAATATAGCGCTTACGAATGTTAACCACCAATATAAAAGTATATAGACAGTAGAGTAGTACTGATATCTAGTATCAGAGACTAGGGCTGTGGATACTAGTACTGGCCTATAACAGTAGAGACTATGACTATGGAAACAAGCAGAGACTGAGAATACGGATACGAGTACTGACCACTGGTAGAAGAGACTGGATCTATGGATATTAGGACTGACCTCTAGTAGCAGTGACTGGGACTGAGAATACAAATACTGACCTCTTGTGGCAAAAACAGGGACTCTATGTACTAGGTTTGACCTCTAGTGGCATAACCTGGGACTATGGATACTTATAATGACCGCATGTAGCAATGATTGCAACAAGGCATACTAGTTTTGACCCTCTGTAGAAGTGACTAGGAATAAAGATACTAGTACTGACCCAAAGTGTTAATGAAGGGGACTCTGGATAATAGAGCAGGCATCTAGTGACAATGATAGGGACTTTGAATACTCTTACTGACCTCTTTTGGCAATGAGAAGGCCTCTTGATACTCATACTAAACTCTTGTGGCAATGCCTGGGACTATTGATACTTTAACTGACCTCTAGAGGCAATGACTGGGGCTCTGGATACTTTTACTAACCTCGAATGGCAATTACTGGGACTCTGGATACACATACTGACCTCTAGTGCCAAAGACATGGACTCTAGATACTTTTACTGACCTCTAGTGGATATTGACAGGGACTCTGGATACTTTTACTGACCGTAAGTGGAAATAACTGGGAATCTGGATACTACTACTGACCTCTAGTGTCAATTAAAGAACTTTGGATACTAGCACTGATCTCACTGATAATGACAGGGACTCTGGATACAACTACTGATCTCTAGTGGCAATGACCGGGACTCTTGATAGTTTCACTGACCTCTCATAACAATGAGAGGAACATGTAATATTTTACTGACAACTATTGGCAATTTCAGGAACTCTTAATACTTGGCTGGGACTCTAGATACAAGAACTCACCTCTAGTGGCAATGCCTTGGACTCTTGATACTTGTACTGACCTCTACTGCAATGTCAGGGACTCTGGATACATGTTCTGATCTCGCATGGCAATGGCACTGTGGTTCTTTGACTGACCTCTAGTGGCAATGACTGGGACTTTGATACTGGTACTGACCTTTAGTTGCAATGACTTGGATCCTGAATACTTTTACTGACCTCTAATGCCAAAGGCTGCGACTCTGGATATTTTACTGACCTCTAGTGGCTTTAAGTAGCAATGACAGGGACTCTAAATACTTTTACTGACATCTAGTGACAATGATATGGACTCTGGATACTTTTGCTGACCACTATTGGCAATTACAGGGACTCTGAATACCTGTTCTGAGCTCTCGTGGCAATGACTGGCACTTTCGATATTTTAACTGACCTCAAGTGTCAATGAAAGAGAGTCTGATACTTTTACTGACCTTTATGGGTAATATATGGAATCTGGATACAACTTTTGGCCTCTAGCAGCAATGGCATTGACTCTTTATACTTTAATTGACTTCTAGTGGCAATGACAGGTATTCTGGATTCTAGTACGGACCTCTAGTGCCAACGGCAGGAACTCTGACTAAAGGTAATGACCTATAGTGGCAATGACTAGACTCTGGATACTTTTATCGACCTCTAGTGGCAATTGTAGGATATTAAGATACTAGTACTGACCTCTAATGGCAACGACAGGGACTCTGGATACTAGTACTGGCATATTACGGCAAAAACAGGAAGTCTGGATATTTTACTTACAACTTTTGGCAAAGACTGGGACTCTGGCTAATTAAACTGTCCTGTAGTGGCAATTACATGGACTCTGGCTACTTGTACTGACCTCTAATGGCAATGATAAGGACTCTAGATATTATATTATAGTACTGATACTTTTACTGACCTCTAGTGATTACAAGGACTCTTACTACTTATACTGTTCCCTTATGACAGGGACGTAAAGTGGCAATTACTGGACTCTGCACACTTTTACTGACCACCTGTGGCAATTACAGGGACTCCGGTTACTTGTACTGACATCTAATGGCAATGATAGTGACTCTAGATACTAGATACTAGTACTGACTTTTGGTGACAATAACAGAAACTCTGTGTACTAGAACTGACCTCTAGTGGCAATAACAGGGACTCCAGATACAAGTAATTACATCTGATGGGAAAAACAGAATCTCTGGATACATTTACTGACAACTAATGGTAATGACTGGGACTATGGATACTTTTATTGACTTCTAGCGTCAATGACTGGGACTTTGAATATACGTGCTGGCCTCAAGTGGTAATTGCTGGGACTCTGGATAATTTTATTCATATCTAGTGGCAAGAACAGGGACTTTGTATACTTTTATTTACCTCTAGTTGCAATGTCTAGGACTCAGAATACAAAGACTGACCTTTAGTGGCAAGGATAGGGACTCTGGATACTTAAACTGACCTATAGTGGCAATGAGTGGGGCCCTTGATACTGACCCAGACCTCTTGTGTCAATGACTGGGACTTTGAATACAAGTACTGACCTCAAGTGGCAATTGCTGGGACTCTGGATACATTTATTGATCTCTAGTGGCAAAAGCCGGGACTTTGTATACTTTTATTTACCTCTAGTTGCAATGCCTAGGACTCAGGATACTAAGTTTGACCTTTAACGGCAGGGAAATGGACTCTGGATACTTTAACTGGCCCCTAGTGGTAACGACTGGGACCCTGGAAACTAGGACTGTTTTCTAGTGGCAATCCGATACACTCTGGATATTTTGACTGACCTCTAGTGGCAAGAACAGGGATTTTGTATACTTTGATTTACCTCTAGTTGCAATGTCTAGGACTCAGGATACCTTAACTGACCTCTAGTGGCAATGACTGGGACCCTGGATACTGACCCTGACCTCTAGTGGCAACTACAGGGACTCTGGATACTTTTACTGATATCTAATGATAATGACTGGAACTTTTGATACTTTACTGACCTCTAGTCGCACTTATAGGGTATCTGGATACTTTGACTGACCTCCTTTGGAAATAACTGGGACTTTGGATACAAGAATAGACATCTAGTGATAATGAAAATGACTCGGAATATTTTTACTGACCTCAAGTATCAAGAACTGGAATCTGGATACAAGTATTGACCTCTAGTGACAATGACAGGGATTCTGGATACTAGTACTGAACTCTAGTGGCAATGACATGGACTCTCAGTACCTTGAATGATATTAAGTGGCAATGACAGGGACTCTGGATACAAGTACTGACCTCTAGTGGCAATGTATAGGACTCTGGGGGCTAGAAATGGCCTTTAGTGGCAAGGGTAGGGACTCTGGATACCTTAAATGACTTCTGTTGGCAATTACTGGGACCCTAGATACTGGTAATAATATCTTGTTGCAATGATAGGGACTCTGGATACTAGTACTGATCTCTAGTAAAAATGACATGGACTCTGGATATTTTACTGAACTCAAGTTGCAATGACAGGGACTCTGAATAGCTATACTGACCTCTGTGGCAGTGACAGGGACTTTGAATACTAGTTCTGATATCTAGTGGCAATGACTGAGACTTTAGATACTTTACTGACGACTAGCGGTACTAACAGGGACTATGGATACTTTTACTTATCTCTAATGACAACGACTGTGACTCTGGATACTTAACTGACCTCTAGTTACATTTACAGGGACTCTGGATAATTTAACTGAACTCCTTTGGTAATAACTGGGACTTTGGATACTAGAATTGACATTTACTGGTAATGAAAGGGACTCTGGATAATTTTACTTACATCTAGTATCAAGAACTGGACTATGGATACAAGTACTGGCCTCTAGTGGCTATGAAAGGGACGCTGAATACCAGTGCTGAACTCTAGTGGCTATGAAATGGACTTTTGATACTTTAACTGATAATTAGTGACAGTGACATGGACTCTGGACACAAGTACTGTCCTCTAGTGTCAATGTCTAGGACTCTGGATGCTAGTACGGACTTTTATTGGCAAGTACAGGGACTCTGGATACTTTTAAATGACCTCTGTTGGCAGTTACTGGGACCCCGGATTATAGTACTGATTTCTACTGCAATGATAGGGACTCTAGATTGTATACTGACCTCTAGTGGCAAGGAAAGGGACTCTGGATAGTAATACTGAGCTCTAGTGGCAGTGACAGGGACTTTGAATACTAGTTTTGACATCTAGTGGCAATGACTGGGGCTCTGGATACTTTTTCTGACCTCTTTTTTCAATATCTTGTACTCTGGACACTATTTTACGACATCTAGTGGCAATGACTGGGACTCTGGATAGTAATACTAACCTCTAGTGGCAGTGACAGGGACTTTGAATATTAGTCCTGACATCTAGTGACAATGACTAGGACTCTGGATACCTTTTACTGACCTCTTTTGGCAATGAATATGACTCTGGATACTGTTTTACGACCTTTAGTGGCAATGACTGGGACTCTGGATACTTTAACTGGCTTCTAGTGGCAGGGGTTCTGGATAGTTTTACTGGCCTTAAAGGACAATTGTAGGAACTCTGGATACTTTTACTGAACTGTAGTGGCAATAACACAAACTCTGGTTACGAGTTCTGACATCGTAAGGCAATGACTGGGGCTCCAGACACTTTATTGATCTCTAGTGGCAATGAATTGGACTCTGAACACTTTTATTGACCTCTAGCAGTAGGGTTTCCGGTTACTTTTACTGATCTATAGTGGCAATGAAAGGGGCTCTGAATAATTTTACTGACCTTTAGTGGCAATGACAGGGACTCTTGATACTTTTACTGATATAAAGTATCAATGACTGGGACTCTGGACACAATTATTGATCTCTAGTGACAATAAATGGGACTCTGAACACTTGTATTGACCTCTAGTGGCAATGACAGGGATTCTGGATACTTTTACTGATATATAGTGGCAATGAAAGGGACTCTGAATACTTTTACTGACCCCTAGTGGCAATTACAGGGATTCTGCCTACTTGTACTGACCTTTAATGGCAATGATAGGTACTCAAGGTGCTATTACTGACCTCTAGTGGCAATGATAGGGACTCTAGATATTAGTACTGATAGCAAATGGCAATAACAGGATTTCTGGATACTTTTATAGCCAACAATTGGCGAAGACTGGGGCTCTGGATATTTTTGTTGACCTATAGAGGCAATTGTTATTTCGTTCAGTTAACTATCTTATGAACAAATTGATAGAAGTTTTTATCAAATTATGTAAACTATTACATTTATATAGACAATATCCAGATTGGGTTTGTTACACATTATTTTTCAAAAAAATTGTAACAGAGTTATGTCCCTTGACTGCTGTCAAAATTTCATCTAGAATTCATTTTCCGCTTAGATTGATAGAGTTTGACCAAATTTTGTATGTCCATTGATATGACAAGATGTAGGTTGGGATTGTTATTTGTTATTTTTCGCAAAATTGTAACGGAGTTATGGCCCATGATTGACTTCACCTTTTCGTTTTTGCTCAACATCTTAAGAACAAATTGATAGAATTTGACCAAATGTGGTATATGCAATGATATTGGCATGATCTAGATTGAGATTGTTTTATACATTATGATTTTTTCTCAAATTTGTAACAGAATAATGGCCCTTAATTGATGTCAGATTTTTGTTTCCGCTCAATTAGATAGAATTTTACCAAATTTTGTGTGTGAATTGATATGGACAAGATCTAGGTTGAGATTGTAACCTGTCATATTTCGCAAATTTGTAACCGAGTTATGACCCTTGCTAATGTCAGACTTTTGTTTCCCCTCAATACCTTGAGAACAAAATGAAATTACACCAATTTTTTATGTATACACGGGATTGTTACCTGCCAATTTTGCAAATTTATAACAGTTATGGCCCTTAATTGAAGTCTTAATTTCGTTTCTGCTCAATATTTACAGAATACTTCGGCAGAACTTGGCGGAACTTTGCATATGCTTTGATACAGACAAGCTGTGATTGTTACCTGTCAGTTTTCTCCAACTTGTAACTAACAAATGGATTGAATTTCACCCAATTTTACATTGGCAAGATCTTGGAAGGAATTTTACCGATCGGTTTTCATGAATCTGTAACAGAGTTATGGGCCTTGATTGATATTTTTACAGCATGAAATGCACTATACGGGGCTATAGTCAGATTTTCTGAACTCGATATCGCAGATGCGTGTTGGCCGATCTTATTCAAAATTGTATGTGTATCGTGAACTCTGATGTCCAAGCCAGCCCAAAATGCATCAACCATAGAATTTTTAAAACAGAATTTAAAATTGAACCTTACATTACAGAACTTCAGCCCCGTTCATATATCACTTTATCCAGATTCAGAACAACAAACAACCGACTGCCTATAGAACGGAGGAGGTGGTAAAATGTTGACCGTTCGCAAGGATTGTGTAATCTATGTACGGGAAACATGTTGGCCGATGAGTTCCACTATTTGCTCGAGTGCACATACTTTACAGAAGAAAGAAAGAAATATTTACCAAAATTCTATTTACGACATGTTAATACATTAAAATTTCAAAAACTGATGTCTACTGAAAATTTGAAGCTGTTAAAACAACTTAGTAGGTTTATTTCTATAGTGCTCAGTAAGTTTTAGTCCCTGTTAACTGAGCGCAAGTTTTAGTCCCTGTTAATTGAGCGCGCACCTTATCGTATAGTTTATAGATATGCCATTAGCTGATATGAAGTTATTTCCTCATATATTGTATTTTACAATATGAGAGAATAAAAGTTATGTTATGTTTTGTTATGTCAAAAGGGTAGCGCACAGCTGAACACTATTTGGGGACAGCTTTGAGCAAAAATGGATTTCGATAGAAAATGATAGCTCCAAGCTAACCCATTCATTTTTTATCGCACCTTTTTAAAAACAACATTCATTGGCCATGAGTTGGCATAGACCCATTCTGATCGGTGTCTTCTCTTTTTGTGTATGAGGAAACCTTGTGTTTAAGCATCTCTCTGAGCATAGAATACACAGCGAAGACCCAGCGCACACAACAAATGCCCATGCTGATCTGAGTATTCGCTTTGTGCACATGGTTTTCTGATGCTTTTGTACAGATGAGGTCCCATTTGGTCAGCTCGTATATTGGTCAGTTGTTACTTTGCCCCATTTTCCAAAGGACCATATTTCCGGGAAAATATGTATAAAATTGGGAAATTTCTAATATGGTGGGTTTGATATTTTCCGGACCAGGAATTTCATTGAGGAAAAGGTCTTCTATATGAGGACAATAGGTTATTTCACGGACCCTGTATTGACAATTTAGTATCCGTGGTTACTTTACGGGGTAGCGGGATACTATATTATACCACTGGGAAATTCACACAAAAACCTGAACGCACCAACGCCAAAAACAACAGTAGAAAAAGAATCGAATGTTCCTTGAAATCAACAATGAAACAACAAAAATGGAAATTAAAATGGAGGGGGTAGTGACCTATGTGACATATGAACTGATAAGCGTTTTCTACTTTTCATTTTGTTTACACTATAATATCACTTTCACACAGCGAATACTCTAATGATCTTATAATGGCACTGCTGTCTTCAACTCTTGCAGCAGGAAACCTGATTTCGGGGTTTCAGACCAGGTAAAGTTCAAACCAGACTGCTCGTCTACGTCTTAAGGTTTCGTATATAGTGATCGCCGGTAAAACACTATCTAAACAGCGAAGCTACTTATGTACTGATCAGATCACACAGCGAGGAAGCGCAATAACGCTGCATTCAGACGGACACACTGTCGTGATCAGACTGTGCGGTTTCCCCGGCTTTTTGTTCTGATGCTTCGCTAGATGCACATTGTCAGTTTGTTGGTTTTATCATGCTGTGGTCAATTAGTAAATAATCTCATGCACACATACCTACCTTAACATTTCTGCGCAGTTTTAGATGCCAGGACCATTTTAGATGCAGAACCACTTTAGATGATGCATAGGAATATCACGGGAATCATTTTAGAGTCTGCTTAGCGTGTCATAATAGATGCCAGCCGGGACCAATTTAGAGGCAATTGTGGACCAACATAGATGCCAGGACCATTTTAGATGCAGGACCACTTTAGATGATGCACACACGTCGCATACCCTTCTCTGAAACACACGTTTATCCAGACAACTAACCATGTAAATATAAAGCTGATTTTTGGCTGACTGCTATCTGTAAAAGTAATACCATTTTGTAGTCTGTTCTGAGCGATAGGTTTAGTTAAACACATTTTTGATTGGAAAATGTAAATTATTTCCTTATCCATCAGTTTCAACATATGTTGTGGGTACTCAAAAGAACCTTCTCATTGAGACGGTTCTTTTGGATACCAACAACATATGTTTGGTACAGAAATAAGAACATTTGACAAATAGTGTTTCATTACGCACTCTTTATCGAGAGGCCTTTCAGATTAGTCGCGGTTTAGAATAAAAACCTGTTTCTTGCAGGTTTTAAGAACTACATTTTAAGTATGTCAGATACAAACATGTCATACATATGGTTCAACCCTCGTCTGCATGTTACTCTTTCCAGCCGTAAAAATGTCAATTTTGGGTGAATTTATCTAGGTGAAAATGCAAGTAATGATGCTTTTTAACCAACAGAAGCATACATTAAATCAATTATTTAGGCCGCAGCAAGAGCAAATGATTAACATCATATAATTTTTTTCCACCGCGTATAGAACATAAGTTTCCGCGTGTACTCGTACAATTAGCTGATCAAAATCATTGGGTAGAAAACTAGGGGACGTTTGTTCCGTGCTTCGTAACGGCTGGCCAGGGAATGTTGACCAGATTGTGCAGTAGCAGCGCCGTTTGTGCAGCGGTAACTGTTCAAAGGTACGATACCTGTACAGATTGTACGATTCGGTCCATTTATTACGCGATGGGGTTATTCTAAAGTCAGACAAGTTGCCAGAAATCAGCAGTATGTGTTATAACACAGGACCGGCTGTAACCTATCGCTCTCACCTTTAGACATTGGAGCCGGTTCTTGAGATCAGCACTTATCGCATATGCGCAGAGGCATTCTTTAAACAGGCATGCCAAGCTATCTAAGTGGGCTAGATGCGCAAATTTTGGCCTTAGTCTTCATCTATGCCCCTTCGTGGTGTGTGCGAGTAGTGAAGGCCCTGGCGAGACTGCGCTCATGCGCAGGCTCGCCTGAGCCTTTGCTTCTCGCGAGTACCATAAGTACCAAAATTTAATGTAATGGCTCATTTACACTATAAACACTCTTGAGATCTGAAGCCAGTTTTTGCAATAATTTGTAAACTATCAGGTAGGTCTATAGATACAATTCCATATCATATAAGAATCGGTTTACTAGACGATAATTGAGTCAGTTCCTCGTTGAACCCGTCTGCGGTCAAGGACGAAATATTAATTGCAAATGTAGAGGTAGACCACAGATATAACGCAATGTAATAAAATTGAAAAACCACTAGTGGTTTACAGATTTAGTAACGTTACGTAATGACGTCCATTGTAACGCTGCGTAAGAGTTGGCAAAATATTGACGTTTTCATGCCGCGAATGCGATTTATAAGTACTTTAAATTTCATGTGTTAAATAGAATATATCATTCGTGCTCCTTTTTTATTGAACTTATTAAACTCGGCAAGCCTCGCTTATTATCACTTTTCCTCAACTCGTTAATTAAATTCAATAAGACATGAACACTTATGTTCGATCCTCTATGTATACAACAACTGGAAGGTTACATCTAGACCAAAGTCGGAAATGTCTCGGCCAATTCCGCGAACTTCCGTGGAATCAGACCACATATGTACATCGAGGATCTACTTTGATAACGCGGCTGATAACGTGACGCTGACGTCGCAGAAACCATGTTAACACAATATTAAGTGTGATTGCAGCAAAACAAACAGATTTAAATTAAGTTAATGTTTGTTTTTTTTTTTTTTGTTAATATCGCTTTAGCGATAATGTTTTATTTTTATATATAGCGATATTTTATTGAAAAATACATAAACTTCATTTATTCTTCTGATAATCCGAATAATCGATTTTAAACCCCTCATGCTACAGAACAAATTTTCCATACGCCAGTTCCAGCTAACAAAATGGAGCTTTTTGGTACAAAGTTCTACGCGTAATGCTCCTAAAAACACCGAGGCATGATTCGATTCTCGAATTGTGACGGACTTTTCCGAATGATCTAGACCAGTTGAAGTTCAGGTAACGCCGGATTTTGTTTAAAGCTGCATAATCTGTAACTTTTGATATTTTCATTTTAGAAATAATGTTTCTATTTTTCAAGAAAACAGTAAAAATACTAAAATTCAGGTATACATTTTACCTTTTTCGTAATAATGAACAAATTATTAGTGCCAAAACAACAGCATTTATGTTAAAAATTAACTGTCTAGAATTATTGGAGGGACGCAAATAATTACAAACAAGAGAAAATACACCTGTTTTTATAAGATAATTTACTTTTTCATGCAATTTTCAACTGTAGAAATAAGATTTATTGTGACAACATAACTTTATTCTACTTTTGCAAATGATTTCAAAAGAATTTTTTTTTCGACAAATGTTCATAGTTACAGAGTATGCAGCTTTAAACTTACTGCTTACATGTTACACTTTTAACACTTACTGTTTACAATGTAGCCATTCAGAAGGCTCATAGGCAGCTTGTAGAGATTCATACTAGATTTACTGTCAAATACAAGAAAGGTGCAACATATGCGATATTGCAAAATGCAATTAATGCAGCTAACATATCTGAGCAGTATGTGTTTAGACTACGGTAGACAATTATGTCAAATAAAGTATACAAATGATAATGAACATATACTGTAGAACAGCTTCCACGTGAAAAGCGTTGAGTGTTTAATATTCACTGCTAGAAGCGTTTTCATACTGCTAGAAGCGTTTTTATGCTGCTAGCTATGGCCTGCAGTTTAAACTTTTTTGTACATAATTTAAACAGACAGACAGTGACAGACCGATAGCGTGGATGGGTGTATTTGGTGGTTGTCGTTAAGATAGGCAGGCAGGCAGGCAGGTAGGTAGACTTGAATTGGTCTTAGGTGTGTGGGGCTAGATGTTTTCAAAGAGGGACGAGTTGTCTCAAGAATGTGGAGGCAAAATTAATATGGGTCCACTTGTCTAATCCGACATTGGCATAATTACACTGCTGTTATATGCTTACCTTTTGTTCTTATGTGTGCCAATGCCCTAAAGAGTCGGGGTGTTTCAGCTTTCATTTGAGCCAGTGCATGTGATTTCCAACAATGTGGCATTTTGACATGTGTAGACACGGTGGAGCCTCTGCAGCCTCCTTTTAAGCTTAGAAACTTCAAAAGGTGTTCAGTCAGTAGCTTAACAATCATAGAATACTCAAGCGACTAGCAAAGGCTCTGATCAGACTGCGCGTATGCGCAGGCTGATCTGAGGCTTTGCTGGTCGCACATACCACATTGTTGGAAATCTCATGCACTGGCTCATTTTGATAGCTTTTCGTATCTAAGTTTATTTGTTGATAAAACAATAGATACTGTTTGTCATCAACATGTTGTTTCTGTGACCCCCAGGAGCCATGCACGTGGACGTAGAGCATTGCCCTTTACATCGCGTTTTGTTTTGACAAAATAACCTGATGCCTTATATCATACTTCAAAAAGTGTATAATCCAACCAGCTACAACCTGGGAATACGTCCCTATTATGAGATACAGTAAAACCTCGCTAATTCGCAACACAGAGAATAGGGCCTATTCATAACATTTTTAATTATAGCATATGTCTCCTTGAGACGTGCTTTTTAAGTGCCCAAACCTTATGTTTGAGAGAAGAAACTGAAAATATTTGTTTTTATGGTTATATAGTTTATGTCTACCTCTGTATCCTTCAAACAACTGATACTTCCAAATAAAACCTCTAGACTAAGTTCCGAGCACTTCCAACTGTACATGCAAAAATTCTCACACCAACCCTTGTATTTGTACATGATGATCAGGGGCCCTTATTATCCGTCCATATACAATACGTTGTCGATCGTAATAGGAGTGAAAGTTCATTTGTACCTATACAGGAAATGTGTGTGCAAACCAAAAGTCCCAGATCAGACTGCTCTTAGAGCCCGTTTGGTATCCCACGAAAATAGTACCTTTAGAAATTATGCACTTGCAGTTTCTGGGCCCTTTATGGCGTAAATGGGTGCTTTATTCGACTTTAAATGTGCATGTGACTCAGCATTGGTCTATGTTTATGTTTGCTGATGCAGATGTGTGGATTATTTTGGCACAAACTCCCAAGCACACTCCCCAGGTAACGGATGACGCCGGTCGGATTTCAGCCTGAATTTTTTGACTGTCCCTCAAGAATGGAGAATGCTTAGAAAACGAGATTATGAAGGTAGGTTATCGTTTCACTTTTTTGATAGGTAAATAACAGCTCTTGCCACTCACAGACAGAAAAAAATCCAAGCAATGTCCTGAAATTTTTTTGCAGATGCTCGAATCCTGCCTTTTTACATAGAGTTGAATGGGACCGATTAATTGTGAAGAAGAAGTGGTATAAAACCTGCACGGTTTAGATCAAAGATGTTTGCCAGCCTTATTAGCAGTTTGAGGCCTATCATCGATCAGTAGTACAACATTTATTTCATGATAAGCGATAAAAATCAACATGTTTTTTCAATCATTACACAATTTACGACATTCACTTGGCCGCATGTATTCATTTTGCAAGCATAATGAACCCAGAATGATCTTTCTTCCTTTTTTCTGACATAATCTAAGCTAAATATTGCATTATGATTTATGCGTTCTTCTAACCTCTCTGACTCAGTTATATCGTCGCTTCAGTGCTATAGTGTTCTAAGTGACATTTTGTTAAAAATGAGTTATGCATACCGTTGGAAAGGGGATCAAATGTTCTATCTACTGATGAAGGTTTTATTTGCCTATCTCCTCCCAGTAAGCTTAAAATCGCTGTGCTTTTCTGTTCTATCTACAAAAAGACAATTTCGTTCAGTGCTATAGTGTTCTAAGTGATTTTCATCCAATGGCCAATGATGATTATGTCACGTGACTGGGTGAGTTCAGTGTCATACTGTTCTATCTACATAAAGTCACTTCCCTTAGAGAAATTGCTAAAAATTGCAGTAACCTCCCTTACATAAATTCAAATTTCCTAAATTGAAGCCGTTTGTCGGTCTTATGACGAACTAATGGCTATATCGGCTACTTTTAGGTCCAAATAATCCGCTCAGTCAAAAATATAATGCACATTGATCCATGGACAGAATAATAAGCTGTAGAAACAGATTACCTCCCTTACACATATCTAAACAGCATTAATTGAAGCAATTAGTCGATGTAATAACAAATCAATGGTTAAATCTGCTACTTTTAGGTCCAAATAATCAGTTCAGTCTAAAATGTTATATAAATTGACCCCATTGACATGAAAATTAACTGTGCAAACAGATTACCTCCCTTGCATAAATAATAATGGCATAATCCGTGCGGTTTGTTACTGTTATGCCAAATAAATGACTAAATCTGCTACTTTTAGGTACAAATAATCATTTCTGTTAAGACTCGTATATGAATTGACTCCCTAAACAGAATAACAAGATTTAGGAAAATATAGAACACTATAGCACTGAACGCTGAAGGCGATTTTTAGGGCATAATGTTCTATCTACAAACTGTAAAATGCCCGTAAATTCCATATTACTGTAAAATTTTCTTCAAAGCAAGGTCAATTACACTGTATGTACATATTTTAACCCTCTGGTATGATTCAAAGGTCTGTGATAAATAAGGCATCAAAACTCAGGGTGCTAAATTTTCAAACTCATTTTTCTCAAAACTTGTGCAATGGTAGATAGAACACTATAGCACTGAAGCGACGATATAACTCCAGTCGTCTTCAGGGTGGTATGTTACCGTAGCATTCCTCAGTGGTGTATTATAAGAGTAGATAAATACGTGTCGAGGACCACCGTTTGACATCACGAGGTTTGCTACGGTCGGTCATGGATGACCGTGTATTTAGACAACATGAAAGTCACACAGTTTCAGGTTTACATGCAATCATCTTGACGAGGAAGAGAGAGCTGGTTGCTTTGCTTTTATGTCATTTGGATTTCTGGTTACTGTAAATGTTCTGTGGTTCTTCCTCACGGTGCCTTGGTTTGGTCTGCAGTGTGTGATTGTGATATTTCCTTGATCATATTCGCTAACTTTTAGACCGAACGCATGGGCCCTGCTTGAAGCATTTCTTATTAGCTGCCGAAACTCGAACGGGAAACCAATACTGATCCGCAAGTTAGACAACTAATAGCAACGTCATAATCTGTTGACAACTTAACAGGAAGTGAATATAAAACAAACTGTATCGGAGTAGCGCATACTAATTACTGATCACTTTGACCTTGATCTCTGGACTCAGTTCTAGAAAAATTGTGTCTGAATCATATCTCCTAAAAAGTATATTATTTGGGGTTCAAATCTAAAAGTTGGTATGTGGATACATCTTGGGGCTGCAGAGTGTCACATACTGTTTCCGGGGCACTGTGACCTTGCCTGAAAAAGTCGTGTCGGAAGCATATCTGTAAAATTATTATGTGAGCTAGAAATCCTAAATTTGGTGTGTGGATACAGTTTTGGACCACGGAGTGTCGCATACTGCGGCTAGGTCACTGTGACCTTGACTTCTGTTCTTAATTTAAGGAAAATGTCGTGAAAAATGTATGTCCAGTGGTGTCTAATAACTTTCAACAACTATGTCGCATGCTAGACCCGTGACTTTGGGCGGCATTTGTCACGTAACTGAGACATATCTTGTTTGCCATAGACTATAAATGACGCTGCATTTGGCGGATGCTTAATCCAGCTACATAAAAAGAGGAGGTTCTTGCTTGAGGTCACAAGGAGCAGGACTTCTCGTCCTTTTCATTATCGCCAAGCAAATGCATATACTGATGGACCAATATACTGTAAAGATAGGTAAAGCATTCCCTAATCGCGAATATTTAACGTCACAAATATGTTTTTAACGCTATTCGCTAAAATTCTCGCGAAAATTTCCGGATTTTCCCTATGGCTATTGCAGCTTGGAATGGTCGTTTCTCCGAAGCTACCAAATAAATAATGAATATTAATCGTCTTAGAAACCACTGAGCTATTTAAGCTCAAATTTCAAACAAGTCTTCTTTGCATGAGGACCCAAAAGTTTGCATAAATTGTCCAGGTCATATCATCAAGATGGCCGCCGCAGCAATAGTTGGTAAATAGCCTTTTCAAATTTTCTCTTCAACCATTAGGCCGATGACTTTGAAACTAAAATGCTAAGTACCATCACTTATCTGGCACTTATGTTAATGCTAGCTTATCAACAACAACAAGTTTTTATTTACTTCAGGCCCATTGCGGGCATAAGAGCTAAAATGGGAGATGAAACTATCCGTATCTCCATTTGCTGGGACTGAAT
This sequence comes from Loripinus fragilis, assembly GCA_964019695.1. NCBI lineage: Eukaryota > Metazoa > Mollusca > Bivalvia > Lucinida > Lucinidae > Loripinus > Loripinus fragilis. The sequence goes on from OZ026521.1 coordinate 23,254,291, forward strand.
TAATGAAAACGACATGAAATTAGGCACTGGGAGTATGGGAGAAACACGTTTCATCCTACAAAGAGTATTATTAATGTGAGCATCAAGCAGACATTGATATTGGACTATGGACGATCCTGAAAGTTATAGAAATACCTAATGGCCCACGCAATTATGTTCCTTGGCTACATTATCTCCCAATAGATGCATTCGCATCTTCCTAGTAAAACGCACAGTTGCGCGGTCATCGAGTAGACAATTTATGGCCTGTATTGCAGAATATCGATAGATCAGAACATGGTTGGTGGTTTATGATAATTAAGAACGTGGAAATATTTAAACATTTACCTGTTGAATTCCAGTGGCAAGCATTCGAGGGCAGCTCAATAAGTTTCGGCTGAACCTTGACAAATTGATTTTTTTTATTTACATGTAATTGGCATACACCACTTATATAATACTAAATTTGGTACCAAAATACTAAATTTGGTACCAAAATACTAAATTTGGTACCAAATTATTGCTTAGTTATCTAACGTTTTCGATATGCACATTATCTTATTTGCATATACATGATTATTTATGAGATATTAGAGAAAATTGCAGGAAAAAAAAGTGGGTATACCTACAAAATATCCTGTATCTCAGCTGCTAATTAAACTACAGGTCAAAAATTGGTACAAAATTAATGCTGAGACACTGTCCCTTTACACAGTGGTTTAATATGCAAATCAACATATTTTCATATCACTCAATTTCAATGAAAACATTAAAAATAAGACAAAATTCTAAGAAAAACTACGGGATATACCTACAAAATTGATTATATCTCAGCTACCAATTTCCCTAGATTACCAAACCTGGTACCAAACTGATACCAAGATACAATCCTTTTACCCAGTGGTTCAACATGCAAATAATTAGCCTTAAATATATTTGACTATTGATAAAAACATAAGGTATTATAGAAAAATCGCAGAAAAATTAAGGGTGTATTAACAGAATTACTCATATCACAACTGCTAGTTTCCCTGAGTTACCGAACTTGGTTCTGAATTGATGCTAAGACACATTCCTTTTATCCAGTGGTTCAATGTGAGAGTAATTTGGATTTGATACTCATGATTATCAAAGAGAACATAAGAAATCACAGAAAATCGCTGAAAAATTAAGGGGTATACCTACAAAATTACTAATATCTCAGCTGCTTATTACCAAAGAGCAGCAAACATGGTATTAACATAATGCTAAAGCATAGAGATTTAGTCATATGTTCTTTATTGGAAATATTTGATATGCAAAATCACTATTATAAATAAAAATACTGGAAATGAGAAAAAAAATAAATAACAAAAAACAAAATAACCACTACCTCAGCTGCTGTAATTCTTATACTTCTAAAAATTGCCCAAATTTTTCCGCACTACCAGAGCCCTAGAAACGAAAATTTAAACAACAAATGAACTACATTGTACTGGTCCAAATTGGAAATCATTTCAAATCAATTTGTAATGTCATTCCTTGTAAGACCTTCTACTAAAGCTACCCAACCAGTTCTGCCATTCTGAACATTATAATCACCAGAAAAATAGAATTCTTTACACATCTGATCCATTGATCCAGATTCTGAATAATTACAAAAAATGTTTCAGATTGATCTATGTTCCTTGTATTGCACAAAAGCATTCAACTATGCATAACAAAGTGCCACAGGGCTACGATTCAGGTGAGAGTTCCAGAGCTACCGATGATTGCCCTCTTGTTCAATATTACCTGGGGATCCCCCTTTTTGGCCATATATTCCCCATTCATCCCATTTATATTTTTTAGAAAACAAGCAGATCTACCTACCTTATTTTAACTTTCCATGCAGTAGTAAACTCACATTTTTGGCGTAAGTAATTTTGTATGTATACTCTCCTATTTTTTTTACTACGATTTTTCCATCATTTCCAATGTTTCATAAATTCATATGAACATAAAATTAGATCATATGCATATTGAACCACATGGTATAAGGACGTTGTCTAAGCATCAATTAGAAGCAGAGTTTTGTAGTTTAGGGCATCTAGCAGCTGCGATATAAGTCATTTTGATAGCATACCCACTTATTTTTTTCTGATATTTGTCTATTATTTCCAAAATGCCATTGATATCAGTAAATATATAAAAGTCATTTGAATGTTGAACAAGTGGGTAAAAGAATTGTGGAATATTAGTTTACCACGCCTTTTTCCCCTTGATTTTCTTTATGACAACTTTTCTTTTACTTCTACATTTTTCATTAATATTGATAGATATGACAATTAGGTAATTAACATATTTAACCAGAGTAGAAGAGCGTTGTCTCAGCATTAATTTGGTATCAGTTTTGTATACTAGAGCAATATGCAGCTGAGTTGTATGTCCCATTTTTCCATAGTTTTCTCTCTAATTTATCAGGTTTTCATAATTATTCATGAATATTCAAATGAGATAATTTGCATACAGGACAGTACAGAAAAAAATCTATGACTAAGGATTAGTTTGATACCAAGTTTAGTATTCTTGGGTGAGTTGCTACTGAGGTATGAGTATTTCTGTAGGTACATTCCATTCTTCAGAATTATTTTATAGGTTGTCATGGAAACCATTAAATTTCATATAACCCAAATTGGTTAGATTTTGAGAACAATACTTTTGCATTTTGGTGGTCCAAATGAACAATTTGACATCCAGTAGAATTCGTCATTGAGGTGTAAGGTAGGTCTACTATCGCAGGGTCCAAATTTCTAGTCGTTGGCATCCATTAGAATTCGGCATAGGGGTGTAAGGTAGGTCTACTATCACAGGGTCCAAATTTCTAGTCGTTGTTTCCTGTTTTTCTCTCCAATGATTTTCCTATCATTTTTGAACTTTTCATAAATATTCATGAATATGCAAATGGGATAATTTACATCTACCCCCATATGAAAGAACTTGTCAAACTGTATCACTTCTAATATTACAACATGCAATGTACAGCAGTGATGTTTTGGGGCAGAAATCAGTTAATCTACAGGTGTGTCTTCCAATTTTTCCATATTTTAAATTCTCATTAATATGCATGAATATTCAAATTAAAAAAAAATGACCCTGTAAATTACGTCATTTATTGTTGAAACGCCATGCAAAAAAATCGATAAACCAGTTATGGTTAAAATATTTGGTAACGTTTTGCATTTTCGCACATTTTAATGTAGATGAGCATATACATGTACTATGCATGTATGTAGATGAAATGTCTGGCAGATATTTACATCTTACTGCTGGATACGTCAGTATTGGGCGTTTTAAGGTGTTTGCACAAATGTCAAAGGTATCAAAAACCATACAGTGAGCCACTTTAGTTACGCAGCACTTATAAACTGTAAAATTACTCGGAAAAGAAATAAGATATTTATAGTCTAAGACTACCAGCTTAAAGCTCATCTATATTTGCATTAGCCATTGAAATTTCATTGTGATCAGATCAGAAACGAATGAGAAAATGGATCTTGAAGGGCACTACCCTCAAAACACCATTTCACATTGCATTGTTTCGAATGAAACTCAGATCACATTGCACTTTTTTCAGGGTCGAATTTTTGCTTTGCCAGTGATAAGAGCCGATTTATTCTTGGCATTATCTAAGACTGGAATGTGTTTGTTAACTTCATCATTTTTTTAAACGTTTTACTAGTTTGGTTCCCAGCTGGCCAAGGTGTGAAAAAAGTTAGTTTTATTACTTTTTTTTAAAGTTAGTTAAAATTTCGTATGATTCTGATTAAACTAGTCATCAAAACACTTCTTCTATAATTTCATTTTAAACAACCATGTATCCGCCGTTTATTTTCGTAAAAAGAATAGTGGATTTATTGGCGTCATTGTGTTGACGCTAGTGATGACGTCACTACTACCAAGGCTATAAGACGTGTCAATGAAAAGATTTTTTAGTTTTTCTGGTAGGGGCCTGATGCTTTGGCTGTTTGTCGGGCCCACCGGGGTTTACCTGTTGGATTTCTTTTGCTCCGGTATTCAGTTTAATTTACTGTTGAGTCCTTATCCTTGCTTTATCTCATTGTTATATCTTGATTTATATGTTTTAGGAGATGATGCATTGATAAGTTAGGGGTCTTTCATGCAAACCAAATATCTATGTGTCTTGATCCACATCTGAATTAAGGGTGAGGTTGGCGCCGTTAAACCGGTTTAAGCCCTCCAGTAAAATATTTTACTGACCGTTCCAAGGCGGTACTTCTTTTGTGGATCTTTTATGTTTTTGTTCTGTCTTGTGTTTGCTATGTTTTGTGCGCGTCTGTTTATATGTGCTTCGTGGTCACCTGCTGGGAAAGGGCTGACCTCTTTGCTCTCGTTTGTGGTGTCTTCTGTGAGTTTGTCACTTTCCCATTGGTATCCTTGGTCAGGTGTGGTACTTGATTGTATCGGTTCCTGATCTTTGCAACCTTACTTACTTTGATACTTCTATGTCAACAAGTGACTCATAACAAAACAATTTGCGAAGGTAACCTGTCTAGTTATTGTAACTGACGTTAATATGACGTCAAAATGAGCATTTATTCAAAAAGTAACGGTGTTACTAAATTCTACGACCAAAAAAGGGGTTTTACTTGAATAAAATCATTGTTTTTGGTGTTTTTCTGTCACAACGATTACCATGGATAATGCCTAGCGCTAAACGCAAATAGAAAATATAGACGTTCAGGTTGCACGTGCATTTTTGCATTTTTGTCAAAATTGTCTTTGACGTAGCAGAATGATTCGCATGAGTGATTCCGATATATTTTTTTTTCGATGTCATCAAACAGATAAAATGTCAATAAGTAAATTATCATAGAGAATGTTCAATTCCCGCATTTTTTTCCAAAAATGTGGGCCCTGAAAAAATGGTGCGTAACTAAAGTGGCTCACTGTATGTACTGGTCCAAATTATCTTATAACATCGTCAACAGTAACTGAGTAGACGATTCGATTATAACATTTTGGACAAACACATTCGATTTAAACTTATTAGGATGTACATGTGTATGCAATAAATATAATTAGTTTTGTTCGTCAACATATAACATCAAAGCATATTTTGCAACAATTAGTCTTCGTTATTTCTTGCATTGTCAAAATTTACGTGATGTCGGATGCACTTCCGCTAGGCTTTCGATAAATATGAAAAAAGTTGAATGCAGAGGGAAACTTCCATCTTAAGGTTAGTAAGTGCATTTTTTGAAAGGTTAAATAAAAGCAGAACGTATAAAAGTATGATATCTTTCGCGGTCAAGATGACATTTCGACGGTACATGTGTGTTAAAATCGCCTTCGGGGTTTAGCCGTATAGATAGGAATGTGAAGTCTTAGTTGCTGTCTCTTTCCAATACATGTTTTCTTTATATAACATTTGAACATGTGCTTGTCTTGTTTTAGTTATGTAAATGCAAAATGTCTTGTTCTCAAGTTGTATAGATTGTTTCCTTGTATGCTCGGAATGCGTTGGAATGCGGAGTGGTATTCACTGTAAAATTCCAATTATACGGAAATATTACTGCGTTAAAAATAGAAACAAAACCAGGCCCTGAGGTTATAAAATTTTGAATTTTTTTTCAACAGCTCATATAAACTTGCTTCCAACTCTCATACTCTCAACCTACGTCATAGCATTGATGTTGGAAACACGTTGTATGACGCCATCTTTTTCCCTTCGTAAAATTATACAGATTAGTGTCTGTCAAAACTAAGCAGTGCAGGCGGTTGCTAACATCACACTTGAACAGAATATATAATGGTCACGCCCAGAAATGCATTTGCCTTTATAGTCATTCACCCACAAATTTCGAAGCGGGCGACTGCTTAAATTATCCTCGTGTCTCCCGCTTCGATACTTGTGGGTGAATGATTACAAAGGCAACGGCATTTCTGGACGTGATCAGTATATTCTGTCCAATTGGGATGTTAGGCACCGCCTGCACTGCTTAGTTTTGACAGACACGTATTTGTATAATTTTCCGAAGGGAAAAACTTACTGTGTAAATCAAAGATGACCCATACTGCGTGTTCACAACATCTATGCTATGACGTAGGTTGTTACCCCTGACCCTCAGCTGTTGTTTTTATCATGCTAATAAATGTTAAAATTCCTATGAGCATAATAAATATCATGTTCAGTTGAGTTGAGCATAGAAACAGGGTTAAATGATGATACATTGCAATAGTTAGAAGGCGTCCATGCGAGCTGAACATTTCTTGTACTTCAACAACAGCAGAATCTAGGGCGAAGATTTGGTATAAGTAAAATACGTTTAAGCCCCCCCCCCCCCCCCCCCCCCCCCGGTGGCTTAGGCTGCTGTCCGTTCTAAGGCGGTGGTTCTGTTGTTGTTGACTTGTTGTTTATTGTTAATCGTTGTCTGTAATCGTTCTATGTTTTTTGTGCGTAACTTTATGTCCCTTCTAGTTTTGCAATCATCTTGATGGGAAAGAGAGAGCTGGTTGCTTTGCTTAGTTTGTCTTCCTGGTGTCTCGTGATTGTTGTGTGGCTCTTCCTCGCGGTGCCATGGGTTTGTCTGCAGTTTGTGATTGTGGTATTTCCTGATCATACTCGCTTACTATACTGAGGGACTTTAAAAACGCACCACCTGCTTAAATGCTAATTTATGTCGAAAATTGGATATTTTCAATATGTGAAAAATAAAATTGACAAGTTCCGTCACTTAGCTTGCATTCAATAAGAAAACCGAAACGCTGTGGCTTATGATTGCCGTGACGTCGCGATAATTCTGAGACACGTCAAATTCAAAAAGTCACAGAGTACCCATACCTTCCATAATGAACGAAAAAAAGTTTTCAAACCGATGTTTGTTCTTGAAAGCAAAAGGAAAAAAAAATCAAATCATGAAGTTTTAGGCCTCTGGCAACGTTCATTACGTCTACATGACGTCATTGAATTTTGATGTACTTGTCCGTTTATATCCAGAGATTCAGGAATAATCAAAATCTTTTTGTTGCCAATAGATACTCCTCAATCAGTTGCATAAAAGACAAAAGAATCGCGACATGCGCGGACGTCACCCGTCTGTAATTGATGTTTGAAAATTTAAGACTGACGTTAGCAAAGAAACGCTGCCAGTGGGAGTGCAATAAAAGAATTTTTTCTAAAACCTTTTGTGTTTTTCCATTTGTTAAGACATCTGGCTAACACCTAAAAGTGTTTGCTTTCAAATCAAATCAAATTCACATTTGTCAGACGACAATTGTTGAAAAACACTTACGTCGATATTACGTCAGAATGAACTTCATGAGCAAATCGAAATCATGGCAAATTATGGTCCATTTTGCAAAACGATAAAAAATGCTAAAGAAAACATCCTCAACTTAATCATGTGGAAGAGACAGAGAATGTAAAATGGTGCGTTTTTAAAGTCCCTCAGTATATAACCTCAGAGCCAGATTTACGTCTGGTCCATCTACCATCGTTTTTTTTATTTCCATTAGACTTTGGCCAATCCCTGTATTTGAGTCCTACCAATACAGTCAGCCATGGTCTTGTATATGGGGCACGCGCGCTTTGCTGACATTTTAGCTTTAGCTGCTGTTACTGTTGACGCACTACAATATGCGGGGGGGAGGGAATGATAGAGACATTAAAATGCTCTCGTTTAGTTAAAATGCACATAAATCATGGTACATCAAAATCTAGCCTATATCGAGCTATTTACATGTACGATAATAATTTTGTCGCGATCCTAGGTGTGTGAAGTTGGCTGGTAGTTGGTAGTTGGTTATTCAGAAGTTTATTAGCCTTTACAGCCTGACAACAAAGTCTAATGAACAGCTGTTCATTCAGCTGTTAGATGGTTATTCGTATTATGACCAGAATCCAATAAACAGCTGTTCATTCAGCTGTTAGATGGTTATTCGTATTATGACCAGAATCCAATAAACAGCTGTTCATTTAGCTGATAGATGGTTATTCGATTTGTGATCAGAATAAAATAAACAGCTATTTGTTCAGCTGTTAAATGGTTATTCGTATTTAGACCAGATTCCAATAAACAGCTGTTCATTCAGCAGTTAGATGCTTATTCGATTTGTGACAAGAATCGAATAAACAGCTGTTCGTTCAGCTGTTAGATGGTTATTCGCATTATGACCATAATCCAATAAACAACTGTTCATTCAGCTGATAGATGGTTATTCGATTTGTGATCAGAATCGAATAAACAGCTGTTCGTTCAGCTGTTAGATGGTAATTCGTATTATGACCAGATTCCAATAAACAGCTGATCATTCAGCTGATAGATGGTTATTCGATTTGTGATCAGAATCGAATAAACAGCTGTTCATTCAGCAGTTAGATGCTTATTTGATTTGTGACAAGAATCGAATAAACAGCTGTTCGTTCAGCTGTTAGATGGTAATTTGTATTATGACCTGAATCCAATAAACAGTGTTCATTCAGCTGTTAGATGTTTTTTTCGATTTGTGACATGATTTGAATAAACAGCAGATCAATCAGCTGATAGATGGTTATTTGATTTGTGATCAGAATCGAATAAACAGCTGTTCGTTCAGCTTTTAGATGGTTATTCGTATCATGACCAGAATCCAATAAACAGCTGTTCATTCAGCTGATAGATGGTTATTCGATTTGTGATCAGAATCGAATAAACAGCTGTTCGTTCAGCTGTTAGATGGTTATTCGCATTATGACCAGAATCCAATAAACAGCTGTTCATTCAGCTGTTAGATGGTTATTTGATTTGTGATCAGAATCGAAAAAACAGCTGTTCGTTCAGCTGTCAGATGGTAATTCGTATTATGACCAGATTCCAATAAACAGCTGTTCATCCAGCTGTTAGATGCTTATTTGATTTGTGACAAGAATCGAATAAACAGCTGTTCGTTCAGCTGTTAGATGGTTATTCGTATTATGACCTGAATCCAATAAACAGTGTTCATTCAGCTGTTAGATGGTTTTTCGATTTGTGACATGATTTGAATAAACAGCTGTTCGTTCAGCTGTTAGATGGTTATTCGAACTATGATCAGAAACGAATAAACAGCCGTTCGTTCAGATGCTAGATGGTTATTCGTATTATGATCAGAATCCAATAAACAGCTGTTCGTTCAGCTGTTAGATGGTTATTCGTATTATGACCAGAATCCAATAAACAGCTGTTCATTCAGCTGTTAGAAGTTATTCGATTTGTGACAAGAATGGAATAAAAAGCTGTTCGTTCATTTGTTAGGTGGTTATTCGTATTCTGAGCAGAATACGAATAACCGTCTAACAGCTGAACGAACAGCTGTTTATTCGATTCTGATCATAATACGAATAACCATCTAGCATCTGAACGAACAGCTGTTTATTGGATTCATGTCACAATACGAATAACCATTTAACAGCTGAAGGAACAGCTGTTTATTCGATTCTTGTCACAATACGAATAACCATTTAACAGCTGAAGGAACAGCTGTTTATTCGATTCTGATCATAATTCGAATAACCATCTAAAAGCTGACCGAACAGCTGTTGATTGGATTCTAGTCATATTAGGAATAACCATAAAAGAGCTGAACGAACAGCTGTTTATTCGATTCTGATCACAAATCGAATAATAATCTAACAGCTGAATGAACAGCTGTTTATTCGATTCTTGTCACAATACGAATAACCATCTAACAGCTGAACGAACAGCTGTTTATTTGATTCTGATCATAATTCGAATAACCATCAAAAATTTAACATTCGATTCTGGTCATAATACGAATAACCATCTAACAGCTGAACGAACAGCTGTTTCTTCGATTGATGTCACAAATCGAATTACCATCTAACAGCTGAATTAACAGCCGTTTATTGGATCCTGGTCATAATGCGAATAGCCATCTGACAGCTGAACGAACAGCTGTTTATTCGATTCTTGTCACAAATCGAATAACAATCTTACAGCTGAATGAACAGCTGTTTATTGGATTCTGATCATAATTCGAATAACCATCTAACATCTGAACGAACAGCTATTTATTTGATTCTTGTCACAAATCGAATAACCATCTAACAGCTGATTGAACTGCTGTTTATTGGATTCTGGCCATAATACGAATAACCATCTAACAGCTGAACAAACAGATGTTTATTCGATTCATGTCACAAATCGAATAACCATCTAACAGCTGAATGAACAGCTGTTTATTGGATTCTGATCATAATACGAATAAACATTTAACAGCTGAACGAACAGCTGTTTATTCGATTCTTGTCACAAATCGAATAACCATCTACCAGCTGAATGAACAGCTGTTTATTGGATTATGGTCATAATGCGAATAACCATCTAACAGCTGAACGAACAGCTGTTTATTCGATTCATGTTACAAATCAAATAACCATCTAACAGCTGAACGAACAGCTGTTTATTCGATTCTTGTCACAAATCGAATAACCATCTAACAGCTGAAACAGCTGAATGAACAGCTGTTTATTGGATTATGGTCATAATGCGAATAACCATCTAACAGCTGAACGAACTGCTGTTTATTCGATTCATGTCACAAATCAAATATCTGGCCCGAGGTTTATAAACTATTTTCACGCTCCACGCTAATGAGCATGAAATTTCAATTGCTCATAAAAGGTAAAATGATGAAAAATTATTATCTTGCTTTAAAACTCGGATGTATTTATCCTGATACTAATTGTTTAAAGGGGTACTTTCATCTGCGCCCACGCATGGATTTTCTCTGAACTTTGCATATAAATAACTCATTTTATTACCCAACCCCCTATATACATGACAATGGAATAGTTTTTGCTATCTGCACAAACTTGAACTCGATTGGCACGTAGCGGAGCGACATGCACGTAACACTACTAATATGACGTCACCAGCCGGTCAATAGTTTTGATTATTACCCAACCGTCTATATAAGGAGTAATTGTCTATTTGTTGCTATGTCATGAGTCACTGAACAATTCCACCGGTCAATAGATATGACTATACCATGGCACTATACCATGGCCTGGTTACCCGCTTCCCTATTAAAACACACAGGCGCTTAAAACGTGCGCGACGACGATGCGCGCACAATTCGTTTATGAAAGGAGACGTTATGCAACTATGGTGAGAATGAGGCACGGTTTGGCAACTTTAAACTCCAATACCTCCGTTGTTTATGGTCAGAAACATAAAGTGTGTGTACTCGTTTTCTTAGCTAGAACGAGCGGAATATTTTGAAACCAAAATTGAGCTGATTTGGTGAAATTTTCTGTTTTGCAACAAAGCAGCACCGTCTACAGCAGCTCCATGCAAGAAACGCTGCTAAGTATTTCATCAAATGGGTTGGGTAATAAAACAGTTATTTCATGCCTGTTTTTAGTATAGTCAAAATATTACCCCTCTGTACTGTGGACGACCTGATGCACTATTGCACTTGGCCTTCGGCCTCCTGCAATAGTGCATCAGGTCGTCCACGGCACCTCGGGGTAAGGGTTTTGACTATACTACAAACAGCCATGAAATAACTGTATACTATACCATGCTGGTGACGTCACACACGTAAACGTAATGGGAAATCAGGGTGGCATAGTTTTGACTTTACCATGACGTTTAACCTCACGAGAGAGCATGCGCGACTCAACCTTTGAGGTGATACCTCTCTCTAGACTTATATGTCCTAAATATATGATTTTGTTTATTTCTACATTTAGGATTTGTCATCTAGATTGAATCCAAAATACCATAGACATTATATTAATACCACAAAATCATTTGGATAAAGTATGGTTTACGTTTTCTTAAGAAGTGATTATAAAATTTCAATATTTTTTCTCATTCAACATTCAATTCCAAAGATAGATATGTTCTAGTCTTTGTCAAGATATCATACTATCACAAAAGCATGCTATATATATCCTATTTATCTGAGCCAAATTTCATGAAAATCCAAACCCGGTAACTTTGTCATTTTCGACCTCTTATTGGTATAGGTCAATTTTAGCAAATACAATCATTTAGTTTAAATGAATCAATAACTCGGCAGAAGGAAGATGTTTTTAAGTCAACTTCCTCTTTTTCTCAAAGAAAGACATGTTAAGACAATGTGCATCACTTTCTCAAGTCCTGAATGATACTGTTTAAGAAGCATAATATCATAACAATAAACGTGTGAAAACAAGAAGACCAAATATTTCCTTTACATCCCAACTGAACTAGAGTAACCACATTTTTGTGCCATGACCAGGATAAAGTGAAACAGAGTCTTATCAAAGGTATCATATAACAGTGTTCTACATGAATAAGTGAGGTCCAAAAAAACGAAACTGTATGACTAGAATATACAGCCAGCTAATGTATAAATGTTGCTTTTGATGGAAATCAGCATCAGTTTTACAGAACAGAATGATCAGAGAAGAATTGAGCATTAAATTAGCAATACTTTTAGGGCCAAGTGTTCTCTATGACCAAAATTGTTAATTTTAACCAATAGGTTTGACAGGGGGCTATCCTTGTGAACCAGGGTTATTATTGAGGCTTACAATTATAAAATCATAGATATAAGGTTCTTCTCCTGTATGAACTGACTTGTCATAAGGTTTCTCTTCTGTATGAATTAAAATTCTTAATAATGTTACATATTTCGTGTAACATTGGTTAGATGTAGTTTTAACGTTAAAAGCTACAGGGGTCACCATATTGTATCATTTTGGGTAATATTATTGTGTCAGCACTTCATTAATTAAGAATCGTGGCATTTAATATCAAAGAGTATTGTTTTTTTTCTTTGCCAATCCATAATAGGGAAAAACACTGAACATATCAACTTTTACCAATAAACGTACTAGCATGGTGATTCAAACTAAGCAAGTATTCAAGTATGTTTTACACAGAAACATAATTATTGTAATGTTTACATTTCGATGAATTAGGGTCATGTGTTTACATCAATTTGAAAAAAATATGTTACCGGTCCTTGAATTTCATGAAATGTGGTCTACATATTCTTAACATATATGGCTAGTTTATATGTTGAAATGGTATCTTGACAAACACTGCAACACGTTAAAAGTAATTCCAAATTTGACTGAATACATAATATACAGTTGAAAAATTTGGGTACCATGTTTCATGTTATAAAAATAAATGCCCACCCACTATCCTAATACATACGAAGCCATTTATAGTATCAACGAACGTATCGATGATATAGTTTTTTAATACAACATTTCTGCGCCCGTAACATGATATGTAATTTACTTTTAAAAGCATTATAACTGTGTACCCTGAGGTATTGTAGGGATATCATACATGACGTCATAAATTAGCAATGGAATTGCATAAAAACTCGAATGCACCATAAATATAAAAGTCATACCCAAGACAATTAATAAACATAATATTATCAAATTCCAAGCGTGGACAGACTCCCATGTTAATTTCCCATACCATGTAAGAGCCCTTTTCAAAATTTTATGAGCATGGATGTATTTATCCTGATACTGAAAATGTTTAAATTTAAACATTTTATGAGCATGGTAAATTTCATGCTTATTCGCGTTGAGCATGAAAAAAGGTTTTATAACCGCGGGACCAGGAATGATTCTGTAACGGTCACATTGGAAGAGACTCCATGCAAACGATCTGGATTTCCATTGCGCTATTGAATATACCAGCAAATTATATTATTTTGAACATCTATTATTCGAGATTTTGGTGTGAAATCGGTCCGCGCTTTTTGATTATTTCAACATTTAATATAGTTTGCTTTACCAAAGAGGACATACCTCCCCGTTTAGCACTTACTCTGAGTTAAGCTACCCATTCTTATTAGCACCTGTTTTTTCTATAATTCAGATTGTATACGTTAAACGTTTATGACAAACCAAGCAAAATGAGTGTGCGCCCAACGACGACTCAGATCAGCCTGGGTATCCACCAAGTGTGATCAGTCTTCGCTTCACTGTTAGCCCAATGGCAGCCCTTTCTTTATGCGTACAGCGAAGACTCTGACCAGACTGGTAAGCAGCCCAGTCGGATTTGAGTATCCACTAAATGCACATGACAAACAGTTTGCCAAATTAAACCGTTGCTTGTACAAATCTTACATAATCATACCAGCTCATATGAGGATGCGATAGTTGTCCCTATCCTGTCTAGGTCTACGCTGTCTGTTGATTTCCTATATTTTAGACACCACCTTAATAGGTGACTATGTCATGTCATTGACAAGGGCATAGTAGGAAATTTTTCATACCATCTGTGTCTTGAATGTTAGTAAAGCTATTCAGCGCATAAGTTTGTGTCAGCCAATTATTTAGATATGACAGTTCACATCATAACAGGAAACTGCGCGTGCCGGCCACGTGCATAGTCCAAAGAGTCAATCAAACATAATGTATCTTACAGACAAAATAATCCTGAATTCTTGATAATGTTAAATGCACGTTCGCAATCTGTGAATGGCCCACCTTATTATCAAGTAAGCATCCACCCGAAAAGTCGGCCAGGACCTCGTGAGCAAACAGCATTCAGCGAAAAGTATGTCCCAGGTGTGACCATGCACTCCCCCAGCCAGTCTTATGGGACTTTAAAATGTGACCCCGCACCCAGCACTATATGCCATCAGCTAATGGTGGGACAATTTACCCAAACAAAGCTAACATGTAATATGAAAAGGGATTTGTAGTGTTATAATTGTATTTCAGCATCATACTATTACTTGACTTTTTGCTTTCTGTAAAGGCGGCAACTTTAATATTCATATCTGGGTGTGGTTCGGCTATTTCATCTGCTAAGGAAGGGAAATCAGGTTTTCTTTATAATTTGGTAAAGAGTTAATAAGCTATTTGAGCCGCGCAAACATGCGTGCATTTCATGAAAATCCTAACCGTATACACACTGAACTCACATTTATAATAATCATAAAATGTATGTTTTTTGTCGTCCGATAAACTATTTGAAGCCTCAAAGATAAACAGTGTGAACCCAGATCAGACTGCTCCTGTAGGAGCAGTCTGATCTGGGTCCACAATGTTTGCCTCCCTGCTTATGTTAATTATACATTTTCAGATGCAGTTATTTTGCTGGCGTTTTAAGGACTAAATAATGACGGAGGTGGTGGCACAAGATGACAGTTACTTTTGAATAAAACCACGCCTCCTTTTCAGCTTTTACCTAAGGTTGACTAGTCCTAATTACGCATTCATGAGGCGCCGCCTTTACAGTAAGCGAAAAGTCAAGTAATACAGTCGGTTCTGCATACTCGAAGTCCATAAAGGACCAGAGTTTTCACTTCGAGATATCAGTAGTTGGAGCTAAAGGAGTTGGTTTGTAAAACAAAAGCAATTAATCAAGTAATTTCATATTGGCCCAGTTTCATATCTGAGGTCTTCTGTATTGGCCCTAGGAAACGACCTCCTGTATTATATATATATGCTAGTGCACATATTTTGATACGTCACGTTAACGTTTCGTAACGTCTCATTTTGCACGTTACTCGTTACATGGTCGACTTGGCCATGCAGTTTAATATTACTTTTGAAAATATACCGACAGCATCCTATTATGTTGTCCAATCAGGGCAAAAAGTGCAAAATGAACAGGGTTATTTTCGGACGGTCATACATTGTTAATGTTATAGCTTTTTCACCTCATAAATATCTCATTTATTTAAAATTGAAGGAACAATGACTATTATTGGTTTAAGGCCCATTAAGGCCCAGCTGGACACCCGGTAATTGTCTGAGTGTGAACGAACAACGCAGCATGTACCCGCCCCTACCCACTTGAAGAATCACTTCAACTGAAAAGCCACCCGTCCCTGTGGTCAGTCGCCCTGCTGTTATTGTTACTCACGATTGATGGAAGTTCAAAAATTATCATCACTTAACTTCCAAGATTTGTTAAATATTTCACCCTGTTGGTTTCATCTTATAAACGTAACCACAGCGCCAAACTTCGGCTACGTGTGTGATCCCGGGGAAAGAATGCATCATGCCAGCAAATATCTGACCCTTCCCCATAGCAAGCACGATATTCTATGAAAAAATGCGCATACATTGTAGACTGTTATATTAACCCTTACATGCCTAGCGTTTTTTTTTTTGTGTGGGACATAGGCAAACTGTGTATACCCACACCAGACGCCGCAGAACGCGGCGTCTGATCAAGGTCTGCAATGTTTGCTTACAGAGTTTCCAATTGAAATTTGAATAAAAATGAAAAATACCGCCCAACAACCCTTTAAACGGAAATGGACTGGTCCAAATGATAGTGGCGGGAAATTCAATTAGGCATAAATGGGTCAAAGCAAACACTAATTAATTCATGGGTTGTATTCACAATAAGAACTTCTGCGTTGATGTAGTTTCATAATTTATATGGACTCCTAGTGTGGATAAAAAATATGCAGATAAACTACAGTAGTTTCAACTTTCTACTTTTTTCTGAAAAGGGTAAATGCGCACAGTGTTCTTATTAGAACGAATGCCGTATATACTGATTCTAAGAATGAAAACAGCACCACTGTTTTGTTTGTTTGTTTGTTTGATTTGATTCTTTACGTCCGAGTCAACAATTGTTCAGTTATGTTGGGACGGCTCTTCCTGGGTTGTACCAGTACTAAGCAAGGATTAATGTCTCTTGTCCAAGGACACAACGCAGTGAAGCACCATAGACTGGCTCCAGTCCTTAAAACAATGTTTCATCGATGTGTCATATCATATACATGTACCTGTAGCCGGTCTTACTCTGATGGTTCTGTCTTAAAACAGAGCCATCAGAGTAAGACTGGCTACAAGTATATGATATGACACATTGATGAAACATTGCTTTATGGACTGGAGCCAGTCTATGAAGCACCACTGTAATACTTTTCCAAAAATATTTTTGGCATAATGTAAAAATGATGAGTAGAATTCAAAAATATATTTCGATCCCAGCTTTGGTGACAAGTAGTCACATGAAGTATCATTACATGATACTTGAATGTAATCACTCTGTTGGGGGTACCGTCTTCTGTCGCCTTGTACACCACAACAGGGCGGGCCCACCGAAATATATTTAAGCTTGACAGTAAAGAGAACTCATATGCAGGCCCGCCGCCCAGTTAACCTTTTGTTGTTTTGAGCCCTCGTAACATTCATGTAGATGTCTAATATTTAGCCGAAGCCTTATAATTAATGCAAAAATGCATTGCCCGCCTAATTACGACTATTCTTCAGTAAAAATACAATGCTATTCTATGGTATATATGCGTAGAGTTGTCCTTCTATAGGGTTAAGTCGGGTAAATTCGGACACCAGGTAAATTCGAACACACATTTGCAAACAGTGTAAATCCAGGTGAGACGGCTCCTTATGAGCCGTCTCATCAGGATTTTCACTGTTTGCTTAGTTTATTTAATTTTTATTCCAATCATTTAAAATTAAAAGAAACAAGGTCGCTGTCAGAATTTAGACGACTGTCCGAATTTACCCGCCTTTACCCTAAACTGTGCATTAGAATTCCACACTGTAAAATACGTGTAACTTTCCACCAAATTTGGTGACAGCTAAACTGCCACTGAATTGGGTGTAACCTGTTCTGTCCGATTGTATTGATCTGGAGAATAACTTAATATAATTCAATAACAAGTAGAATTGTTTAAACATTTGTCACTGGAGATACGTTTATCTTAATTTGTTTTGTTTGTTAGATTCTTCAATCTTTCAGTTATGTAGGGACGGGGCCAGTACCTAGTTAGGATTAAAGTGTCTTGCTCAAGGACACAACGATGTGACGCCGATGAGGCTCGAACCCGTGGGCCCTCGGTCTCGAGTCAAGCACTCTACCACTGAGCCACTGTGGTCTCAAGTTGTACATTAGGAATCTAAGTGTAAGTTAACACCAAAAGGGGTACATTTGTACTGCCACCGTTTTTGTATTAACTATCCTTTATATTGTACAGTGAAATGCAAATGCGCTTTAAATACCGATACTTTTAAGAACGTTTAGTCAAAATATACTTTGGATCTATTTTAAGGTTAAACTCGCGGTAAATGCACGAAATTGCACAGGTCCCGAGGTCATAAATTTTTTCCATGCACAACTCAGGTGAGCGCGAAATTTATCCTGCTTATAAATGTTAAAATGCCAACAAGTGTTGTCATTTTAAGATTTATATGCATGATCAATACAACATCTGATAGACTTAAAGCGAGAAACTTCTTCACTTTTCGGTATTTTAGTTTTTATGAGCAGTTGAAATTTTGTGCTCAGTTGAGTTGAGCATGAAAAGTTTTATTACCTCGGGGCCAGGTTACATACAGACATTTGTGTGTTTGGCTTTGTTGTATATTTTTCAAGGTTCACGACCAGGTTAGACTCCAACCAGCTTGCCCAGCTACGGAGACTAGCTATCATCTTGAAACGTTTAAGACGCATTTGTATATATTTATTTGTTTATTGTTACAGAGATTAAGAGACACTGGTAAGACTTCGTGAACGTGGCCGATCTGCATTTTAGTACTCTTTCTATTTCATGGATTTGACGTAAATTTGCTGACTCTTAAACATGCGTCTCTTGCGCAACATTCAAGTGTCAGCATTTTTTTTCAAAATGACTTAGTAAAGCATCGTAAGATCTTATGCAATATTTAGACTAACCAACATGTGCACTACGCGTGCCTTCCTGTTTTGACAGTGTTTGTTAAATCACATTGTTAGTGACATTAAACATATACTAGATGGTGCAACTTTAGGGTATGTCACGACACACCCTTAGTGCCATGTTTGACACTAACCCTTCCAACAGGGCGATGTCAATACTATGAAATTGGGCCACGACGCGAGAAATCATAAGAGCCGTGGCATGTTATTTCCAACAATGTGGCATTTTGACAAGTGTAGACTCCGAAGAGCCTGTGCAGCCTCCTGTTCAGCTTAGAAACTCAAAATGCTATTCGGTCAGTAGCCTAGGAGGCATAGAATATTCAAGCGACAACCAAAGGCTCTGATCAGACTGCGCGTACGCGCTGGCTGATCTGAGGGTTTGCTGGTCGCGCATACCACATTGTTGGAACTCTCATGTCACGGCTCAAATTTATATATGGGGTGTTTGACCAGGTTCGACTGTAACTGGCCTGCTCAGCTATAAAGGCTTAACGACTTACAACCGCGGAAAATGCACAGAATATGAAACATGTGTTGGCATTTTTTACATTTTTGAGCATGATATATTCCATGGTCAGCTTAGTTGAGCATGAAAAAGTTAATAACCTTGGGACCAGGTCTCAATAGAGTAAACTGGTACCAACTCTTAAATAGTTTAGCCCATTCATGCTTCTAGCTCACAACATTTGTTATTCTGTGTGATACGATATAGCCAGGACATTTATATTGGCGGGTACTTTTATTTGGCATTATTAATTAACTACTCAATATATAGCACTTATACAGCGAAAAGCGTCGGTGTCATACTTGTGACGTTTCTACTTTCATATAGTCACCTTGGACTATATGGACTTCACCTTGGACTATATGGACTTCACCTTGGACTATATGGATTTCACCTTGGACTATACAGAAATCCATGCATCTGATTGGTCAGAAGGTCAGTCAGCTCAGTCACGCGAGAGCGCTCTTCGTGGGAGTTTATAAATGTCGGACCAATTTTTGATTTCGGTAAGAAATGCCGAAATAGAAATAAAACAACAGCAACACCAACGTTTTTGAGTGGGGGATATTTTGACTTGGGGACATTTCGACTGTGCACTCAGTAAATCAAGTCCGCCCTTGGTGTGGGGAAGATTGTCGGACAGAACTGCCAGAAATTGTGAGGACATGATGCGAATTTTAGCAGATTATTTAAGCCGCTATGAGCTACTGACACCGGAGAAAACAGAATCTGTTCTCAAGGAAGTAAAGGGACACTCGATGTTTCCAATTCAACTGCCTCTACAGGATGGAAGACCGGATGGAACTGTTTGAACACAGTTTCGGACGACACTAGTAATTCGAGCGTTCACTAAAATGAAAGATTCTAACCAGTCACTTCAGAGGACTGCGATCAGCTCTTGTCAGCAAATGTTAACAAAAACACTAACCACAAACCTAACAGAGATGTCAATTTGTTCTACTTATGGGCAAGACAGAACTTACGAGGGGCATTTGGAAAGTTCTTAGCATGGTCTTATATCTCAGTAACCGATTTACAAACCCTATGATGTGTGGTATCATTTTGAAGAGCTATCCTTCTTCTATGTTATGGCACAAATTTAATGAGTATATTATGATGCAGACACGAAAAATATTATTGTGAATACATGTACTGTTTGTATACTGGAAAACGCAAAATTCCAGCCGAAAATATAACATATTACCTTTTGAAATGTGTGCAGAACATTAACATTAGTTCATGAAATTAAATACTTTTGTACCATTTGGTAAGCCACAATCTGGTACAGTTATTATACAATTGATGACCGAGTTGGATGCTTCTAGTATCTAAATACCGGAACAGCAATACCAAAACCGTCTAGAAAGCAAAGCAATGTGCTAATTTTTTCGACTAAAATTCGCATGTCACAATGCACATATTTTGAAAATATATAGCCGACAGTAGTTTAAAAATGCCTTGCGTTGGTATTTTTGTCAAGCACACTTTATGCTCTTTGTATTGAAACCAAAATAAATTTTGTAAATCAGAACAAAGGGAAGATAACTCTTATAATCTTGCCATGGGTCAGAGTAAGTTTAGCTATAAGCTGACGTTCTGGTTCAATTAAATTAAAAACAGTGGCAAAAAAAAAGTAAAAATACCTTGAGAGTAGAAATCAATCAATTTTGTGATGGTAAACGCGATACGATGAGAAGTTCTTATGCCATCGACAAAATGGGAGGGGTTAAGTTACACAGGTATCATACCGAATTCTTGGACGCGGATATTTTTCGACTAGTCTTTTCGCGGGGCATAAATATACTGAAATTGAAGGTAGGGGCTCTCATTTGAAATAGTAAAAACTTATTTACGAACACTTGTTAGAGTCGATTAAGGGCATATATGTTTTCTTGAATAGTCATCCTAACAACACATCATGGCTAAGGCAACACAGTACTTAAAATATGCGAGTAAAATGGATTTACACCATGAAAGAGTCCTTGAAATCGGGATACTTGGGATTGATTGACAATTACACCTTTTTACAGAAATGGTTTCTAATTTTTTTTCGTTTTTGGTGAAACGACGTTTACTTGTTTTTACCTGTGTGTTAACGATTCGGCTTAAATTAGCGTCAATTGTTTATGAGAACGAGATTTCTGCCCCTACCCCTTCAACAGTTGCAAGTCTTAACCGCGGAGGTGCGTGAAAAAATGCTATAGCATCCGCGGGGTTTTGTTATCTGGCCGCGGGGTAGGGCTTTTTAGAACCGTTTTTTCACACATTAATTAAAGCGACAAGAACCAATTATGGGCTCAAAGGCACTTACATTTTGATAGTCTGTTGGTTTCTACCAGCAGGGACAGCCGATACTGGTTCTATTACGAGTTTGATGCGAATCTGAACCACGGGATGAGAGCATGCTCCTAATCTAACCGCGGATGTGACCATTGTCGGCGTTGTTCATGGCCGCGGGGTTCTGCAATATGCTTTCTTTTCCGCGGAAATCCTAAAATTTAAAAAAAATTCAGAATCGTCTATGACAAAAGATAGGTAGGTGGTGTGCTGAAACCACTGGACCAATTACGGTTAAATCAGAATGAAACCATTGGGTTTCGCTCTTTTTATTTCTCTGAATGCTCATTTAGCTAAATAATCTAGTATTTACGGTAGTAAGATCGCCAGACCAAAGTGCCAAAGGTTGTGAGCAGCAAAATCTAGCTGTTTGTTTGGCTGTCCGTCAAACAGTTCGCCCGACTGTATGCATTGGTTCTATAAGAGGTCCAAAAAATTTTCATAATTCATAATATCATCATACCCCAAAACATATTATTTATTTTTCTGACCCCCCCCCCCCCAAAAAAAAAAAAAAAAAAAAAAAAAAAAAAATGAAATTCAAAATTTTGAACCTCCAAAGTGGACCGAACCTACTTATTTATGATAATATTAGAGTACCACCCCCCACCCTCTGCCGAAAGCTGACCATTGAATTTGGTTTTAGAGAAGTATGCACCAAAATATAGCTGTCTGTCTGCTTCTCAGTCAATCAATCAGTCAGCCAGCCAGCCCGAACAACCGCGTAGACTGAGCTACTTTGTAAAAGCATATACTTGTTAAATAAAAATGGTTGCATGTCCCAGGGCTGGGGGGGGGGGGTAACTCTCATTTTTTCTTCATACGTATGGTCAGGCCCAGCATCTATGGTTCACCCAAAAAATATCAAGAATTTCAAGTACCCCCAAAAAAATTTGAAATTTTAGCAGCCCCCAAAAATATCCCCCATTAAGTACCTTGACCGAATGAAGAGACCCTAAAATGCATAAAAATGACCCTTAAATATATTCCAATTATGTGTTAAACCCCCAAAATATCCATAAAATCTTCATACCCCCAAAATATTCATTTCTCTGAAAACCCCAAAACATACTGAAATTCAATTTTTGAACCCCTAAAAATGGCCTTAGCCTACGTGTGTATGAAAATATTAGAGTACCCCCCCCCCCCCCTCCTGAGCTGCGTATCTTGTTCTTCAGGGTAAGTTATTGATAACAACAACAAAATTTTGAGGCCAAATTTGTTGCAAGTTATATGCATTGTAGACAACAGAGGAATAGGCCTCTGTTCTACATGTGCGGATCCAGACAGTTTTTGGCAGAGGGGGTCCAACTATAACGGCTTTTTTCCTTTGCTTGTGTTTGAATGATGTTGGATTCAGATACTACTATAGGCGGGCCATCGTCGGCCCGCCAGCGAAACGCCATTTGAATGGCGTCAAATGGCGTTTCGCTGGCGAGCCGATGCTGCCGGCCCATCATTGAATTCTAGAATGATAACTGTGACTTTTTCAGGGGATCCGGACCAGAATTGCTGAGAAACCCTACATTTTTGTGATATTTCGGGGGGGGGGGGGGGAGGGGGGGTCTGGATCCGCGGATGTCCTATGGCGGCGAATCTTTTGGCGTCCGTCCATTTTTTATTGTTGCTCCCATTGTATTAGGGGCTTGCCTAATTATGTTGTTCTCAGTAGACGAACGAGGACATCTCGAAGAAAAAATATATCGGGGGCGTCGCACTGTGTTGTGTCCTTGAGCAAGACACATTTATCCTTGTTTAAGTACTGGTTCAACCCAGGAAGACCCGTCCCGAAATATCTGAAAAATTGTTGACTGGGAGGTAAAGAATCAAATCAAACAAAATCAGGGGCGTAGTCAGAGAATTTTATCATGGTGAAATTACCAAAAATGAAGAATTAAGATAGTTGACCTTGTTACTTTACTTTTCAGCAATGATTGCGAATAACAAAGGCGCTGATCAGACTGCTCGAAAGACCAGTACCTTTATTGTTCTTTGAGAATTCTTGCATCGAGGCCCATGTGATGTTGAAGCCCAGGCACCCTTGCTTCTGCCTTGCTGCGCGCCTTTATCTTGAAATAAATACTGGGGCCCCCAGGGGTTTGGGGGAGCTGGGGAGAAGGGCTATATATTTTCAGGGAGCTGGGCTGCACTAGTAATTTTTTCAGGGATTTGAGGAGCAAACTAATAGTTTTGGGGATTTGGGAGCCCTGCAAAAAAGTAAAAAATAAATTTATGAACTCTTACCTTAAAGGAAAAGCCTTCATTTCATTTGATTTTTTTTTAATTCTTCGGCTTCTGAGGGGAAGCCCCAATAACCCCCCCCCCTCCTTAGAAAATCTAAATGTATTTACTTTCTAGCTCTAACATGCTACTCTGCCTTGGTATTGGTGAAAGGTATGGCGAATAATTTTTACTATTGCTGATTTATTACCCCTAAAAATTGTTAATTTTTAGGTTGATAATAATGCATTTTGGAACACTCAGATTGCGCCCGCTTGCACAAATTTAATAAAAAAAAATCGGGGAGTTACCCCCGGACCCCCTAGCTCGAAAACTGAATCCACATAATTACATGGAAAGGAAAATCATCCATGTTTTATATTTCTTTGGCTTTCGGAGGCTATTGCCCCAAGACCCCCCCCCCCCCTTGTAAAATGTGATTGTATTCATTTTTGTACTAACGTGCGCATCTGGATTAATCTTGGAGAAAAATATGGCACAAAATTTGGGGTGTTGTTGATTTATAATCCTAAAAATTGTTGATTTTTAGGTTGATAATAACATACTTTGGAACACTCGGAATGCACCAGATCGCACCATTTTATCATTTTTCCCGGGGGAGCATGTCCCCGGAACCACCTAGCACAAGTGTTTATTTCATTAAACGAATTACATATCATGTAATATTTGTATTCTTGGCTAAGCCTTATCTTTAGATGTATATACGTAAAAAGTCATCCGCTCGTGTATAGTTTCATTGTGATTGTGTTCAGGCATGTGAATTTAATACATGGATTATGGAAAGAAAAATGCATTTAAGGCAGAATTGGCTTATATTTTGGGGATTTGGAGAGAAGCTGAATTAATTTTAAGGATTTGGGGAGCAAAGGAAAAATACTTTCAGGGAGCTGAGGAATTTGAGGAGATTAGTGCATTATTTTCAGGGAATTAAGGAAGCACAGGCTTTTATGTGTTAAGCAGACGATACATTCGCGAGGCCCTCCCAAAGTGGTGGGGGTAAATGTCCCCATGATCCCCGATATAAAGGGGCGTGTTCCCCTGCCCCACCCCCCCCCCCCCATCGAAAATTCGTTTTCTTATGTTCCCTGTTCCCCATTATTATCTTTGTTCTTCTTTTTCCATAATAATTTGGCCTTACTTTCCCCGTTCACGTGAAATAAATGCCATTTTCCCTGTCCCCAAAACACCTGGGAGAGCCTCATCAATATTAAATTTCCGATTCAGTTTAGATAAAATCAGATGGCTGCAATTGCTTTATTATTGATCACAATATTGCTTATTGCAAAGAAACACAAACGCAGTAGATCTAATGTATTGTATGACGACTCATCCGGGAGTAGCTCAAAACAGGAAAAAGATGAAAGAAAACTGTTGGTATGTCCTCTATCTTTCGTGAGGGAAAGCAGTGTCTATCTTACTCCCAAGAAATAAGTTGGATCACATTTATTTTATTATTCTATTTTATTATCATGTCTTTTAAACAGGAGCTTATCCCAATTCTATTCTACTTACATTTAATATAATAACAGAAGTTCTTGCGTGAATTATGTTTTGATTATTTCAATGTGATATGTGCGACTAGCAAAGCCACAGATCAGCCTGCGCATATGCGCAGTCTTATCAGAGCCTTCGCTAGTCGCTTGAAATATTCCACCCTGCGGTAGACTTTCTTTGCCTCAATCAGTGCAGAGTCAAGGGAAAGAGAATGGTCTTTTGTTACTTGACGTTCCTCTGAATCAGTAACCGCCCATCCTCAGCATTCGTTGTCGTTACATTTCCAGAATGTCCTCTCTTCTCATGTTAGCTTAAAAGAACCGTTTCATCGCGACGGTTCTTTTGAGTACCCACAGCATATGCTTTGGTTGAGAAATAAGAAAGTTATGTTACTGTTACACAATCTTAACTGAAGTCCTGCTTATGTTCAAAACAATATTAAGACCAACAAAAGGGATGCATGATGGGAAATCCATTTGTATTAAATTGATCATAGAAATCAAATTATAGTGTTGTGAACCTAAAAGTTTGACTTTCTTCTCCTACATGGAGCAACAAGCACAAATTAATATATTGTTTGGCCATATTTTCAAACATTTAGGGGAAAGATCAGGATACTGACAAAATATTTTATTTTAATTTGATTCTTTTAATTTCATTCATGTAAATTTCAGTCTAAATTCAGCAAATATATGATACCATTATGGACTTACGCTTTTCAGTATATCATTGCATACTTATTTTAAATAAAACATGTTCAATAGCGTAGCCAGAACACTGGAAAAGTTACGCCCATCAAATGCGAGTATGTAATGATATACTGAAAAGCGTATGTCCATATAGGTATCATATATTTGCTGAATTTAGACTGAGGTTGGGAACTTCTCTTAAAGGAAAGAATTTGCTCCCAGAGGGAGCGAATTCTTTCCTTTATGAGCAGTTCCTTATAGTATGAAAAATCACTATTATCACATTAGGTGACCTCCATTGAATGTTACTATTTTATTACGCACGTGCGTAACTGCGTAATGGTAGCTACGCCAATGATGTTGATTCAGATTATTGCATTTTAAGCAATTTATCTGTTACAACTTCGAGGACAGTACTAGGGTTCAACACCGTATCATCCGCGTTTCAGTATTAGCATTTTCCGTAAGTAATCACCTCGGTTAGACTAGCAAAATCTTGTTGTGCCCCGCGGACAGGTACACCAACGTCCGCGGATAAGATCAACATTTTTGAGCATAGGCACCATGTTTATATGACATTATCTAGTAAATGCTAAGAGCAATTACTATATTATTTTTTGCAAAATTGCTATCGATAACCTGGCTTTTAAAATATCAATGTTAAATGAAATGTTATTTTTGGATTTTTCCAGTTCGATCGACTGAAAGCAATTTTTGCCTTTCTAAATAATTTCCACCGTTTTAAACCATAATTTGTGGTCCAACAGTAGAGTTTGCAAAGTTTGTGATATTCTAAGCACATGAACGAGTGTTTGGTTATGTTAATTAAATAGATTTGAGTTGGATATAGATAATAAAATATATTTTTTAACCCTTTTACGGAACCAACCCTCCCCTCCACCATTAAAGAAACGACCCCCGAGACAAGACTAGCCGCAAATTCTCCGCAGTCAGAAAACGGTATGATACCTGTGAGTTACCCCACCCACTTCTAGAAAAGTAGGGGTAGTGTTATTAGGAATAATTTTCTTGAATACAGAACTAAACAAGCCACAATTTTTGCGCAACGAAATGATTTTTATGCATTGTTCGCTACAAATAAAGCAAAACATATACTCAATAGGCGTGTTTCGTGCTCCTGTAGTGACTCAAATTATACTAAAAGTATCAAGAAAAATCGAAAAAAGTCCCATTTTTGAAAGTTTACCATTTCTCTATTAGTCAACATTTTTCAAATCTAAAGGTGGTAGTCGTACAAGCAGTGATCACATTATATAATTTAATAAAAAATAAGTTAATTTGTCAAATAGAGATCGCAAATAAGGTCCCCAATTTTCCTTCGCTTTTTTCCAAGTATTTTGCTTAAAATTTCCGCCAGTATATAAACCCCTACTCATTTTGAGCATGCGCTGCACGTGCACGCAAAGTCCTTTTTCGATAAAAATTTAACCATCAAGTAGCCGTTGAATTATAGTTTCCAAAAATGTATTATTTGATAGCATTTTATAAACGCATTGTGGAGTTATGATGCCATGCTAAGAACTTTCCAAATGACCCTCGTAGAGATGAGGAAAATACAAGACATCCCAACAGTTAAACTGGACAGTTTACTAGCACGGATGCATCTTGGTATGTAGCAAAATATGCTTGATCTGGCTAACTTGCACTGCTGCGCACAACTGATTTTGAAGGGTTTTTATTGTTGGTTTGCTTCTAAATTATTTCTTTACAAAGCCTTATATAGCACTTATACAGTGAAATGCGTCGGTATCATACTTGTGACGTTTCTACTTTCATATAGTCTATATTTGATTTTAGCTCTTCGGTATTTTCTTCTTCAATCTACGCTATTACAGACTTAAATTTGCCTCATATCATAAACTACGCCCGGTAATCCAGAGGCGCGCCATTTTCTCTCTGGTAGTTTAGTAGTTTCACTGACATGGTAACTAATAAAAATTTCCTTAATCCGAATTAATATGCCGCATATTGACTGTCAATGAAAGTTAATTAATAAAAATGTCATTAATCAAGTGATTTCGTATTGGCTTAGTTACAGGTCCTTGGTCAGCTGTATAGGTCCTCGGCCTTCGGCCTTGGACCTATACAGCTGACCTCGGACCTGTAACTGAGCCAATACGAAATCACTTGATTAACTTAGTTACAGGTCCTTGGTCAGCTGTATAGGTCCTCGGCCTTCGGCCTTGGACCTATACAGCTGACCTCGGACCTGTAACTGAGCCAATACGAAATCACTTGATTAATAACATAATACTATAAATGGGCGGTAAAAAAAAAATCGCCACAATATGAAAACGCGAAAAGCAGTTTCGACTTTAGTTACACAATACACAATAGGTGGACGCACATCCTTAGTATGTTGGTGTCATTATCAATAAACCAACTTTGAACGGTTTTCACGTTCAGAAAACCACGTCTTAAGGGGGGCTAGTATTAAAAGAAATAATATGTTCCCCATGGGGCTACTTTTAAAGGAAAGAATATGCTCCCTATATAGGGAGCATATTCTTTCCTTTGAGAGACGCCTCTATGAGAATAGAAAATAACTTTAGAGAAACCGCCAAGAGTAAATTACGCCAATTTGTCAGTCTTTTAAAATCGCTAAATTTTGATGTCGCGAATATCAAGCGTTTTGTGGTACCACTTATTGGATCTTTGTAAGTTTTGCTGTTACATGTAATACATTATCAGAAATCGCAACGACGAAATATCACAAGTAACACCACCCTTACTAAATCAATCACGAAACATCGCTTAAAGACTTAAATTGTTACACTATAAAAGTGGTACCACTGCCTGAGGGTTATTCCAGGCAGACCAAAGGCTAAACTTTATGAGGTGAGTATGACCTCCTTACAGGGGGTAATTTAGTGGTCTCTATTTTCTGATAAAATGTTGATATATATCTGAGTGAAAGAAATTTTATTTTTTACAGGTAAGTCCCCTCTTGGGCCCCTTTGATCCAGTGAGATACTGCCATTGATTTAATCTGTCCCTTATCAATTAATCCGCTAAAGACCTCTATTGGACAGAAATATAGGCATTTAAGCTCTGTATTATCATCACGTACTGGCAGTTAAGCAACTATGTAAAGGTAATGTAATATGATATTTATTCTTATATGCTTTATGCTTGTATGAAAATTTGAACGAGTGCGTTCTAATTTACTACAATAGAAGGCTCACACCGGGTAGGCGGCAATCGCAAATGCTCTTAACAATCGACTAAAGCGGATAAAAAATCGCTAGAAACAGTGTTTTCGATTGCCATTTGTCGAGCGACAAATGGTAATCGAAAACTCTGTTTCTAATGATTTTTATCTACGTTATTCGATCGTATTATCGTTTCAGATTGCTGCCCACCCGTTGTGAGGCTGGGGCGGTTACAGTGTCCGTGTTTCTTCAAAGATCTAATTCAGAACAAGACATATCAGTTCATATTGAGGTCATCGGTTTTCTTCCCGGAATTAATACAGACAAGAGAAAAAACTAATCAAATTGGTATAATTAATTCAGCCACGTTGTTAGAAATGGACACATAAGGACAACCCGAAGTACTTGCTTATCTGTTCTTGTTTATTTTCGGGCTGAGTTATTGCCCTTTGTCATCAATTATAGCCAAAGGTAGATAATGCATGAAAAGCACCACACAGGATTTTCTTGCCTTCATTTCTGCTATGGGGAACCACTACATGTACATGTGATTTGGTACTTATAGCACGGGCTAGTAGCTAAGGCTCGGATGAGCCTGTGCATCCACACAGTCTCGTCAGAGTATTCGCTGCTCTCCATCCTCAGAGTGTCTAAGAAGAAAGGGCACTAACCAAATATTATCGGAAAAGTCCGGCTCAATTCAAGCATCGAATCAAGCCTTGGGTGTACGTAAGGCGTGTTACGTGTAGTACTATGTACGAAAAAGGTCCATTTTGTTACCCGGAACTGGCGTTAAGAAAATTAGTTCCGTAGCATGTGGGTTCAGCCCTATTAAAATCCATTTCTTCTGATTACCCGAAAAGTTAAACCAGCAGAATTAATGAAGTTAATGTATTGTTTGAATAAAATATCGCTATATAGCGAGGTTTTATTGACAAAACATAAACGTATTCGTACAGAAGAAAGTTAAGATCAGGAATCGATACAATCAAGTACCACACCTGACCCGGGACGTCATATTGTAAAGTGACAAAACACACACAAAAAAAAACCATCGCACTGTAGATAGCCAAGTGGTCAGCCATTTCCCAGCAGGTGATCACAAGGCTGTAGAAACAGAAAAGACAGCATATCAAAGACAAACATGAAACATGAATAATAAAAAAGGGTCCTCATAAAAAGCACTGCCTTGAACCGGTCAGCAGGGCTAAATCATCTTTAACGGTACCAACCGCACCCTTAAAAATAGTAAATGAGTATGATCAGGAAATACCACAATCACAAACTGCAGACAATTCTGGTGTGGATCAAGACACATAGATGTTTTGTTCGCATGAAATATCCCAACAAAAACGCATTGCCTTGCTTATACAGTGCACGTTCTTGGAATGACTGAACAAGAGATGAAATATTTGCCATTTATCACAGGTATCATAGATATGCTTATCATGCTCTGCAAAAAGTACTTTAAAGTCACCTACTTATTTCATGTTGCTGCTGCTGCTGCTGTTGTTGTTGTTGTTGTTGTTGTTGTTGTTGTTGTTGTTTCCATGGAAATGCTATAAGCACCTGCTTGGGTATTCATTGTTATTTTTTCGCTTTATCTAGATGGTCAGAGGGACAGTTCATCACATGATGACAAAAATGTACCATGCTACCTCGACACGGTTCAAATAGTTTCAGATTTGAGTAGCCTGATAACTTATAAATATTCATATAACACATCATAAAAATACAGTTCTTAGACGGCTAGACAAGAAACTCAGAATCAATTACGTAACCACTAATAGGGTACAATGTTTCTAGATGTCTAGACAATGGAAATTGGGTCTTATCAATAAGGAATGGCATTTCATGTTCTCATAAACTACCCGAAAGTACAAGCATCATTTGCTTTGTTGTAGGTCGAGCCTACATGTTCATATCGCCCATGTACCAATTGTGCGTTTATAATGCCACTCGAACGTCACACAAGTACAGAACTAGCAAACATCTCAAGGTAATCTGTCAATAGCATAATATTGGCAGTCTATTATTGCCATCCAGGTACATTCAAAACTACATAAGAACTTGCTCATCTCTACACGCTCATTTCACTGAAACAATAAGCAAAGTTTGTGATAAAGGTTTATGGTGTTAACCTATCATCAAAAAATATATATTGTTGTAGGTACCAGCGATTATGTTAGGTAATGTGCCCGGGATAATGTTAGGATGGACTTGAACTTTGGCTTGGTCCCATATACAATCTATCCAAATATACCATTAGGTTTGCTCTATTATATACTGAACTACCAAAGAAACCTGACACTTTTTACTTGCTTCACTCGTAAATGAAAATTTATAGAGCTAAGCCGATATGCTTATTTTAATAACAAGACATAAAAAAGTATTCTTCAAAAACATATTTTTATCAAATAAAGAACATGACGTCATGACGTCAAAAACACCGTTTATATCACTTTTGCCTCGGGAATGTATGTCTAGAATTTTTATTGAAAACTTTGTTCATGTATGCAATGCCAATACCAGTACAGACAAAAGTGCATTTTAAAAATTTGCAATTTCTTGCTGTGACGTATGATTTGGGGGTTTTGAGTTTTGCTTTTGACGTTATCTAAAAGGCAGTGCTTTTTTCCTTTGTTTAAGCAATTTTTAAAAACTGAAATGACTTGGAGTCAACCAATCATTGTAAGAGAATGTATTTTCAAAAATCAGAACTTATGTTTCGCCTCACGTTAAATGGTAAAAGCGGATTTAACCAAGTTTAACGTCAATTAAGGAACAGCGTAAAATATGGATAATAACCGCTTTTTCTTTGTCAGCGTATGTCGCCGTTTAGTGTGTGCTGTCTACTTTGTTACAGTGCGAATTGGCTACACTTTACTTTTATCGCGTATGAGTTTCAAGCTTTGCAGTAAACACATATCAGCATGTCATTGTAACGCTTGACGTCACTAAACGGACGTAGGCGGCAGCTACGAAGTTCAAAAGGACTGAGTCATTGTCAAAATGCATTCCAAACATTATAAAAAGTAAAAAAAGTTGATAAAGTGGCATTGCTTTTTAAAAGCTCATAAAACGTTGAAAATGAAAATAATGACGTTAAGAAAATGAAAATAGGCGTTTGGGTTGAGAAATGCTTGCATGCTTAATTTGAATGCCTAGCAGATGTCAATGAAATAACGAAGAGTCACACTTAAGTGGTTTCTGATGAATTTTGCTTGATTTCTTTGTTCTTGCGAAAATTGATTTTAGGGGTTACGTGACGTTTTGATAGCTGACGTCTAAAATTAGTTCATCTTTTCAAATAGTTTCATTGTATCTTAGTCTACCTTTGTTCAGCTTTACGCAATGAAAAGACAAGTATGCATCGTATTCATTTACTACCAAAAATTGACACACAGTATATGTGCATATTAAGGATTCTTCGGCCCATCAAATTTTCTAAAGAACCCATTAAATTTTTTGAAATGGCCCATTAACTTTTTGAAGTTTGCATGTATTTGAATGGGATATGGGTCATTGGTCCATTTATAGGGCCCATTATCACTTTGGGCCAGCAATATTCCAAAGTTGACTATATCATCGTAAATGAAAAAAGCTCCATGTCTATTTCATATGTCCCTAAACAGCCTGTCAAGCTGTTAATCGTAATTAAGGTACATTGTACCTGTCAGTTTATGGGCAATTGTTTGCATTTACATGCCAGCTACTCCTGTATATTCTCGAACTTCCTCTTTGCTATCCTGGAACTTGGTCGGTTGTAAGCTGTAAGTAACATACAATTTGCAAACTTTTGCTATCATCCAGGTGTATATCAAACTACATGAAACCTTTATCATTCATTTCCATATGCTAATTTTCCCTGCAACAATCAATTAAAAAAAGATTTGAGAGAAATTTTTTATGGTGAAAAATTGTATTCATTTAAAAAGACAAATGGTGTCTGTACACATTATTTTGCCTCCAGGTGTGTGGGGGATGGGGGAGGGGGTAATTACAATGTACAGTGTGTACCAACAACATGTTTCTGATAATCTGAAATTCACATATTTTGTGTCTATAGTATTTGTCTATTCATTATTTAAAAAAATTCTGTCACCATATGGCAAATTATAAATATATATTTACATGACAGCTATACAGGAGAGCGCAAGAGGATGAACTTGGGCCCTGAGTCGCCCACATAAAACAATTGTTTAAAATATCAGAGAGAGCATTGCCACTCTCAAAATCCATCTATGAGCAGGTAAAAGAAAAAAAAAAATTACATGGAAAAGTTTCCATAATGTTTACAAAAGTAACGGGATGTTGGATGTCCGTCGTGCGTCGTCCATCGTCAAAAATTGCTTCAAAGTACATGTGCTCTTACTTTTACAGGTTGTGTTTTAACCATGCGTGACAGGAACGATTCGTATATGGCCATCTTCAATAGGTGTTCAGATGGTTTTGATCAGTGATATATCTAAACCACAGGGCAATAATAGATTTTCAAGGTGATAGTTGTCTTAAACTACAAGGCCTAGATCCTTTATATTTGGTATGAAGCATATTTTCAACAACTCAAGCTGCCATTCATTATTTTAAAAAACTGTCACTATATGGCGAATTTTGTATATTTACATGACAGTTATACAAGAAGACACAAGAGGACACTTGGACCTTGGGTCGCCCACCTGAAAATAAATGTCTATATGGTCAGTGAAAGCATTCTCACTCTCAAAATCTACCTATGAATTTAAAATGATCAGCTACTTATTAAAAGGACTTTACATGGAAAAGTTTCCCTTTTATTGACAAAAGCAACAAGATGTAAAACCTCTATGAATTTTTCAATAGCAATTTCAGCCATGCAACTGCCAATAGACCCCTTTCCCATTATCGGATTTTACCTGTATCACGTGACATCGGCTGACTAGTCCAACAATTGGACTACTTCCGGTTTATGAAGCTGTAGGAACTAACTACTAATTTTGCATGCATTTCACTTATATTAATGACAGTTAAAACACAAAAAAAGGAAAATGGCAATTGTATGTACCACTATTACATATGATGACAAAAAGAATTAATTTTATCTCAAAAATTATCTAATTTACGCTGAACGAAGCCTTGAAGACTTTTATTCAAGTGGTACGTGTACCGGTATATACACAATTATTTCCGCTGCTGCTGACGAAGACCCTGATGAGATGACGTGTTTCCCTGCGGGTCTACACTATTTAATAACATTCCCAACAAGAATGTCTAAAATAACACAGAAATCGGTGTGTCTTTACGCGAACTTTTCCGAGAATGGATGTCTTGATATATCCGGTGATACATGTATATCGCCATATATGCGAACTTTTCCAAAAGGGAGAATTTTATGGATATTGCAGACCCGCGGGGAAACGCATCTCTCCAAGGCCTTAAGCAGCAACGGAAATAGTAGGGAACTGTCTGCCTGTTTCACGAACGTCTCATTCTAGCCAAAAATCATAATATGAGTAAAAGTAATAATTTGGACATGTTCGCGCTAGAAGCAAATCTCGGACCTGTCCGAGAGCAAATGTATTATTCATCTCGAAGCAAGTTTGTACGCTGTTCTTACTTTTTTAGAAGTTGCAGCAATAGAGTTTAACATCGACAGCTCGAACCCTGGTACATCGAAGCATCCGCATGTGTCGAATAGAATATATGACACATTAGATTCCGAATAGAGGGTATATTTCTTAATATGCGAAGTTTCGTGGGTACTCAAAAGAACCGTCTCAACGAAACGCTTGTTTTTGTGTATACCGAGTGTAAGATTAGAGGAGAATAAGTAATAGTTAAACCATGGGTTGTCCGCCTATACGTGGAGATAATCCACGAACTTTAGCGAGTGGATTATCTTACGTACAGGAGGACAAACATGGTATAACTATTTCATACCACCC
The DNA here is from genome assembly GCA_964019695.1 of Loripinus fragilis. Taxonomy (NCBI): domain Eukaryota; kingdom Metazoa; phylum Mollusca; class Bivalvia; order Lucinida; family Lucinidae; genus Loripinus; species Loripinus fragilis. The sequence continues at coordinate 23,289,289 of OZ026521.1, forward strand.
ACATCAGTGTAGACCTTGCACATCATGAGATATTTCATGCTAAAGTTGGTAAAGGTGGTATAATAACTTTTTGATTCAATATCATTTGCAACAAAACATTTTAAGTGCAAAATACACTTTGATTTCGAATTATTATAAAAATCGGCGCAGATTAAAGCACATGTATTTGAAATGCATGCCAATTAATAAAACAAACGAATCTGTTATATTAACATCTATAACTCAGAGGAGCCTGGGCAAATACACAGTCTCACAAGGCCATTCGCTGCTCGCGCATCATAGAAATGCGATAGACAGAGACTCAGAAAAAAATGAAGACCGTATCGTCTCACCAGATGCTCATGCATGCCTGTCACCAGTCGCGCATGCATATTAAATATATTGACTGAGCATATGCTATAAATGATGAAATATCATCAAATAAAATCTCCATTCATAGATCCAGAATTTCATCATTTCCCGTCTGTGGTATATAAACAAGTCCACTAGTACGGATGCGCAGACTATAGAGAGCGCACAGACTCGCGAGAGTCTTCGCTGCTCGCTCTAACCAGGGTCTTACTGGTAGAACTACCCTGCACGCACGCACGCATGCACGAACGCACGCACGCACACACGCACACACACACACACACACACATATTATTGATGTAGATGAAGACTCAGCCTCAAGCCCCGCTGGATAAGTTTGTGTGGGCGTTTTAAAGGCTTTTACATATGTGATAAGTAGACATCTAGCTGGGCTTCTTATCAACTTCAAAGAAAGCGACTGGTCACGCGTGCCGAAGTTCTAAAGACACGTGTGCAAGATTTTATTGTTTTCAAAGAGCCCCCCCCCCCCCCCCGGGCACCCATTAAAGAACCGTCGGATACATTTTGGGCCAGTACGAAATAAAATGTATCTTATCACGGAGTGGACAGTGTACGAATGTAACCATGCATAAATGACCACAGTGATGACATGCAGTCTTGTCAGACTCTTCAATTGATAATTGACGTTTTTTTATTTCTTTAAAATTTTAACCGATATATAGAAGTTCTATAAAGTGAGATCAACGTTGCTTTATATACCGGAAGTAGTCCAATTGCTGGACTGGCCAGCCGATGTCACGTGATACAGGTAAAATCCGATAATGGGAAACTCCTCTATTTAGCAATATCTTCCAATGAAACGTTTCAAAGTAGTTGAGAATTTGTAAAGAAAAACTTATGGTGAAACACTTAAATTTTTGAAAGACATATGTTGTAGGTACACATTGGAATTGCCTCTATGGAGCAATTTCCATGTTACTGAAAATTAGAAAGGTAAATTCAAATTACTCTTTTAAATTTACACTTAAACCAAGTATTATGTCCATTGTTTTTGCCTCTTTTAAACATTTCAAACTGCCAATCAGTAGTATAATACCTTGAACAAACGTGAAACAAGTTCTCATGGTGTAGCTAGATACCAAATTGCAAGGCTTGTGGTTTCAGATAAGAATAATTTTTAGGTTTTCCCTATATAAGCCTATGTAAAGCATGCGACCCCTGGGCGGGACCATTTTCGGCTCCAGGGCCATAATTGAAACAGTCTTGGTAGAGGCTGACCAAGTAATGCTACCAGTAAAATATCAAGGCTCTAGCCCATGTGGTTTCAGACTAGAAGATTGTTTTATATTCTTCCTTAAAAAGCCTTTTTTAAACATGTGACACTAGGGGCTGGGCCATTATTTTGTCCCAGTGGTTTAATTTAAACAAAATTGGTGGAAGTCCAGTGGAAGATGCTTCATACCAAGTATCTAGGCTCAGAGCCCTGTGGTTTCAGACAAGAAGATTTTGCTGTTCTCCATTTATCAGTCTGTATAAAACATGTTATCCCTGGGACTGGGTCATTTTTGGTTCAGGGGTATAATTTGAACATTCTTTGTAGAGGTCTACTAGTCTATGCAACATACCAAATATTAAAGCTCTATGCCTAGTGGTTTCAGACAAGAGTGTTGTTTTATATTTTCCCTATAAAAGCCCATGTAAAACATGTGAATCCTGAGGCGGGGTGATTCTTTATCCAGGGACATCACCGGAACAAGCTTGGTAGAGACAGAAGCCTACGCCACCAAAGGGCTTAATGTATTTTACAGGCGCCATTACCGAACTAGAGCTTTGATATTTGGTATGTAGCATCACCGAGGAGACCTTCAAATTATAGCACTGAGCTTAAACTGGCCCCTGACCTGGGAGTCACATATTTTACAGAGACTTATTTAGGTAAACATTAAAATCTTATTGTCTGAAACCCCAAGACCTAGATAGAAATTTGATATTTGGTATGAAACATTACCTAGTAGACCCCTACCAATTTGTTTCAAAATAATTCCTTGGGGCAAAAATGTTCCGCACCGGGGCTGGGCTTACATGTTTTACATAAGCTAGTAGGATAAACATAAAAATAATCTTCTTATCTGAAACCACTAGGCATATAGCCTTGGTATTTGGCGTTCTAAGGTGGTGGTTCTGCTGTTTTTTATTCCTTTTTTTTGTTCCTCTCATTTGTTTGTCGGGGGTTCTTTGTATGATCCTTGTTCTGTTATGCATTACTTTATGTCCTTACTAGTTTTGCAATTATCTTGATGAGGAATAGAGAGCTGGTTGCTCCACTTAAATTGTCTTCCTGATGTCCTGCAACTGCAAGTGCTCTGTGGCTCTTCCCATCGGTGCCATGTTTAGTTTAGTTTAGCTTACAGTAAAATCTGTCTTAAGCGGTCACTCAAAAATAGACAAAACAAAGATCTTAAAGACAAATTGTACCTAAATGAAGGTCGAAAGCATTGTAGAATGCTGCAATACTTTTGACCTGCATTAAGCAATAATCGGCATTGAAAAACAATTTTGGTCTTCTTTTCGAGTGACCGCTTAAGACAGGTTTTACTGTATTTTATTACACAAATTACAGCAACGGGGTTGGATCACAAGGTCTTGCAACTTTAGTTTCAACCCTCTACCTCTATTATCTTTTTGAACAATATATCTGAGCCGCGACATGTGATTTCCAACAATGTGGCATTTTGACATGAACAGACTCAGACGAACCTGTGCAGCCTCCTTTTAAGCTTAGAAACTCCATATGATGATCGGTCAGTAGCTTAATATTCATAGAATATTCAAGTGACTAGCAAAGGCTCTGATCAGACTGCGTATGCGCAGGCTGGTCTGACCCCTATTCCACAAAGGCCCCGATTCCCACGAATTGCCAAGAATTGACAAATATTTGGATTCGTGGCTGAATTGTACTCAGTTCGTGAAGATCTTAACTGATTCGGACAGTCCGTAGTCAGTTCTTGCAATTCGTAGGTCTATCGGGAATTCGGCTCAAAAGTTTTGAACTGTTCAAAACTTTGGCCACGAATTCCCCGATTCGAAAAATCGTGCGTGATTCGTACCAAATTCTTAAGGCATTCTTGGACATCGTAACTGAATCGTAAGCGATTCGGAGACGTTTTTGGACGTTCTTAGCTACTCTTAGCTCAATTGTGGGGAATCGGGAGATTAAGCCAAGCAATAAAACCAAGGAAGAGTTAGTAGAGGGATTTCCCTAAGATTAATTACCCCGTCACGCGCATGTGAGCCAGTCCTAGAAGTTGAAACAGATTTGGCAGATTCTGTAGCACAATCAGTGTCAGTCAGTAACTCCTGGCTGGTGATTTTGGCAATGGCGAACTGCCATATTTTACCAAGTCAAAGAGTCAGGGCCAGGGCCTCTTTGTTTTCTTCTAGCTATATAAGTAGCTGTTTTCAACACTCAAGTTGCAGGATCAATTCTACAGCTGCTTTACGAGGAACATTCATTTTGGAACTGATGCCCCCGAAGCATGTATGGGCCTTTTTAATAACTATCGTGAGAGAAAATCTCTTGAATCGTGGCAAATCGTCGCTGATTTCTGTTAATTCATGCCCAATACGTGCTGCATTCGGCATATTCTTAACTGATTCGTAATTGATTCCTTAACTTTCATGCAGCATGTTCTTATGTTATTTTGCTAATCGTAATGAGTTCTTGCGCGATTCCAGCCGAATTGTGCCGATTCCCCCGAATATTCGTAACGACATCGTATCTGAATCGGGCTGACTCGTAGAACGTCACGATTGGAGAAAAAAAATAATGAAACCTCACGAATCCCCCCCCCCCCCCCCCCCGAATCAATAAAAAATCAATTCGTGGCGATTCACGCGATTCGTGGCCTGTGTGGAATATACCCCTATTCCACAGAGGCCACGAATCGCCCGAATTGCCACGAATTGATTTTTTATTGATTCGGGGGGATTCGTGAGGTTTCATTAAAAAAATTCTCCAATCGTGATGGTGTACGAGTCAGTCCCGATTTAGATAGGATTTCGTCACGAATATTCGGGAGAATCGGCTCAATTCGGCTGGAATCGCACAAATTCATTACGAATAGCAAAATAACATTAGAGCATGCTGCACGAAAGTTAAGGAATCAATTACGAATCAGATAAGAATATGCCGAATGCAGCACGAATTGGGCACGAATTAACAGAAATCCGCGACGAATCGCTACGATTCGCGAGATTTTCTCTCACAATAGTTATAAAAAAGGCATATCTATGCTTCGGGGGCATCAGTTCCAAAATGAATGTTCCTCGTAAAGCAGCAGTAGAATCGATCCTGCAACTTGAGTGTTGAAAACGGCTTCTTATATAGCTAGAAGAAAACAACTACGTTAAAGTCGAGAGGCCCTGCCCCAGACTCTTTGACTTGGAAAAATATGGCAGTTCGCCATTGGCAAAATCACCAGCCAGGAGCTACTGACTGATCCTTATTGTGCTCCAGAATCTGCCAAATCTGTTTCAACTTCTTAGTCGGGGAACCAAAGTCGCGTATCGTGCAAAAACACACATTTTTTGCACCCGAAAGGTATACGGCTGGAATTTTATATACTGATAGTATAAATAGTGCTTGATATGAAACCACTGTATAGCAATGCGACCAGAATTGCATTTCGCGGAAAAATGCATTTTGAGTATGCCACATAGGTCATGTTAAGCAACCTTTCATAGCATAGAAATTGTGACGTTTCCCTTATAAATAAGTTAAAGAGTGTGCTTTTGGCCGTCAAAAGAACCGTCTTATTTAATAGGTCCATTTAAGTACCCGCAACATATGTTTTGGTTGAGAAATAACAAAACTTATTTTTCATTTCACACTCTTATCTGGAGGATGGGTATGAGAAGCCGTTTGACTGTTCGATAATACAATAATACACTATCAAATGCATTTAAAAGTATGGGCAGTCATTTGTGCACCAAAAAACTCTTCTTAGGGTCAATTTTGTCTTTACAAATACTATGCGGTTACATTTCTGCATCTCAGACGGGGACAGACAGGTTTTCATGGTGATATGATAATAGTTATACGAGTTTTTTCATATTTATTTTACCACTGTTAAATGAAATTATTGTTTTCAGTAGATAAAAATCCCCTTGGTCCCTACAACGACCCCTCTTTTCAAAGCTGCTGTAAATATGGAAGATAAACTTACTTTAAACCTTGATAAATTTCATTTTTGTGTTAAACTGCTCTTAAGTTGTCCAGATATTTAACTACGCACCAGCTGGTATGGACTAAATTACTAAGTATCAAATTATCGTTGTTTCATATTTTTACTTTTCAGCTACCTTTTCTAGTTTGCCATAGAAAATAAAATAAATTGTCTTAAATTATGTCCTAAACGTCTGTCTAACTGTATGCAGTGTTTAAACAGATTCAATTAAAAAATTATATATTTATGTCAAAAATGTGCAATTCAGACCACTTCAGCGGGAGGACAAAAGTGAATAAGTAAGCACACAATTTTTTACGAGATATGCTTCCAAGCGATATATAAATAATTATCAAATACATTTTTGGGCAATAAGTGCAGTTTAAATGTGATTTAAAGAAAAGAAATCTATAAATTTATTTTTAAAAAGGGGGTGCCCTAATCTACATGCTTTAAAAACCAATAAGCAGTATTCTTAGATGACCACCACTGCTTCTGAGGTCTACACCGATGTTGTATTATTATTTAAACTCCATATATTTCAATCCTGAACTTTTTTGATAAAAATATATAACATTTTGAAAAATGATATTTTGACGTGTTCTTGCTGGGCTTCCGTAGAAAGTTGACTGCTCTGGCGTTATGCAAGTAAGTAATGGTGCAAAGATCAGGAATCGATACAATCAAGTACCACACCACACAAGTCGATCGAGTCTGCTATACAGTGGTTTCAGATACACCATAGAATTACCTTTTCAACCATGCAAAATCCAGCTGTATACCTTTCGGGTGCAAGGGTTAGCATATTTTCTACCTTGGTTCCCCGACTATCTAGGACTGCTTACATGCGCGAGACGGGGTAGTTAACCTTAGGGAAAATCCTTCTACTATCTCTTCCTTGGTTTTATTGCTCGGCTTAATCTCCCGATTCCCCACGAATAAGCTAAGAGTAGCTACATATGTCATAAACAATGCAAAAACGCCCCCGAATCGATTACGATTCAGTTACGATATCCAAGAATGCCTTAGGAATTTGGTACGAATCACGCACGATTTTTCGAATCGGGGAATTCGTGGCCAAAGTTTTGAACAGTTCAAAACTTTCGAGCCGAATTCTCGATAGACCTACGAATTGCAAGAACTCACTACGGACTGTGCGAATCAGTTAAGACCTTCACGAACTGAGTACGATTCAGCCACGAATCCAAATATTTGTCAATTCGTGTCAATTCGTGGGATTCGGGGCCTGTGTGGAATAGGGGTAATAGGGGTATTACCTACGGAGTATATATTCCGCAGCTTATTCGTTTTGCGAACGTATGCTTGATTGGTAGTGATTTCAACGACAGAAACCAATATTTGACTGCTAAGTTTTTAATACAAGGTAATCAATATCATAGACTAAAGTATTTTCTAAAGTCTACTGTTGATTGTTAAATGCAATATTGTTTAATAACTCTTCTGCAACTGGGCATATCAGTGCCAGTAGAAAGCTGGTTGCTTTACTTTGTATTCCTGATGATCTGTGACTGTTAGTGCATCGTTGCTCTTCTTCACGGTGCCGTTGATTCGGAATGCAGTGTTTGATTGTGGTATTTCTTGATCATACTCGCTTACGCTTTGGTGGTTTCAGGCAAGAAGATTTTTAAAGGCTTTATTTGGAAGAACTGTTTTTGGCCATGTAACCTTGGCATGCAACGGACTGGAACCATTTGAAAAAGTATTGAAAAGGGCTCGTTCCGACATACGTGCTTTCATCTCACGTGATGTAAATGCATTTTTCTGTGTTACACAGACCACTTTTTGCAGGTAGTCTAGAATATATCAAGATAACTGCCGTGTAAATAGATAGATAAAATAGCTTAACCCTTAAAGCGCAAAGAAAAAAAAATGCATCTGCAAATGTCGTCTGCTGAAGTCGTCTGCTGCAAATAATTGCCTAACATAACTGACGAATAAAGTATAGAAGCAAACAGCGTGAACCCAGAACAGACTGCTCCTATAGGAGCAGTCTGATCTGGGCCCACACTGTTTGCCATAGAGGCTTCTTAAACATTTCAGCAGACGAGAAAAGCAGACGACTTTTGTTGCGATTGGCATATAAAGGGTTAAGATGCTGATAGTGATTAGTTTTTTATCAGAAGTGGTGATGTTGAGAAATGTAAAAAGTTAACAGATAATTGACTTAACCCATTGAAACCGAGTATATTTTCCCATTCTTATCAATAGATTTCCCCATACTTATCAAATGGGCGAGTTCATTTCCGATTTCAGGGCGGTATGTTCTATCTGTATTAAATTTTCAGCAAACATTCTGATAAAATAGTGTACATTCGGCGTCTAATTTTGATCTGCAGTGTTACCGAACAGAACAATACAGAGCAGAACTTTCTTGAAAACTATATATCTCAGGCCACAACCAGGGGATAAACGCATACATAAAATGATGCAGAAAAAAGACAGTGTGCATTAATAAAGTGCACTGTGACATACAGTATTATTGTACGTATAGCCAATATATCAAAAATCAACAAATGACAGAAAATGAACCTTTTCTAACAGTGGATATAAACTTTATGACAAAATATGTGAATAAGTTGGCAAAAAAAAATCTGTGCAAACTGATTGGTTGAGAAGCACAAAAAGGGGCGGAGTAAAGTATAGATAGAAATACAGATCAATTTGAATATCAAGATTTCGACTTCGTTTTTATATAACATGCATTGCTTTCCTAGCTCGCTCAACATTATGTTTCCTTGTTTGGTGAAAGTGCTAAAATAACACCACAATATTTAAAATCAGGATAGATATAAATTTAATGACCACCTAAAATAGAATAAAATTTAGTCTTGTCGAGTAACAATGATCATCATTTCTGTTTTTCAAACTTGATAGTTAAGTGTCATATATTTTTGAGTATACAAAGAACATATCTTAATTATATCGAAAATCCTTTTCATCTGTTCCCAAAAACAACGGTATCGTCAGCGTAAAGCAATACAAATAAAATGTTATATCGTCCTATTGCACCTTTCATTGATATTCTAATGAGCAAATTGTTGTATGGTTTGTGCATCTGTACAGACACATACACCATACAATAGCTTACACATATTTGGACTTAAAGTTAACACTGATGCAACTTTTGTCACATAGGAAAGTTTCTAAGCCTTTTAAGAACAAGGCAAATAATTACTGTAGAGTTTTTTTTCCCTGTAATAGAGATCAACAGTATTTCAGTACGAATGAAGGAAAGAAAACCAGAAAGATTAAGTACAGTTTGTTTCCTTGTCGTTCTAATCATTCATGAATCATATTTGGTATCATTTCTACGCATAATTTACTACTTATAACTTCCTATAATGTAGTACATGTACGTTTTACAGTGACATTGAGAAACCAAACGTATCAGATTCTGTGGATTTGGGCGTGTGCCCCGAGCATATTAAAATAGCGAATGGTGCATATATTCTACATATTTACAGAGTTATATCTATGTTATATGTCTATTGGTACAGTCTTATTTGTGCATTCTTCAATATTGACATACATTTACTACCATGTATTCCAGCTTAAATTTCATTGATTTCACTAATAGGCCAGCACACGGGTTTTGGTACTTATCGCATCAGCGAGTAGAGAAGGATCAGACGAGCCTGTGCATACACACAGTCTCGGCAGAACCATCACTTCTTGCATTCATACTGTATGGATATAGGGGAAAACTCAGACTAAATATTAGATCTCTGCGCATATGCGATAAGAACAAAATCCTATGTGCTGGCCTATAAATGATTCATAAGATTGATAGAGTTTTGTTGACAAAAAAAATAGTAGTTTTACTGAGTACAGTACAAAGGACAGAATATATTACAAAAGTTTGTTATTGCTGTAGCAATATCCTCCCGCCAGACGCTTACAAATATATGTTCTTGCAAACAATTTTAAGCCAGTTCAGCAGTCTGATCTGGGGCCGTAGTGTTAGTTTCTATCATCAAATCTAGTCTGATAGGCACATGTATATATACAGCGGACGTATTTTCAGAACAAATTAGTGGCATAAGATATATAGAAAAGTACTACTCCAAGTACCATACCATAAGAGAATCAAAATTTATGCAGACATAAACATTTGTTGAAAAAGATATGTGAAGTTTTTTTTTGTTTTTTTTTGTTTTTTCATTTTTAGTTACAGTGCAATTTCTTTGTACATTGTAAACACATGTACTATATTGCGCTTGTCTAAGATTTATATTTTTCTAATGAAAACATTTTTCCAACGTGCAATGCTACATGTATGTGTTACCATTTTGTCATGAGTCTTATCTTCAACTGTGTTCTTGTGTTGTTATGTGTTCTTGGTATTCAATGAAGGCGAGGTTGTGATATAATATTCCATTGTCTTGTCAAATGTCAGTTATTGTTGTTTATTCATTGTTTGTTGTTGCTCCAATTGGATGCGGGATTTTGGGTACGGTCCTTTTGTGGTGTGGTGCCTGGTGTCCTTTCTAGTTTAACAATTATCTTGCTGAGGAAGAGAGAGTTGGTTGCTATATATAATTACGGTGGGGCTGTCTGTGTTCTACTGCTCTTCCTCACGGTGTCGTGGGTTGGTCTGAGGTCTGTGATTAGGGGCGTATCTAGTCTAAAATTCAAAGTACGCATTGTGGAACAGGCTGAATGCATGCGAAAAAGGAACATATACAAACAGCGTAGACCCAGATGAGACGCCGCAAAATGCGGCATCTCATCAGGGTCTGCGCTGTTTGCCAAGATAAACACATCTTGGTAATGGTAGATTATAAAAATTGTATTTGACCAGGTCCTCATTCACTTTGCGTTAATTGTTAGGTGCCTATGAGGAGGTGATACCAACTTCATCACAGATGCTGTCAAAATTGGATTTAGAGAGATTAAGTTTGGTTCTACGCGCACATTTATACACATAACACTAAGAATTCAGCAGAATTGTGATGGAAAATTCCCATATTTTTTTTTTGGTCCATATGTATACGCAAATGTTTTTGCGCATACGTGGCTACGCCCCTGATGATTATGGTATTTCCTGGTCATACTCATTTGCTTTTTCACTAAGCTAACAATCACAAAGCTACAAAATGTATCATTGAAGTTTGTATCAGGATATTTGCCATTTAACTTCCAGGGATATAGGATACTATTCATTTTACTTCCAGGAATATGGAATACTGTGTAATAATTTCGTTACTTTCAGGGATATTGAACATTTAGAAAAATTGATTATGGGGATATTTGCCACTTTAAAAACTTGCCTGTTTTCTTCACTTGGCATCCCCTATACAAGCCTCATCATTACAGATGGATTGCTCTTCGATACAATTCTATACTTATTGTATCAACATGCATGGGATAATCAATCAGAATATAAGGTAAAACGCTTAGCCCACATGGTAATTTCGCATGTTTTTGACGTCAGCTGAAAAACATCTTTCAGGATTATCATCAGAGTGTCAAACAGGTTGGATCCATATCAGGCCCGACATTTTGTCAGAGCTGATATGGGTCCAACCCGTTTGCATTAGACAAAGATGTAAGAAACTAATTTTTGATAAAACCCAGTTATTATCATTTATCAGTGCTATTATTATCGTCTGAAACTCCCCATTTATCAAATCTCTCGTTTTTCGAAAGGACAACAACAAATTTTCCTGACAAAAATTATGTTAACACCTGTTTAACATGTTTGATAACCACAACAAAGCTTTCGGTAGCCAAATATATCTATACAAAAAACAATGTTCATAAATGTTTCGATAACCACAACAAAGGTATCGGTGTTCGGAAAAAAAGTTTTTGCGTAAACCACAAACATAAGATTTGAAATATTGATATTTAATGCGCTTCGTGCACTTTTGGCCTATTATATTTTGGATGGTACAACGAAAGACGCGTAAATGAAGATAAACAACGAGAATACATACTTAGTAAGTACCAGGCGAATGTTTATTTGCTAGACAAGTATCATGTTATATTATCGTATTGGTCACATGAAACAAATATATAATGAACTAATCTTTGATAACAATATGTTAAATGAGTTTTCTAAAATGATTAGAATAACCATTTCATCCTCTTTTTTCATGTATTCTAGTACTTGCATTGCATTTTTTTAAAATAAAAACGGACAGACTGAAAAAAGGGAGCGACAATAATTGTTTAGTGATCTACTTTCCCAAAAGTGTTGCTAAATGAATGGTGAGTATGAACATGCTATTTATTTATTTATTTTTTGCCAAAGGCAAATGTTTTTATTCACACGAGGCTCCTCACTGAGGAGATGGAAATGTAATTTTGGGAGCTTTCGAGATGTTTGGTTGATTTGGACAGCGTACGCCGTTATTATTAGGATGTACATAAAAAGGAAACGTTATTGGATTCTATCTAATACATGAATGCACCAAAGCATGAAAACATTGATACCCGATGCATAAGCTACAAGCCAAAACCAGGACAACCCTGCTAAAACGAGCAGTCACACCTTAGCCGTCACTGCTAAAGTGACGACAGTCTAAAGTTCGCATCAACCCAGACAACCTCAGTTGACGAATGATCCTACGTCGTATCACGTGTGCGGACTGGCACAAAAGTTATGACGATGATCGATCAGAAGTGGTAGCTTAGAACACAGTATTAGAATCTGGTATGGAAGAATGTTAAGATAGATTAGCACTGTGGATAACATGAAATATAAGTAAAGAAGAAGGCAAAGATCAGGAATCGATACAATATAGTACAACATCTGACAGGGACACCATATGGCAAGGTGACAAAAACATAAGATAACATCACACACAAAAGAGCCAGGTTAGCTCTTTCCCAGCATGTGATCATAAGGCTGTAAGGAACAGACAAGATATCATAACAAAGACAAACATGAAACATAAATAACAAAAATAGAGCCACAAAAGAGGTCACAAAAGAAGCACCGCCTTGGAACCGTCAGTAAAAAATACTTGAGGGCTTAAACATGTTTAACGGTACCAACCTCATCCTTAATATTGGCTTGGATCAAGACACGTAGATGTTTGGTTCGCATGTAAGGTCCCTAACTTATCGATGCATCATCTAGTACATACAAATCAAGATATACAATGGAGATAAAACAATGAGGTACATACAACTGAATACCGGAGCAAATGAGATCCAAAAGTTAACCCCGGTGGGCATGACCAAAGACACGGCATCATGACCCAACCCTCTCATCTATAGATAAGTCCTTAAGTCGGAACCACCATAGATTCTGAGGTCTGACCCAACGGCGTGCAATTAAAGAGCAAAGCAAAGTTGTCAACAGTGATTGGGTTGCAGTATGTCGCAATACATTAATGTTATAACCAATATTTTTGTGAGAAATTATTTAACGAAACTGCGCTGAAAAATTATTAGTGCCAACAATTTTCTTTAATTTATACACCAAGTCGTCATAAAACTCTGGCTCTGAAAGTCCCTGGCGCAAGAGAGGCTTAATTCCGACATGGAAATTAGATATCAAATGATACTATCAGAGATAAAATTTAGAAAAAAAAGTTTTTCTGATAGCCTTGTTAAAGAAGTATCTGAGTTAAAAATTATTGAAAGTGTTGAATTCTGCAACATGGCTGTGTAGATGCTCTAGTAAATCGGATTAGTTCAGAAATCTAAACTCGATAGGGTGTAGAGCGAGGAATATCACTATCTGAAAATGGGGAATTGACAATTTCAAAATCAAAATCGTCACATTTATCAATAACGCATGTTGAAACAATATATGCGTATGCATTAGAATCGCTGTAGAAAGAATGTGAAAAAAAAACAGTACCAATTGGCCCGCATTCTCTGTCATTTCAGCTTGGTCGTCTCTGTTTGCCAAAGTATACAAAGGAAGAATTGTTTCTTTTTTGCTTGTTTGTTTTTTGTTGTTGTTGTTTTTTTTGTTTTTGTTGTTTGTTTTTTTTTTTGGGGGGGGGGGGTTGCTAGTACATGTATGTCGGTTTATCATTCTGAACGTGTGCAATACTGACAATGTCTTCAGTCTTCTTTGTCAATGACATTCCAGCAAAGGCACTGAAAATGGTCGAGGGTTAGAACGAAGACTTTTATATGATTTTCGAAATGATTCCGCAATCGCCTCTCCTCCAATGACTGAAATTGGATAATAGGGAACACTTAGCTTTACGTGCTAAAGCGTCGGTTCTGCTGTTGTTGTTGCTCCAATTTTTTGTGAGTTATTTGTGTCTGGTTCTTGTTTTGTTGTCGTTTCTAGTTTTGCAATCATCTCGCTTGGGAAGACAGAGCTGCTAGTAGCTTTATTCGAATGATCTTTTAATTGCATGTAACTTTGATGTTCTGTCGCTCTTCTTCACGGTTCGGTCTGCGGTGTGTGATTGTGGCAATTCCTGGTCATACGCTCTTACTTTTAGAGCACCAGAACCACATAACTCAGACAGGCAACAAAAAAATCTCAGATCAACCTGCTCTTAAAAGAGCATTCTGATCAGGGAATACAGTAAAACCTGTGTTCACGGCCGCTCAAAAATAGCCAAACAGAGATCTTAATGGCACATGGTAGCACTTAAGGTCAAGCGCATTGCAGAATGCTCCCTTTGGAGCATTCTGCAAATGATCTCCATTAAGCGTGAATTGGTCTTGAAAACCAATTTAAGGTCTCTTTGAGAGTGGACGTTTTACACAGGTTTTACTGTATGTGTTTGCTTTTTAAAGGGAATTATTTATTGATAACTTAAACACCAACAACTAGAAGCTTTCATTTTAGAAATTCAGACCTTTATAGAGTGTGTGGTAGCTTATCTTGAGCTGTTTCACGGGAGTATATTGCTAAATTGCTAGTTGCGTGGTTGTAAGAGTTTAAGTACGAACACAATACATTGGTGATTGACCCAGATAAACCATATGTTCCAGCAAGAGTGTTCAAAGAAGTAAAGTAATTTTTCAACAAAACCGAGCTGTTTAGATTCAAGTTATTGCATCTAAATGGCGGCACAAGTGGTTTACACCGAGCAACTAGCGTATACTAGAAATCTATTTGGAATTATGTCTGTAAGGACTCTTTTAGTGTTTTGTTTTGTTTCGGTTGATGCTGTATGTCCCAGTAAACAAATATTAGTCTTTTCGGGTCGTTTTTTTGGTTAAACCAGTACTAAACTTGGAAGACTACGTGTAATGAATGCCTTGTACAACTTCAGTGTATGTTTAAAATCTGACTTGAGACGATTTGTTTGAGTACTTACAGAATATGTAAGAAAATAGTATTTAATCGCGCACTCGCATCCAGATGACAGTTTTCTATTGGCTAAATCTTCACCAGAGTGCTTACTACTCAGACACAATTCTCAAAGTTCTCTTATAAGTAAATGGAGGACGACTTCTGCTACATGGACATACCTATGACACGATGAGGAACTAATTACATAAACAATAATTAATGAATAAAAGTACAACTGATACAAAGAAAATGGGACAAACATCTCACCAAGAAACCCATCTTGTCCTACCAAGAGTTGCGATAGAGTATATCATATGACAAAAATAGTAAAGGACGGTTACATTGTGCGCAACAAATCGACGATCACGAGGTTTCCTTTTTTCAGCAAACAATTTTTGGCGACCGTCGCTAATACTTTTTATAGAACTTTTCTGATTATTCAACGACTGAGGCGTTGAACTTCCTCGCGAGATGGTCAAAAATTCTTTTCCCATTTAAAATTGGTAATCGTAAAGTTTCACGAGACATGACCTTCAGATAAGAGTGTGTAATGGATTTTCATTCAAATGTCTTATTTCGCAAATCAAGACATATGTTTTGGATGCTCAAAAGAACAACTTTATTGAGACAGGTCTTACGAGCACCCAAAACATATGCTTAGCTTGACAGGAAAGAAGAAAAATACGATCAAAATCTTTGCTTATCTGACCTTATGGCAAAGATTCAACAATCGGTGCGCAAGACCTACGATAAATCTGATAGGCAGGAACGGATTTTTAAAAAATTCTTCCTGGTGTTTTGATTGGTCGATTTGTCTTCGCTATTAATAGATTTTGAGGTCGTGAGGAGAAGGGTTCATCGATAGGTAAATACCGACGAAACCTCCGCTTGGGGAGATGCAAGAAACCGGGACTTAACAACAGTTTGCATGTTCTTCATAAAGGGGCTTAAGCGGTCAACATGTATTGAACACAACCATAAACAATCGGGAAAGCCCAGCCCAATTCGAGAATTGGATCAAGCCTCGGGTGTACGTTAGGTGCATTACGCGTAGTACTATATACGAAAAAGCTCAATTTTGTTAGCCGGAACTGGCGTAGGGAAAATAATTTCTGTACCATGTGGGTTCAGATCTATCAGATCCATTTTAATTTACCCTAAAAGTTTAATCAGCAGAATAAATGAAGTTTATATATTTTTCAATAAAATATCGCTATAGCGATATTTAATTAAAAACATATACTTCATTTATAACCGTTTGTTTTGCTGCAATGACACTTGTTATTGTGTTGGCATGGTTTTTGTGACGTCAGCGTCACGTTATCAAAGTAGATTCTCGATGTACATCCGAGGTCTGATTCCACGGAATTCCACGGAATTGGCCGAGGCAGTTCTGATTGCACCATAAACACCTAAGGCAAAGCCGTGGTATGGGCGAAGGGGTGTCTCGTATGTAATGGTCGTTCAAACTTTGTATAACTGATATGGTTAAGACCTGATATAAAACATAATTTTAATTTGATTTAATTTTGTGAGATATGCTTGTATAGCTCAGATTTCCAGGTTATAAAACGTTTTTCATGCTCAACTAAGCATAAAATTTATTTTGCTTCTAAATGGTAAAATGTCAACATTTTAACATTTATTAGCTGGACAGGGTGTTTTAAACGGGGGGGGGGGGATAAGTATCGTAACTTTTATGAGCAGTTGAAATTTAATGCTCAGATGATGATTTAAGCATGAAATAGATATAATCAGGCACCGTTGTTATAAAACTGTTGTCAACCCAAAAATGCCATGAAATTCACCTAAACTGCTAACAATCGTTGAAATTTTAACATTTGTTAGTTGGATAAATACATCTGAGAGTTTTGAAGCAAAAATGATATACAATTTACAACATATAAGTTTTTATGAGCAGCTGAAAGTTCATGCTCAATTGAGTTGAGCATGAAAATATTTTATAAACTCGGGTCAAGAATTATTTAGCTACACTGAAAACTGTCTACTTTTGATTGGAACGGCGAAACTATAATGTTAGTTGTAAGAACAAAGAAACGGTACAATTCCAGAAAGTGACTGCAACCGCTGGGAAGATATGCCTTTATGTCGATAAACTAATTAAACAATAGTTTAACTTTTATTAGAACCCACCTTGCTGACGTCAGAAGACATGCTGTGCCGACATAATGACATCACGTTTTTCATTGTCTCGTTTGTTGTTTTGTTAATTGGCAATTTTCCTAATTAGACTAATTAGATGCGTAGGTACATTTCAATTCCAAAGTGCAGTAACACAGCTGGGTACTCGAATGATTCCAAAATACTGTTGCTCACAACTACTACGTCATTCACTAACTGAACCAGGTCATTGGGTTATAGTAAGTACATATCAAAGTAAGAAAGGTGGTAATGATCAGGAATAGATACAATCAAGTACCTGACCTGACCCAGGATACCACTTGGGAAAGTGACAAAACATAATTAAACATCACTAACGAAAGCCAAGAGGTCAGCCAAACAGAAATGAGAGTATGACAAACACAAAGTACGAAAGAGAGCAAAGATCAGGAATCGATACAATCAAGTTCCACACCTGGCCCAGGATACCAATGGGAAAGTGACAACTTCACAATTAGACTTCACAAACGAGAGGCAAGAGGTCAACCCTTTCACAGTAGGTGACCGCAAGGCATCAATAAACAGACGTGCAAGAAAGCATAACAAAAACAAGACAGAAATAACATTAAATGATCGACAAAAGAAGCACGGCATTGGAACGGTCAGTAAGAATATTTTACTGCAGGGCTTGAACCGGTTTCACGGCATACAACCTCACTCTTAGTTCAGATGTTCATCAAGACACATAGATGTTTGGTTTGCTTGAAAGACCCATAAATTATCAATGCATCATCTCCTAGAACATATAAATTAAGATATAAAAAGGAGATAAAGCAAAGATAAGGACTCAACAGTAAATAAAACTGAATACCGGAGCAAAAGAAATCCAGTGGGCCTGACAACAGCCAAAGCATCAGGCCCTACCATCTCATCAATAGATAAGTCTTTAAGTCGGTACCGTCATAGAGTCTGAAGGCCGACCCGCCGGCGTGCAATTAAAGAGGAAAGCAAAGTTGCCAACCGTGATTGGGTTGACCACCAAGCATGCAGTCTGTTGTAATACATTTATGTTATAGCCAATCTTTTTATAACGCATACATAACACAAATGATCCACAAAAGAAGTGCCGCCTTGGAATGGTCAGTAAATATATTTTACTGGAGGGCTTAAGCCGGTTTCACTTTAGTTCAGATGTGGATCAAGGCACATAGATGCCCAGGGGGTACTCTGATTTTTCCATACATACATAGGCTCGGATCATTTTTTTGGGTTCAAAATTTAAAATTTCAATATTTTTGGGGGTTTCAGAAAAAATTAATATTTTGGGGGGTATAAGGATTTTGTGGATATTTTTGGGGGGTCATCACAAAATTGGACAATTTTTAGTGGTCATTTCTATGCATATAAGGGTCTTTTTTTAAGGTCAAGGTACAGAATCAGGAATATTTTTTTGGGGTTGCCAAAATTTTAAACATTTTAGGGAGCTTGAAATTCCTGATATTTCTTTGAGGTAGATGGTAGATGCTGGGCTCGAGCCTACTAATGATGAAAACATGAAAGTTCCCCACCCCCCTCCCCGTGGCCATAGATGTTTGGTTTGCATATCTTGGCATTTTAACATGTATTAGCATTATAAATGTAAATATAATGTCTTAGAGTTTGAAGGCAAGAAAGTCTTTATGTTTTAGCATTTTAATTTTTATGAGCAGTTTAAATTTCATACTCGGTTGAGCTGAGCATGAAAAAAAAGTTTATAACCTCGAAGCATGGTCATCAATAGAGCAACTTATGTAGGCTCACCATTCCCAAAAGGAGCATTCCAAGCCTTAGGGTCAGTGGCCTTTGCGTTCTAGAGAAGATTTATGAAGAGTTTTTACATTACATGGGCATAGCAGCCATTTCAGTCATGTGACCTAGACATAATTATAGTCATATTAGGGCGCCTCACTCGATGGATGACCCAGCCCAAGTACAAAGAATTATAAACATTTGTTAGAAAATGTCTAAAGACGAGAAACAAATGGTTATCGAATCAAACTAAATGTCAAGAAAGGCTAACATGGCTAAGAGAACTGAATTTACCAACTTTGCCATAGACACTCAGAAGTAATTGTTAAATACACCATTTGGTTAAAACTCATCTCAGAACCTATATTTTATGGTGATTTAGTTTATAAGTCCAGACGAATTGTTGGAAACCTAATTTTAGTGATCAATTCAAAAAGATTATTAAGCGTTATGTAAAGGTTGGATATAACTTGGATGTCATGCGACAGTCTGCATGCCTGGTTTTAAACCCAATCACGGTTTATAGCTATGGTTTCCTTTTCAATTGTACGACTCAGACTCCGTGACGGCTCTGACGTAAAGCTTTAATCGATGGGTTGATGCCTGATGCTTATCTGTAGCTGGACCCACCGTGGCTCAACTCGAGGTTTTCTTTAGCTCTGACTATCTGTGAGTTGTGAGCCCTTTTCTTTGTTTCATCATAGTGTGTTTATTTGATTAGAGTGTTTCTCCATGATGATATACTGCAAAAGTCAGATGACTTCTATTCGAGCTGAACATTTCTTGTACTTCAACACCAACAGAATCTAGGGCGAACATTTGGTACCAGTAAAATTCATTTAATCACCCCGGTGGCTCAGGCTGCTGTCCATTGTTGTTGACTTTTTGTTTATTGTTACTCCCTTTGTGGGAGTCTGTTATTGTTCTATGTTTTGTTGTACGTTACTTTATGCCCATTATAGTTTTGCAATCATCTTGATGGGGAGGAGAGAGCTGGTTGCTTTGCTTTGTTTGTCTTCCTGGTTTCTTGTGTTGGTTATGTGGCTCTTCCTCGTGGTGCCATGGGTTTGTCTGCGGTTTGTGATTGTGGTATTTCCCGATCATGTTCAGTTACCTTTTATATATTTTAGAAGAAATAGATATTAATATAATATCAATCTATATGGGTATATGATTTGACTCAATTATTCAAGATAGCAACACATATAGAGGATATAATATTGGATAAATTTTGTCTAGTTGTGAATGACAATAATACCAGAGGTCATATTTTCAAGTTCCATAAGCCAAGGTGTCGAAAACATTAGACATAATAGACCATTCCCAGTACGTTGCATCGACGAATGGAATATATTACCAAACAATGTAATTATCGTATTCAGGAACTTCTGGAAACCTTGTTTTAATTTAAAAATGCAGCATTAAACATGATAAATTGTGAGCAAAAACAAATCCATTAAATTGCGTAGTTTGGGATAGAAAAATCCATCCCTTGTTTTTTTTCGCTCAGTTTTAACGTTTTCGTTAATATTTATGAATATGGATATTAGATAACTTGCATATCCAACCACTTATTATAACTGATATATTCAGGGATTAATGTGGTACTAAGTTTCACTGATTAAAGCTGTTGGTAATGGTTCTTATTTAGGAGTAAATTATTTTCGCATTTTCTGATACAGGGTTCAAAATGTCATATTTGGCGAAATATACCCGACAAAAAAAGAAACGTACCACTAAGATTTTCCCATTAAGATCTCCTTTAAATACGAAACTGTTAATTGTCATGAAAAAATTATTTCTGATCAAATTTTACTAAAATTTGAATGTGACATAGTTGAGTATCTGTACGTTCCCTGTGTAGACACAAAACACATCAAAGCGAAGGGTAAAGGAGTTTTGAAGCGTTAATTCAACGCTACTGTCTTCATGAAATTCCGAGTATGTTTTACATTAGCAAAGTATGAACACGATATGATGTCGTTATGTGAGACAACCAATGTGTTTATTGATGGTTTTTTTTGTTATTCCAAAATCCATTTTCATCACTTAGGAACGTTTAAATTGATTAAAACAATGTTGAAATCTTTAAATGTTCGTAAGGTTAATCTCCAGTGTGAATCGTTATCCAAAACATGGGCAACCTAGTGTTCAATTATCGCAAATGATGAATTTTAAGATAAAATTTGCAAAGAATAAGTGTCTGGGTACAATTTGGTCTACTGAGATGAATATCCAATTGCTTGAACTTATCCAGTAAAAGAGCATTATAAAAACGCTTATTTCCTGTGACTTTACAATTTGACCCCCACTTGGTTCATGACCAATTTTCTTTAATACAATTTCGACACCTGATTGCAAAAGACATGTGACGCAGCAGTACCTGACATACCTTTAAACTGATATGAACTAAATTGGCCTATCACTTGTGATCTTCCTGAGAGTCGAACAGTTCTAAGTGGTGTGTTTCTTTTTTTGTCGGGTATGAACACATCAACTAATTAGACGTGTTTGGCGAGTGCTTTCAAAAGTTGAATAGAAATGCGAAAGAAGGGCTTCATAACGAGTAGCCCTGCTTAAAGTGAAAAAGACACTATCTAGACCTCAGCTGCCAGACGATGCTTAGAAGCACTTAGAATGTTTCAAGGAGATTCTTTTTATCAAAATACATATTAGGCTCCTATCCGTTTTGGACATTGTGCAATGATGTTCTACAGAATTGTTGAGATAGTGTGTTTTCACTAGAAATAAGATGACCACCAGAGCTGTAGATAAGAAATATCTTCAAACGGCATCTCCTCCTGAACCACTGGTCCAAATTCAAAATACTGTCATAGGAATATACCTCATAATACCCTCTACCAAAATTGCCTAAATGGCTCCAGTTCGTTGAACAAGATGGCCACCGGAGATGTAAATAAGAAATATTTCGAAACGACATCTCCTACTGAACCACTGGTCCTAATTCAAAATAATTCGCATGCGCGGATACAGAAAATTTTGTCTGAGGGGGTCCAATACTGACTTTTTTTTTTGGGGGGGGGATAGAGAGGATCGAAATGCCACTGAAATTGGGCCATCATCGGCCCGCCAGCGAAACGCCATTGAAATGGCGTTCGCTGGCGTGCCAATAATGGCCCAACATTGAATGCTGGCTTGGTAGCTTTGTGATTCTAGGGGATCCGGATCAAAATTGCTAGGAAACACTATATTTTTGTGGTTTTTCAGAGGGGGTCCGGACCCCCTGTCTCCCCCTCGGATCCGCCCATGATTCACACAGCTGTTCCTCACATTGCTATCTACTTAAAATGTCCAAACTGTTTGGCTTCGTCGAACAAAATGGCCACCAGAGCTATAAATATAAAACAATTTACAAACAACATCTCCTGCACTTCTTGCCCAATTTCTCAATAATTTTACCCTGATTTCCTTCATAAGACCCTCTTCCAAATTTGCCCAAACGGTTCCACTCAGCCAAACAAAATGGCCTACAGAGCTAAAAAAAGAAATAACTTTAAATGACATTTCTTCCTGAACTGCTGGCCAAAATTTAAAATAATTTCACACAATTGTTTCTCATTAGCCTCGCTACGAAAAATGCCCAAAATACATGTATTTCACACTGCAGAACAAAATACTGACCAGAGATAAATAATAGAAGAAAAAATGATAGTGTTAGGGTATTGCTTGGTAGCAAGTATAGCATATCTATATCAATTCTGGCGACTGAAAATATGAGTCAGATGAAGTTTATGGTTGAAAATATACAACCTATGAAAAAGACTCCATAGGTTTCATGCTTTGTTACATTACATGCGGCTGTACTCCTTGAAATTGATTTATCTTGTCACGAAGCATGGCTGGTATAAACAATATTGACCCGACCACCATCGCTTTAGAACTTTGTGGCTAAAGCTTTTAACAGCTATCACACATTGTGGTTACCCTATCACAACTGTACCTGCGTATCCTACACCTACGCTGTGTGTATCTCGCGCTGTGGTGATAAGATGGCTCCAGTAAGCTACCACCTCAACAAGCAAGAAACACATTGTACCTGAAATAATCAGTGGATCGGTTAAGTCACATTATGAGAAAGAAAAACAATTACCTCATAACCCTTGTATAAGCCAGGGCCCGGAATTACAATGCCGCCTTAAAGTTAAGTACGACTTAAGTTAAGTATTGATATTTCAACTTGTTATATTAAATGTTTAATAAAATGCCAGGATTGATGCAGTATTTATGGTCAATGATATCATTGTGATCTACAGAAAAAAAAATGAAACTATTTTGATTTTGATCAGTTGGAAACGTTATTTTGCATCCTAAAAAATCAAAGCTTAAATTAAGTTTTCCTTTACCTGAAAGATGCATTGTATATTTGGGCTCTGAACCCCCAAAACAGATACTTTTACAAACAGTGACGACCCAGATGAAATGCCACAGAATACGTCATTTCATCAGAGTCTACACTGTTTGCTAAGACAAAATCGACCATCAGAGAAGACATTACAAAATTTGCTGGAAGAATGTTGTAGACCTTCAATACATACAATGGACCTTTCTGACTTTATTTTATGTAGGAAAAGGGTTGAGAACCAAATTAATACTGGATCCCAGTGGCTGCTGCTGATGCCTGTTGTGATTTATAAAAATTGAGCCAGCAAATGATATGCTGGTACTTATCTCATTGTCGAGCATCGAAGGCTCAGATGAGCATGCGCAAAGGAGCTTTCATCGCGCTCGCGCATACAGACTGGATATATATGAACGTCCATACCAACTGTTAGAACTCTAGTCCTGCGTGGGCGTCTAAAGTTATGCGATAAGTGCAAACATCGCAAGACTTGTGCCAGTTACACATATTTAATACCCGAAGACTGCCATGGACAGGTCGCCAGACAGGAAGTTGCCCGGATTCAAGAAGGAAGGTCACTGTTGACACGGCAGTCGTGACAGCTTACTGTCAACGCGTTGTGCAAATCAACGGACGAAGCGACAATGCACAAATGTTTACCTATTACGAAATTGCATTGGCATACAAATGCATTGATGGTAAAGGCACGGATTGGATTAAACCTCTGCTCAAACATCTATACTGGCCAAATCGCGAGAAAATCCGATTGTGTTGCCTGCGAGCAACAAATGGACAGATCTGCCTGCGCATCAGCCAGTCCGGTCTGCGTCTTCCAGAACATTATAGTTGCTAAACTAAATTTGTTACATGCAAAATTTCAATAGTAGAATTTTAGCGGCGTCGTCAATATGCTTTAAACGCAAATCCGCTGCTATTATACGAGTGGCGATTGCTAAGTTCGAATTGCTTTTTACTGAAACCACATACGATGCGGCTCGGTGTCAAGTTTTGGTCCTCCCATTCATATACATTTACGCTCGCGCGTTTTTGCTGCTGGCGAGACTGCACAGACCCAAAGGCTCGCCTGAGACTTCCATGGTCACGTTATGTGATAAGTACCTTTTTCAATAAAACCTGATCACTTGCACCCCGCCACTATATGCTTTAAAAATTAGGCATATTCTTGTTTAAATATTTGTCAAATAATTATTAGACTAGTCAATATATCTGTAAATGAATCAAACTTCCATTGTGCATTAAATGCCTTTGGCATCAATTATGAGTGTTTGCGTAACTGCAGCAGCTATGAAGGGATGGTTGATTTGTCGCAAATTTTGGGTCTACTAGCTATTTAATTTTGGTTTTGGTCTCGCAAATCTGAGGTCCGTTATAGAGTATCAGGTTATATACATGTACAACGATCTTAGCACCAGTTATGTTGGTTGTGTGAATCTATGGTGTCAATTTAGCCAGTAAAATATATTTAAGCGCTAACCCGGTGATAATAAGGTAATTATGCATGCTGTTCGTTATTTTTGTTGGTCCTATGTGTATGGAGATAAAGCTTTTAGTGTTTGTTATGTGGTGTTCTTTTTACGTTTCACGGAGAAGGAGGAACTGGCTGTAATCCTTCTTGCTTTCTTCAATATGTGCAGGTGGCTTTGTTCTGTATTTTGTGTTTCTTTCCCTTGGTGCCATAGGTTGGCCTGTGATCTATGAGGACCTATTATTAGGATTTTTTTATGTTGTTATTGCAGTAAAGTCTTTGGTCTGTTAAATAATGTATGGCATGTTCTTGCAAATGCAGCAAATTCTGGTGCCTCTTAAAAGAATTGGTTAAAGTGCAACTTAATCGGGTACAACTTACATAAAGTTTGTTGGCGTAAATACCAAAATCCTGATATAAGTAATGGACGTTAAGTTTTATTCAAACATACATACCCATATGTACGGTGGGCTAGACGAGTGTCTTGGGTTTTGTCTGTACTTTTATCAACGGCCGTATTGCTAATGCTTCGCCAAAAGTTCTTCTGAGTCATCGATGATATGCATTAGCTTCATTAAGCAAGTATATCAGATCTTCGTGCACATGTACTTATCGTATAGGCAAAGCAGCGATAGCTTGGTTTTCAAGACCAATTATCGCTTAATGCAGGTCAAAAGTATTGCAGACAACTCAACAATACTTCTCCAAAGGGAGTATTCTGCAATACTTTCGACATGCATTAAGCTACCATTTGTCATTACGATCTTTGTTTTGTCGATTTTTCAGTGACCGTTTTACACAGGTTTTACTGTAATGGCATTTATCACATATGCGTAAGTCCATGTTCTAGACGATTTTTTTGTTTGTTTTCTTTTCTTATGTTAAAAGGTTCATTAATTTGTTCCTGTAAATAGAAGGTCTTGTTTGGTATAACCATATTCACGAATGCATAACAAGCATAGCAATTAGACCCTTTGCCCTTTTAGTGAAAGTCTAATATTCATAATGCAACAACAGTTTCAGACTGGCTGCCGCTTGAGCAAGGTTTCCTTTATCATTTTCTTACTTATAGAACTCTCAAAAGAATGCATTTATTGGATGGAAAGGTTTCGCCAAATAGAATACATATTGCTTTGTCCAGACCAGACCTTACATATGCTAATAAGGGCATGACTAAGGCTCAGATGACGCATCTTGTTTGACATAAGAGCACAAGTACATCTGAATCGAATTTGGTGAAATCCAAGCACCATTTTGTTTCAATTTGGGCCAACAGTAATTGAAATATAAGGTTTGGTATCAAAATGATTGGTTTCAGTACTTTTTAAAGTAATGGCATGTCGTTATCCAAATGAACAAATATCCGACCCAAAGTCCGTATATTGAAATAGATTGGATATACTGTATTCATATTGTGGTCTTTCAAGAATATTGAGTTTTAGCAGAAGGAACAATACTGCATAAGCTATGTTGTGGGGGGATTTAACACACACATACACACACACACACACACACACACACACACACACACACACACACACACACACAACTACTACTACTACTACTACTACTACTACTACTATCACTACATATACTACTACATCTCATTTTTGGAATTAATGATTGCATAATCCGACACTGGCTATTGGAGTGATGATCAGTGTCCAACTAATAAATTCCTTACTCGTGAGAACAAGGTTTACAGACTATGAAAATTTGAGGTAGAAAGTACGACCATTTAGTTTCAGAAGAGTGCAGAAAATTCGGACATACAATACACTACCACGCCTTTTTATAAAAGAGTATGTTAATATTCACTCCGGATAGGTGGCAATCGAAAAATTTCTTAACAATCGACGATCGCGGATCAAAAGTCGATAGAAACGGTGTTTTCGATTGCCATTTGTCGACAGTCGGTCGACAAATGGCAATCGAAAACTCTGTTGCTAGCGATATGTTATCTACGTTATTTGATAGTATATACGTTTTCGATTGCCGCATATCCGGTGTGTTATCAGAGGTGCCTAGTGTTGCTGCAATCGCCTGGTATTGTAAAATATGACAATCCTGAAAAGCATACAGAATTAGCTTCAGGTAGATTGTACTCTTGTTGAAAAAGGTTCTCGTAAAACCAAATGGCATATACTGAAATAAGTCCATACAATATGGTTAGCTCGACATCTAATACCTTACACTAAGAAAAGCGCAAGCAGAAACACTTCAAGCCTCCCCCCGGTGGCTTATGGCTTAGGCTGCTGTCTGTTCTGTTGCTGTTGATTCGTTGTTTATTCTTTGTCTCAATATATATAGTAGTCTGTAATTGTTCTATGTTTTGTTGTGCGTTACTTTATGTCCATTCTAGTTTTGCAATAATCTTGATGGGGAAAAGAGAGCTGGTTGCTTTGCTTAGTTTGTCTTACTGGTGTCTCGTGCTTGTTATGTGGCTCTTCCTCGCGGTCTAATGGGTTTGTCTGCAGTGTGTGATTGTGGTATATCCTGATCATACTCACTTACTATTCTTCATGTACATGAGCAGCGGGGGCCCAGACTAGTCCGCGCATATGCGCAGACTAGCCTGAGCCGCCGCTACTCATATCGCTGCTCAGTAATGCGATAAGTACAGCAAAATTGTGTACCGGCCCATATAAACTTTAATCCTGCTTCATTTGCATAAATGTCATCCCAACTTCCAGACGTTTTCTCTGGTGACAGTCCCTTGGTGAACAGGACAGTATTCTAAATGGAAATTGGTGAGTAATCCTGCAAGCACCGATGGCACTTTAGAAAATGTTTCGTCGTGTGTGTCCTAAAATGTTGTCTAATAGTGGAAATGTAATCATCCAGTTAAAGACCGACCAGATACGTCATAAATCATATTAAGCAGTGAAGTAGACAGCCCCTAGTGATAGCCGTTGTAAAGTCATTCTCTAAAAGTCCACGTTTGCTACCCAAATGGGGCTATATGTCCTATCTCTATTCTATAAACGTCCATCAGCATCTTTTCAAATGGTGTTTCATGTCGCATTATCTATGTGCAGCTATCGAAGAAAGCATGTGAGTATGATTAGAAAAATAATGTCACAATCACAAACTGCAGACCAGCCCACGGCAATGTGAGGAAGAGCCACAGAACACTGACAGTCACAAGACATCAAGGAGGAAGTTAAAGTAAATCAACCAGCTCTATTTTCCCCATCAGGTCACAGACCTGTAATTGTAAAAAGGGCAGTGATTAGCTGAAAAGGTGGGTGGAAGCTCAGCACAATATTTTTAAGTTGTAAGGTGTTTCATGATTGGTCAATAATAAAACTTTATTAGACGGGTATATCTTTGCTGTACTTTTTGAAACAGCATCGCATTGCTTTTGTTGATTAAGTTCAGTGGTGTGGCTTAGAAAAAAGGACCTTGCATTCTGGTATTTTTCTTCAGTAGAATTTTCCTCTCAAGTAGGGTGCCCACCTTCAGGGGCCAAAAAGTGGTAAAACATGGCGGTGACCGGGGTATCTCATTCTTGTTTATTGATTGAACTAGGTCCAATCTGTAACTCTATGGCAGCCTCATATTGATTGAAGAGTTGTGAGGACCACAGCCTACTTAAAAGCTATAATGGAGGTCTATGGAAAAACAATTACAGGTCTAGGCCCATCAAGATGCTTGCAAAACTAGAACAATAACAAAACACGGACCAAACACAGAATCCCAACAAACAATGAAACAACAATAATAAATAAATCAACAGCACCAGAACCACCGCCTTAGAACGGACGGCAGCCTAAGCCACCGGGAGCTAAAACGCATTTTACTGGTACCAAATCTTCGCCCTAGATTCTGCTGTTAAAACACAAAAATTGTCCAGCTAGCATGGCGGCTTCCTTACTATCGCAAAGCACCATCACAGAGAAACAATCTAGTCAAACAAACACTCTATGAAATCCTATGAAAATAATGGTGTAAATTGTTTGTCTGTCGGTACATGTTGGAATTGCCTTCTACTTTGCCTCTATGAGAAGGCAATTCCAACATGTACCGAAATCAAAACCTGCTTCATTATGACCCGTTTTAATTCTGTAAACAAACCATGTCCAGCTATCCAATTGGTACGACCATGTGCAGCTATCAATTTTAAATCCTCATTTCATCTGTTTTGCTAGCAGTGCAGGCTCTGGTATGACTGTTTGATCGCCTTGGACTGATTAAGAAAAGGGTGTCAAATGGCTTTGAATAGCTTTGTGACTTCAGAAAATGTTTAAGTGTCTGTTTGGTGTTGATTTTTTTTCGTTTTTATTAGTTCTGTTAAATGTTTGTATGCTTTTTTCTGCTGAAGCACATCGGTTTCTTTGACCAGAACAACGTCTACATCCATACTGTGCAAGTTAGGCTCTGGGGAGACTCCACATATTGCAGCCTGGACTGAGCGCACCTAGACAAGCCCCTCCCTAACTCGCCTGAACGATAAGTACCTTTTCCAGTTGGACTGATTCGTTGATCGTGTGCAGCATCTACCCGAGTGTGGTCTTCAGAAGTCTGTAACGTCAAGTACAAGATCAAAGGGTTAGAAGATGATGTGCATTGTCCTCTGCAGTGGCGGTCTCTGATGGCAGAACAATGATTTTTACAAGTAATCCGATTATAACTAAAGGGTAAGTGACAGGCCCTAGAAGAGAGATGCATGACTGTACAGCAAAAGTCAAGTGGTATACAGATTTCCTAAATTCATTCTGAATTGCAAATAACATTCCTTAGCTTGTTTAAAAAGCTGTTTAAAAAAACACTTAACTCTTCAGGCTTTTGCAATGACGAAGCCACCACTTTAGCATTTCATGTCAATTTAACCACGCAAGATAAGCTATCAATTACCAAAAATGCATTTTAACTATTGTCTTCAAAGAGAATTCCAAACTGAAACATGAAAACAAGTTCATTTCACCATGCTTATTTCTCTAAAACAATAATAATAATTAAGAACTTTGTGGAAAAGGTTTAAGTTGAAATACCTCTTATCTATTGAACAAATGTTGTCGGTACATGTTGAGATTGTCTCTATGAAGCGATTCCAGCGTGTACCAGCAACATATGATGCTGCAGAAATAAGGAAACCATTTTGATCCAAAGCTTATTCATTGTCTCCGTCTCCGAGTTACAATACATACGAGTTCCTGTCATTATATGGCGAATTGTATATATTTACATGACAGCCCAATCATCAAATCTAAATGAAAGAAATACCATTTTGCTAACGTTATATATGTGTAACTTAAGCAGGTTAGCAAACTGGTAATTCTTGAGATCAAAAGTTGATGATACAACTGTAAGTAAATATTCACAACTTGCCAATAATTACAAGTTTTTAAACAGTTACATTGATTTGCAGCTTGACATCATACAATGGGCATTATTCTTGGTGAGCGTAATTTCTGGTTTTCCTTATTTTTCAGCATCTATGTTGTTGGTGCTCATAGAAGCAATTCCATCATGCACCAGAAATATATATTCAATGGATTTAGGTATTGCACACCATAAACCATTCTTTTCACAAACATCTCAATTATTATTATTGTTTAAGTAAAAATAGTAAGTAAGTATGATTAGGAAATACTACAATCACAAACTGCAGACAAACCCGTTGCACCGCGAGGAAGTGTCACACAATCACGAGACACAAGGGAAGACAAACTGAGCGCATTAGCTTGGTATAATTAGCGTGTTTTCATGTAGTTTGGTATACACCTGGATGCTGATTAGAGATGCAAATTTTATGTTACATGTACGAACAGCTTATTTGGGGAGGTTTAATTGACAAGAATTGTTAACTTGGTAGTTTCGTGGGTGTAATGGCTTCAAACCAAACGTTTATCACCGTGCAACTACCAGTAGGTTAGAAAATTGATACAATGTAGTTCATAAAATCATGTTTGGTGATATTGGGGATCATGCCAAATCTATCCGGTATAAGGGAATACCATGCTAATTCAAACGAAGGCCTACATTAACCACAGATTTTATTAAAATCACAATATAACTATTTGATTCCATTAAAACATACGTATATAACCTATATTCTGTACCAAATAAACCTAATACTGTAAGATCTAGTTAACATGAAAGAGATGGCGAATGTGGCGGATTTGCATAATGAGGCGAGCCACGTGCGTCTCTTAATATGTCTTTTGTAAGTCCAACCCGGGAGGCCGCCAGTTACATTTATAAGCAGTGTGCGCAGAGAATTACATTAAATTGAGACTAAATTTCGTTTTATCGGGTCCACTTACGTATTCCGAACTCGGCTCGTGCTAAGGGTAAATTAAATCCTTTTATATTCCACACGCCAGTTGTAATACTTAATGCTATACTTGGTTTATACAAACCACCCATATTCATGTCAAAATTCTTCATTGTGCCGCGACGTGAAAAAAACTCATACATAAAATCAAGCCAATTTGCCTCATCTTGAATTTTGACTACATCTCCAGATCTGCACCTGCATGTTCAAGTTTTAGTTTAGGTAAAACCTTCGACCGTCGTGTAAGGATCTGCCCGCTTTGTTATCATAATGCATATTCTAAAATGATTTTCAGTTTTCGAGGAAACCTTTAAACCGAAGCCATTTCCAGTAAAAGCAATAATTTGGAGAGTGTTGCATGCAACCCCTTTCAGCATGTACATAGAATTGCAGATCAATCCAACGCAATTAAACAATGACACGAGGTTTAATTAATGGAAGCTTAAGACCCGTACCCCAGGCTATAACACATTTTATCAGTCACCCCTAATATTACTGAATTGTTTCAACATAACCTAATAAACGTTTCCTATCTCACGGCATGTTACCTTTATCAGGTCATGATAACGTTGCACGTTTTGAATGACGTCGCTAATGACGCTGAATCAACACAAAAATAAAAAATTACATCATAATCGCTAGTTGGAAGAGTGTTCAACAATGGGTAAACTGATAAATAAAATGCCAGGTTCGCGTCTTTTGATATCAAGTTTACCAGGCTTGGCTTTGAGAACGCATGTTGAATCGCTCGACATTATTATTATTATTATTATTATTATTATTATTATTATTATTATTATTATTATTATTTATGTTCTGAGTATGAAAAACGTTTATAAACCTCTGGTCCAAATTAATCCAAGCATCTACTGTGGACGGTATGGAACTCACCAGACGCGATCAATATAAGGCTCTTTTCTGAAGTCGAGGCTAATTTAAGAAGATACTGAGCCACATAATATTTGGTCGCTTGAATAACTTGAAATGAAGAAGCAACGGTAAAACGGGTGTAAAAGTGGTAGGCTTTTTCAGCTGTGTTAGCAAATATAGTTGACAAGACAGATCCACTGGGAGGGCTTGAGGTTGCTTCATTAACCCCTATGTATCAAACCGTCACCAGAGAGACGTAGAAAGTACACACTGGATTCAGTGCAAGATTCCATTACGGTGTTATTGGTGATACAACCGTGCTGTCAGTGACATAAAAATTTTGTCCAGTTGTATTCCAAACAACATGAATTCTTGTTAATTTATACATGCTAATTTCACTACACAATACAAATAGTTGAAAACTTTGTGATTAAAATAAAAAAAAAAAAGCTTATATTAAATGAAAAGGCAAATGTTGGCATGCTTCATAGAGGCCATTCGATGGTGTACCAACAACATAAAATAAATTATGTAACTGAAAAATGAGCAAATCACGTATCTTGTCTATTGTTCTTAACTCTGTACAATATGTGAAGCTGTCAATATTTACATTTGTATTAAAATGTCTTTCGTTATACAGGAAATTGTGTATATTTACATGTTTTTTTCATGAACTCAGGTATAATCCGTTTCTTGTTTACTGTCGTGAGTTGGCTCCCGGTACCGTTAGTTTAACAGGTGACCGGGCCCAGGGCGACGACAGTAAACATGATTCGCACTATACTTGTCAGAATTTGTTTTTATCGGTGTTGTAAAATATACTTAACATGTCACTTAGAAATTGAGTTGGGTATGAGTTTGGGGAGTTTGTTTTTCACATTTCTTCCAGTTTTACACAGACCAACCTATGACAGCCATTGGAAGAGACACTATAGTCTACAGAGAACAAAAGACGCACACACATAGGGTAAAGTCAGGTAACTTCGGAAATCAGGTAAATTCGGACAGCGATCGTGTTTGATTCATATTATAATTATTGGAATAAAAAATAATCAACTAAACAAACAGTCAAAATCCTGATGAGACGGCTCATAAGGAGCCGACTCATCTGGATTTCCATTGTTTACAAATGTGTGTCCGAATTTACCTGTGTCTCCACCATATATAAACGAAAGCATAAAATAAGCAAATCAATCAGCTGTCTCTTTATCAGCAACCTGGAAAGAATACCAAGCACCATATCACAAAAGGACACAGGACACAGAAACTCCATACATAACCATGATAAAGTCATCTTTTAAACTTTTAAACATTGTCTTGTGTGTATTATATGCATGTTGCTGAATATATGTTTACAGAGGTTGCGATAAAGCTAATTGTGTTAACCCTCTTAAAATAATGTTAATAAATAAACAAATAAATAAGGGGCAGCAACAAAAACGCTTTCTCAAACAAGCCAAGAGCAATTTCATCATGTACCGATTCGGATTTCTTTCGGACAATTTGTTGACCGTTGATAATTGACTGTCACTGGCTTACGACATCTATACAGGTGTGAAAGATAAGTGTAACAATGATGGGCCTTTTATACAGGTATTACAAGTGGTGTGGCGATAAACAGAGACATGATGAAATATTGTCATTTTACAATGACAATCTTAAGTGATTTAAATGGTGGAATCCCGTAAATATCGCCGCTAATTTCACATAATCCTTATGATAATGGTCAATATTGCAAGGGCAAAAAGTTGAACTTTTGAAGGGATATCTACGGATTTATTCCGTTCAAGACAGTTTAACGAAAGCAAAAAAGACACACACAAGAATATGCAATTAGTAACCGAACCAACTCTCTTTTTCAGCGAACTAGAAAGAAACATGGACCAAGTCGCAATATCAGGACTACACATGAAACTGCCACACACAATGAGAGCAACAAGTAAAACCTGTCTTAAGCAACCTCTCAAAAGAAGACCAAAATTTGGTTTTCAAGACATGATTATCGCTATATGTGGGTAAAACATAATACTTTGGACCTGAATTAAGCTACCATCTGTCTTTAAGACCTTTGTTGGTCTATATTTGAGTTGCCGCTTAAGACAGGTTTTACTATGATTCAGAACAACATAATCACAGCATTAGAACTGAAAACAGTTGCAGCCTGCATTAGTGAGTGCAACATTTTTAACTGGCTAATTATTCGCCCTAGGTTATGGTGTTGTTTAAACCCATGAATGTAGCCCGCATAGCTCTAAGCTCCCTACCTTACTCGATATTGTAATCACAGAGAATCATTAACTTTAAATAGCTGTGATGAAATAAGGAAAGGCATCAACCAACCAGCCATTAAAACCACGCAATTAGCAATATACTCCCAAGAAACATCTCAAAATAAGCTGTCAGAAGCATAAAATAGACAGTCATTATTGTCATCCAGATGCATGACAAACTACATGAAAAGTTGTTCATTTCTACATGCTCATTTCTTTGAATAAATGAAAGTGGTTGAGAATTTGTTTAAAAAAAGCTTTTGGTGAAAATCTCATTCATTGAAAAGACATATGTTGTAATTACACATTGGAATTGCCTCTTTTGAATTGCCTCAAAAGAGGCAATTCCAATGTGTACCTAAAACATATGTTACTGAAAATAAGGAAGAAAACCATTTGGAAATTTACATTTTCAAAGTATCATGACCATTGTCTTTACCCAAACTGCCAATCAGTATAAAAATTCATGACAGCTATATCTCCAAATTCGAGTTCACGAACTACCTCTTTGCTAACCTGCTAGTTGTGTGGTTGTATCACCCGAAGGAAGAGACACTATAGAACACAGACAAACAAAGATGATACATACACACATTACATGCGCGGAACCCGAAAATTCCGTCAGGAGGTCCTTTTGGGTCATCAACGTATTTCGCAGAGGGCCCTACGGATCACCTCGAGAAGTAATTGGAACAGGGGGTCCAATTACTTCTCGAGGGGGTCCGTACCACTATTTCTAAGGAAAATATAGCAACTTAGGATTTTGGACCCCCTATCATCCCTCCCCTCTGGACCTATACAGAAAGAATACCAAGAACCTTACCACAAATTCTACCTAAAGTCAATGCTAAAAAAAGTGTGATATATCAAACAAATAATTCACAGTTTGGAAAGCGTCAGGAATGGGTGAGCTAGCTGACGTCATTTGTTACTGAAAAATTACGGCATCCATGGCAATAGACTGTGTAACGTCGTTTTAACGCTTGAAAGACGTAAATAATGCGACCTAGTCTATGTATTGGCGGGAGTTCTTCAGTGCAATGGCGGAAAGTTGGAAGAAGCTGAAGACTTCAAATGTGTTTTCGTCGTTTATTGTGTGTTAGAATCGAAATAGTTCAGCTCCAGTGCGTGGATTGTTGTGTAATAATTTACTGTTTGTCGGTCAGTTGTACGAAGATAAATCACTCGCGCTACGCGCTCGTGATTTATTCTTCTTTACAGCTGACCTCCAAACGGTGAATTATTACTCAACAATTCACTGCTAGAGCTGATCTATTTCTTAAACCAAAACCAATACACTTATTTAAAGTACACAGACAGCCAATGCTCTAAACGCACTGTAAGGCCATGGTGGACCCAGCCAAAGACAACTATCAAAGGAAGACCAACAGAAGACCATCAAGTATTGTTGAACACAAACTCATTTGAAATAAGTAAGGATGCAAAGATCAGAAATCGATACAATCAAGTAACACACTTGACACAGAACACCACATTGGAAAGTGACAAGTATACAATAAAACAATATACAAGAGAGCCAGGAGGCCAGCCCTTTCCCGGCAGGTGACCACAAGGCCGCAATGAACAGACAAGAAAGCATGAAAAACACGAAACATAAATAACAAATATAAAAATGACCCACACAAGAAGCACAACTCTCAGAAATAATTTCCTATCATACAAGTTTGGTTCCTGATACTTAACTGTTTCACTGCAGCAAAGCTTCGCAAACAGTTTGAATCCAGGCC
The DNA here is from genome assembly GCA_964019695.1 of Loripinus fragilis. NCBI lineage: Eukaryota > Metazoa > Mollusca > Bivalvia > Lucinida > Lucinidae > Loripinus > Loripinus fragilis. The sequence continues at coordinate 23,324,990 of OZ026521.1, forward strand.
CGATATGGATTCAAACTATTTAGCACTCTGACGACATTCCTGAAATATTTGATTTGAAAAAATCAATTTGAAAAAGAAAGCCCCAGACGACAAAAACATGCAAAATTACCCGTCATGCAATGAGATAAAAGAGATAAATTTGTTGTCAGAAGAAATAACAATAAAATCAGATTCCCTTTTTTACACTATTTTCTTATATTCTTTTTGCAAGAAATTATTGATTTATAATTGCATTATATACCACGTCTGACATGGAAACAGATTTTTTGACACTTCTGCATATGTTTATACTCATAAATTGTTCTATCTGATTGCAGGGAGCATCAAATTGGCACCGTAACTATTTGCATGATTATGCTTTTAATCAATGAAAAGGATGAACTGTATCTGGCTGTCATTAAATAAGTTGGTATTTTTAACATGTTTAAGCTTAGAATATTAATGCAGAATATTTATGAATGAACATTCACATATAAATATGCATACTTGATACTTTCTCCTACAAAACAGTTTTAATCGCCACTTAATACCATAAGATTTAGGTGCGTACAAATTGGTCTTTGGCAAACTATATTCGATGTTATTTTACATTATGATTTTTACTTTATTTAAAATAATTCCGACCTTTCTGCTAAAATTTAATCCGGTTTGCCTTTTTAAAGCAACTGTTTCGATAATATGTGACTATTTGGATTAACCCGTATATAAGCATGGTGTCTACATAGAATCCAAGCTTAATTAAGATCGCTATCTAGACAGTCAGAAGCCCCAGTCTGGGAATTTAGTACTCAGTTTTAAATCTAGTACACAGGTATAACCCATTTATCAGTCACCCCTAATATAAACTGAATTATTTCAACATAACCTAATAAACGTTTCCTATCTCACGGCATGTTACCTTTATCAGGTCATGATGACGTTGCACTTTTTGAATGACGTCGCTAATGACGCTGAATCAACACAAAAATAAAAAAAATAAGTCATAATCGCTAGTTTTAAGAGTGTTCAACAATGGGTAAACTGATAAATAGAATACCAGGTTCGCGTCTTTTGATATCAAGTTTACCAGGCTCGGCTTTGAGAACGCATGTTGAATCGCTCGGCAAGCCTCGCGATGTCAGCGAGCGTTCTCAAAGCCTTGCCTGGTAAACTTGATATCAAAACACACTCACCTAGTATTCTCTATATACGAGACATTAGTGTTATGGTACATGTAAGTCAATACTATTTCACTGTTTCAATGGTCCTCCGTAAGTTAATTAATCATATAGTGGACAAATGTTAGAGATGTCCACGCTTAAATATTTAATGATTTACTATAACACTTGTTAAAGTATACAAAAGTAAGTCCACTGTCAAATATGGAAATGATGAAATAGTCATCATTTCAGAAACGTTTCAATATATTATATAAAACTTAGTGAAATACAGGAAAATATTGATTTTATATTTTCATTTTTTATCACTAAATGTATAACTTCTTTTGATTACTTCTGTCTTATTTTTCTTTACTTACTACAATACACTTCAAAACTTTCACGCCTATAACTTTCTTATTTATATACGAAAAAAACATTTTCTTAGTTAGAATACAGGGTATATTTTTGTACCAAGATCATTTAGCTTGGCATTTTTTTATTGCATCTTTCCCTGTTATTCCAATGTTTTACATCAAATATCTCACAAGTGCATTCTGGTACAATAAGAAAGGTATTGTTTTTTTTTTGTGCGTCTGTTTGGTAGATAATCACTAACTAAAGCTCGTGGATTATCTTCCCATAGAGACGCACAAACCATACACTAACATACACTTAAATTATCTATTTATTTATTTATTTATTGTTTTTTTATCTTTTGCACCCCACTTCCCCTTCAATGAGTTATGTATTGTAGGTACGCGACGTCACCAAACTCTTATGACGTCACAAATATTTTGACTTTGAATTATTTCATAACACAATAATTTGTAAATAAATTAGAAATCTTTTATTGTATTTGGTAGAAATGAAAGTAAAATGTGAAATGTGCCTCTTTTTGCTGAAATGGTTGTATATAATGAAAAAGCGTTGTTGTTGTTGTTGTTGTTGTTGTTGTTGTTGTTGTTGTTGTTGTTGTTGTTGTTGTTGTTGTTGTTGTTGTTGTTGTTGTTGTTGTTGTTGTTGTTGTTGTTGTTGTTGTTGTTGTTGTTGTTGTTTCTTGGGTGGCCTCACCACGCATGCAATATACAAAGATAAATTCCACGAACATTTGTTGTTGTTATTTGACTCAAATAAAAGAGCTCCTCTGATTGTCTTGATGTCTACCAGTGATTAACCAAATTTATCCCAGGACAGGTAGGCATCAGATTTGTCAATGCTGACAAACAGCTGAAGATATATTGAACTAAATAGGTTGACATCATTTTTGTCACTGCTGCCTGACAGCTAGGATCGATATTGGAAAACTTACATCAGATGTTCACTCAAGAGTGGGATAAAATAGACTAGCATGATTTATCATGTTTTTTTTTCACAGGTCAAATGTTTTAAATTAAGAATTTGATCATTTTATGAGAACAGTATTGAAACTATGCGATTATTTTGCACGTCTCAAAACACTTGAAAAGCAATCGTTGGATTAATCTTATTTTCACTGCATGATGAACATCTTAGTCGAGTAAATTTATATGAAAAGCCTTAAAATAAAATAAGGAAAAGAGAGACAGTGTCATATAACAAAACAACTGGTGCTTTCTTTTTCAGTTATCATCAGGATAAACCAACCCTCGAACATGATGTTCGCCTCGTCTCAACGAGCATCACTGTCCTCTGGTTGACAAAACCTCAACATATCACTTGTACACGGTTATATGACTCCTATAAAATACATCCTCTGATTTGCACTTGCTGTGACAGATATTGATGTTTACATGTGAGGAACTACATTCAGCCCTGGACAGGTAGACATCACCTTTGTCACTGCTGCCTGACAGCTAAAATCGATATTGGATAACTGACATCAGATCGTTCGCTCAAGAGAGGGACATAATAGACTAGCATGATTTTTATAGTGTACATTTCACAGGTTAAATGTTTTGAATTAAGAATGTGATCATTTTATTTGAACGGTAGTTTTAAAAAATGCAATTCTGCACATCTCTTAAAAGTTTCAGAAACTTGAAAAACAGACATTAGATTAATTTTGTTTGTAGTGCACTATTAACATATAACTCGTTTAAAGTTATATGAAAATACTTAAATTAAATTAGGAAAAGAGAGGCAGTGCCATAAACACATGCAAAGAAACGATTGGTGCTTTCTTTTTTGGTTTACATCAGGATTAATCTACCCTCGAAAGTGATGTTCACTGTTTTTGGGTTGACAAATCCAGATGTTAACCTCAATACAATGCATCAATTGTATAATGTCATATTCTGCATTTAAATATCCTCTATTTTTGATGATACAAAAAGGAAATAGAAATAGGGGATTTTTCAAGGTTGTTGATAAAACTGGCACAGAGTGTGTGGAGGTTTTTATTTAACTGAAATGTGAATGCCGAGACTGAGGTAGATTTTTTTATTTCATTTGGAAGGTTATTTCATGCTCTTATTGTAGAGGGAAAAACGTTTGATGGAAGAGGTTTGAGTTTGATCTGAAGTTTTGGAAATGGTCAGCGTTTCTAAGCGGATAATCATTAGTTTCATTAATATGAGGAGGAATAATGTCCAAAAGATAAGTTGGGATCAGTCCATGACAAAATTGGGAAACAAATTACCAGTTAATGCTTATTCCTTCGAATCTGAAGAAGCTCCAAACCAAATTCCTAAAAAAGTTTGTCTACACTACAAAGTAAGTATGGGTGCAAAGATCAGGAATCGATACAATCAAGTACCACACCTGACCCAGGATACCCAAGGGAAAGTGACAAACTCACAGTTAGACACCACAATCGAGAACCAAGAGGTCAGCCCTTTCCCTGCAGGTGACAACAAGGCACATATAAACAGACGCGAACTAAGGCATAGCAAACACAAGACAACAAAAACATAAACGATTCACAAAAGTAACGCCTTGGAACAGTCAGTAAAATATTTTATTGGAGGGTTTAAAACGGTTTCACGGCGCCAACCTCATCCTTAATTCAAATGTGGATCAAGACACATAGATATTTGGTTTGCATGAAAGACCCATAACTTATCAATAATCATCTCCTAGAACATAAAAATCAAAATATAACAAGGAGATAAAGTAAAGATAAGGACTCAACAGTAAATAAAACTGAATACTGGAGCAAAAGAAATCCAACAGGTAAACCCCTGTGGGCACGACAAACAGCCAAAGCATCAGGCCCCTACCATCTCACAAATAGATAAGTCGGAACCGTCATAGAGTCTGAAGTCCGACCCACCGGCGTGCAGTTAATGAGGAAGGCAAAGTTGCCAACCCTGATTGGGTTGACCGTAAGGCATGCAGTCTGTTGCAATACATTAATGTTAGAGCCAATCTTTTTATAAAGGGAAATTATTTTAATGAACTGCGCTTAAAAATTATAAGAGTCAACAATCTTCTTCAATTTATATACTAAGTCACCATAGAATTCAGGTTCCGAAAGTCTTTGGCGCAAGAGAGATTTAAATCCATTATACCGGATGAAAGATGATTGCAGAGCAAACAATGGAAGTACCCTGGCTTACGCCCTCCTAAGACATTAAAGAGGGTTCATTCAGCAGGGTATGAAATCCAACTTGGAATTTAGATATCAAATCATAGTATCGTCTAAAAAATTTAGTCAAAGAAGTTTATGATACTGATAGCCTTGTTTAAGAAGTTTCTGAGTTAACAATTTATTGTGAGTGTTGAAGTCAGTAACATACCTAGAGGCTCTAGCAAACCGAATGAGTTGAGAGATATAGACTCCATAGGATGTAGAATTGAGGAACATCACCATCTAAAAATGGGACATTGACAATTTAAAATCAAAGTCGTCATGTTTATCATAAATTTTGGTAGAAACAATTATAGCATTAGAAATTGACATATGCAAGTCTAAAAGTGCTGCTTTGGTATCAAAGGTATTGGCTATATTGAGTTGGAGCTCTGACGGGCATATTTGGATTACCATATCGTCAAAATAAACATTATTAATGTTTAAAATGTCGTCCAAATATCTAGATGTAGTGTTACACGCATCAATAATATCAGCCTGCTTATCATCAGAAAGAGACATCATAAAGTCCCTCTCATAACAAAACAGGAATAAAGATGCAACCAGGGGAGCACAATTAGACATCCCAACTACTTGTCTATACAGCGTGGTGCCAAATCGAATCGAATGTTGTCCTACAAAAAGGTCAGCGCATCACATACATTTTAACATGACCATGCATGATATTTTGTAGGCCTTTCCGAAGTACAAAGTGCATTTCTGTCATTTCAAGCAAGGTAAGGAGAGCATTCTCTCAAGTAGGTTCTTTCAAAAAGATCAATAAGTTTATCTTTAATCAAATCATGAGGTAAAGTAGTGTAAAGAGTAGAAAAATCATAAGTAGACAAACTGGTCGCATTGGAATCTCTAGTTTAAGTTTATCTAAAATTTCACCAGAATTTTTAATAGACCAAAATAGGTTTTTACCGGATCGCTCATATACCTTTTCACAGTAATTGATAACAAGTTTAACAGCTTTTAGACACGAGATTAACAATTTAGAAAGTTCTGTTGTAGTACAAGAACTAGAATTAGCAATAAATCTTGCTTTATAGGGTTTTATGGAGTTTAGGTAACCAGTACAACGTAGGAACTTTGTCTTGATTTTCTTTAGTTTTGACACCGAAATGTAGGGCTATATGACAATCATGCCCATCGACAATCACCCTCTCACTTAAAGAAGGCTGCAGTTTATATGCAGTAGTGTCAACAAGCTCACGCTTATGAGTATTTATACAATTCAATGTCAAACAACTACTACATTGTTAGCAGCTTTATCTGCTGGAACCAAAACATAGTTCATATGAAAATCCTGGATACCTCGTTTAAGATGACGAAAAGAAGATTTAGGTTAAGGGGGTAAAAGGTGTGTATTACGAGAGTAAAATGAAATACGACTATCAATAATTTTAAAAATGTTAATCTTCTATTCCTTCAATGCATCAGGTTCAACATTTTCCCGTTTGCACCAACGATTACTCAAGTCATTAAAAGAAGCAGCGATCTCTACGACATTTAGGGAATTCAATATTAGAGGGAAATCTATATTTAGGACCTTTAGAAATAATATTGCGACCTCTAGCGTCAGGAATGACATTTAGATTACCTGTAATCACATGCCCTGCATAGGGATATAGATAATTAGAATTTTGACAATCTCAGGAGTCAGGAGTATTAGAATCTATATCTATATTAGATACAATTTTATTAAAGTTAAATAAAGTACACCTAATTGGTTTGTTATATTTATAACAAATGATAGAAGTTTAAGAATTATTAAAGTAATTTGGAATAGATGAAGTCACTAAATTATCCTTGAAGATACTATGTAAATCAATAAACTCCATACCTTTGTTAATGAATGAAATTTTGATAAAATGTCGTTTATGGTTGACCTCAGAATCGATATGAGGACTAAGGAAATGTTGAACATAACACCTTGTAAGAAGTGCTGCTTTATAAAATTTATTAGCTCTATCGTAAAGTTTATTAGCCTCTAACTCTAAATTTCATAAAACTGAGATAGACAAGAAACTTAAAAATGAAAATAAGCCATGCCAACCATGATTATTTAAAGCTTAAGGAAGATCCTTTAGAGAAGTATTTAAGCGTTTTTCAGTGCAAATTTTGCGCTTAATGTTGCCATTGTTACGTTTACAATGAGATATACTTTTACGTTTTTTACATTCCAAAACAAAAAAAAACATCAAAACCTGACATTTTCGAAATGTTACCTTCATGGTATATATTATATTTAAAACATAAAGGAAAAGATGATTGCAAAAATTTAATCCATTTAAGTTCAGTTTCATGTCTCTTTATATTTTTAATCTAGTTGATGAATTTGGATCATATATAATTTTCAACCGTCTGAATTATTATTTTACTAGGTAAATGGCCATTACTTTTGAAATGGCGATAAAGAAATGTGTCAATTTTTTTAGGCTTTTACATTTTACGAAAGTGCTCACGAAACCCAGTCTTAAGGAATCGGCCAGTTTGTCCAACATATTGTATTCCACAATTAATTTCAGTTCAAGTTAAAACATGCATCAAATCAGATGAAGTTTTGACCCACCTGAGACAATTCTTGCCACCTCAATATGGACAGCATCCAGAAGTTTCTTTGATGCTAATGAGCAGTTATACCACACAGTGTCACTATATTCCAAGAGTGGACGAACGTATGCGATATACATTTTTTTCAACGATTTCCTAGATACTCACAAGGGCTTGCTTTGAAATGTCGGCCAGACATGCCCCTAGATGGCTTACCAGATCTTGTCCTAGCTTGCCCGCGTATCAATGATAGTTTAGAACATTATATAACTACTCTGAACACCTCATATATTACGTAACATGACCACCCAGGGGTAATGAGAATTGGCAGGGATAGAAAGCCATTACTCAGCAAATGCATTCTAAGAGACGTGTGACAGCAAGAACAGATTGTGCAAACACCACAAAGCATGCATTCTGCATTTCCTTTGTTAGTTCAAGCGAAGGCATGTTTCAAAAATTATTTTCCGGCAATCAAATGGAAAAACAGACCTCGTGCATAGCTTTGTTGGTTCCTGAACCTTTGTTAGACACCTGTCATATCTAAGTATTAAAACCCATTCCTTGGCCTGTCCACTGAATATGTGCGTGTTACTCACACGGCTGCACATGCCATGCGTTGACCAGATACAGCATACAATTATGCATCATGAAGTGCCAATATTGACTCTATTATTTTTATATATACGTGTTTAGACTTTGATCTGAAAATGCTACTTCTAGACGAAACAAAAGCGTGCCACATTTGATGAAAAGGAACGCACGCACTGAAACGGCCTGTCCAGGCTACGCATATGCGGTGTTTAATCTTTGTCTCGTAGAGATTGGATACCGTGCAATTAAATTTAACATGTTGACTTAGTCACTAACTTGACATGGCATCTACAAGATGCTTCATGGCCTGTCTGATTTTTAATTTCACACTTTTTACTGTAATTGGAGGTCAAACTTCACGCGAAACGGTTCGAATCTACCTACATCGGATGCAAGCGATCCGGCAGCTGTTAACTCTTGGCCTGTCAATGCCATCTGATGATAGCTATTGCAAACAGTTTTGGTCCCATATCAGGACCACGAGGCGATGGCTTTGATCTTGATCTGAACTGGTGTACAGTTGATGGTATTCATGAATTATTTTTTTAAAGGAGTATACTTTTGAAAATAATCAGAAAGCAACAAAAAGATGCGAAATCACTTAGCTTGCAATTAGTTAATGCAATATTTAAGAGCCTGTTACCAACAAAAGACATGCGTTGGTATGTGCGCCCATCGAAGACTCAGATCAGACTGCGCATCCGCGCAGTCTGATCAGAGCCTTTGATGAGCGCTCTATGAGCAGCCAAAGGCCCAACGCTTCTTAAGTCGGAAAGCCAAGACTCTGATCAGACTGTGTGGATGCGCAGACTGATTTGAATGTTTGCTGAACGCACATGCCAACTTGTACCTAATGCTGGGTACCGGCTCAGATGTAGATCAAGTGACTTAGTGGTAAAATCTGCACTAGCGCTCACGCTCCTGTGAAATTCATACCAGCGTGCAACGTGCGAAAGGAACCCGTATAGCAAAGTGGTTCAGGCATCTCAGGGTACCTGTCTTTGATAGTTGTGATCAAGTAAAAATGAAATCAGCCTGTCCAGCTACAGAGACTAGCTAGAATCCTGAAAGTTTTCTTTGTTATCCAATAATTCAATGTGGTGGCCACGCGCTAATTGTTGTACTTATACATTTGTTTCCTGATTAAAGAACAAGTGGCCGAAAATTTGAAATATTTATAAGTTGAACTGCCTAAACGGAAACATTAATCTATTATAGGCTAGATCGCGTTGATGTACGACTGCAGGCGCTCTGTATGATTGGGGCCGATTTCCTTTACAATAACCAGAAACATTACAATACATGATGAACATGTAAAACATTGCCAAGAACCAGTTTTGCCATTCGGCTAAATGACCGATTACAGCCCTCCAAAACAACCGCTGTATAACAACGACGCCTATAATAGTGCCTGAATAGTTCCAGTCATTCTAAAAGTCTGCGATCCACCATGATCACACAAGGAGATGGCTATACCATGCGCCGATCCAGAAAGATATGTCAATCAAGCCTTTTTATTTATTTATTTCTATTTTTATGAAAGAAGAGAGGATCCAAATACCACTGAACGCAGGCCATGGTTCACATATAGTTTGGATCAAAACAAACCACTCCAACATATCTAATCATCCTGATATGAAAGGACAAAAATCTCGAACCTCACCTGCTTGCAAGCCTCGAATATATTGTTTTTAACTTTTTGTGATATGTGTTATTAACTTTTTACTTTTTACTATATGTTAATCCATTTAACATGTTACCGTATGTAAAAGTGCGTAAGAGTTCGTCTCTTTATAATTGATGGGCCAACACACGGGATTCTGGTGCATGTGTACTTATCGCATTTAATAAGCTGACTATACAGCAGATCTAGTGGCCTAACATTTGGTCATAGGTTTCATCTCAATCCATATTTTGTGTATGCGAGCAGCGAAGGCTTTGTCGAGTCTGCGCATATGCGCAGACACGCCTGAGTCTGTGCTGTTCGCTGATGCGATAAGTACCAAAATCGCGTGCACTCAAATGTCTATTAATAAACTGGGATCAACGATAACAAGGAAGCGTATAAATCGGCTTTTGGGTCGCTTTCTAGCCACGCCCACAACTGGTTCCAATCTCCGTTATCTTTACAAGAGACCGGGACATTGCATACCACGTGGCGATACAGTGACCGAAAAGCTGTATATTACTATCAGAGACTGTCTGAACAAAGACAGCAAGAGCGTCCCGATTAAAACTAGGGCAACCACAAATAGTGCAAAGCCAAAGAACTCTTGAGAGGACAAAGGGAAGGCACGTGCCAAAATCTCAAAGTGGCATAAGAAATATCACACACCTAAACGTCAGGATGAAAAAATCCCCAGCAAAACCCACCTTGCATTCATATACAAGTTTACCGCACCACATTCTTCTCTGATCAAGCTTTTTTTTGCAGTACAGAACAAATGCTGCTTTTTCAATTCTTGATATATTTAACAGATTTTACATGCTCCTATGCGTGTATTGTAATATTAATATCATTCTAAGCGAGTCTTACAAACGGTTCTACATCACATTTATGGGCATTGTAGATCGTTGTCAGCCTGTTCGAGTAAACAGACTGACCACTATCAGCATGGCGAACATGATTGATGACTGTGGCGATTGAGGGCTCTCAACGTTACGGAATGACATGTCTAGTGTGAACATTTCTCAAGAGCTCAAGTTCACCTGAAGCGGCAAGGAAGATATGAGAATTATTTTGTACCAGATTGAAGTTCACGCCACATTGCGTAATGTCTGAATGTTTAACAGCTTCAGACCTCGCGTGAGTTATCACATCTCTGAAAACCATACTACTATACCATCGACCTATATTATTTTTTAGTAAAGCTACAGTGTATCAGTCAACGTTTCTGGTGATTCACTGGGCTTGATAAATGTACATGTAAGTAATAGTTATATAATGGCTTGTCCGTCTGTACGTGGAGATAATCCACGAGCTTTAGCTCCACGAGCTTTAGCTCATGGATTATCTCCCGTACATGTGGACAAACATGGTATAACTATTTTATACCACCTACATCAGTGTAGACCTTGCACATTACAAGATATTTTGTTCTAAACTTGGTTGGTGTGGTATAAAGTATTAGAAACCGTGAAACACTTATATTTGTTTGACGCTATTGGCGGTATAAATATGCCAAAATATGAGAACGCGAAATACAGATTCTAATTCAATTACACAATAAGCAATAAATGGACAATAGTGTGGATACGTATCTGCAAGATAAACCAACTTTTGATTACCACGTTGAGAAAACCACGTCTTAAAAAGGGACTACTATTAAAGGCAAGAATATGCTCCTCGTAGGGAGCATATTCTTTCCTTTAAGAGTAGCCCCTGTTAGAACAAAAAATAACTTTAAGGGGCACTAAATTGAGAAACCGCCAAAATGAAACTACGCCAAAAATCTTCAAAATTGATGCCACACACTTTACAGTACTATACGGAATCGCGTCTTGGAGTGTAACATTCTCTTGTCATATCTACTTGTGTTTTGTCAGACTCTGTTTTGCACCGATTTCAATTACTATAAAAACCTCTTATATACATATATCGTACAATGGTACCTCTTATGATATGCGGAGTTAACTAGACGCTATACATTACCTCAAAATTGTCTGTATCCATTGATAAATATGGCCCATCTCGCGTGTTGCCCAGTCCGGTTATCTAATTGTGCATTGCCGTATGCAGTTTCGATGAACATTCCATTGATTGTTTGTAGAAATGCAAATCACATTTGCAGAGCATAACTGCTGCAACACAGAATGACTTTACTGCACGCGTGTGTGCAACTGCTAGGAAATGGTTCTTTGTATGTAATGGCGGAAGAAGAACTGCTGAACTGATTCAAACTTTTGATACATGCTAAAGAATTATTCGTCCAGGAAAACAAATTTCGTTCTAGAATAATTACAACCAGGCAACCACCAAGTTAGCATTTCATTCTAACGAAACATATAAAGATAAGCTGTCAATAATATAAAATTGGCTATCTATTATTGTCATCCAAGAGCACGCCAAACTACACAAAACTTGTTCATTTCTACATGCTTATTTCACTGAAACATTAAAACTAGTTGAGAAGTTTGTGAAAACCCTGTTTTATGGTGAAAACACTCATTTATTGAATGGATATATGTTGTAGGTGGACATTGGAAATGCCTCTATGGGGCAATTTCATAGTGTACCAACAACATATGTTACTGAAATTAAGATAACCTATTTTTAAATATACAATAAGCAAGTATCATGTCCATTCGCTTTCCTCTTTCAAACATCTCAAACTGCCTATCAGTATAAAAATATCTGTCACTATATGGCGAACTGTTTATATTTACATGACAGCTATATCACCAAATTTGATTTCATGAACTATGGTTTTGCTAAGCTGGTAGTTGCATGTTAGTAGTTACAATTTCTTGTTTAGTTTTATTATACACCATACATATTGATAAACCAATGATAGCGTGTTGTTGAGTGGATGGATTCAAATTTTAATAGAACAGTATGTAAGTAAACACTAAAATCCTGCGTGATGCGGCGTCTGGTTATGGATCTGCTCTGTTTGCCAGCAAGGTGCTCTGTTTGCCTATAGAATGGATGCTAGGTTTATGCGGGTTAATGATTTACATAATGGAAGCTTTGCACAGATGAAATACTGCAATAACCAGCATTTCATTGGGGATAACACACTGTCAGTAAGATAAAACAATCGTCAGTGACTGAAATACATCATACTGTAAATTCGGAAATTTTCGCGAGAATTTTATTTTCGCCAAATAGCATTAAAAGCCATATTTGCGACGTTAAAAATCGCAACTAGGTCATGATTTACCAATATCAGTAAACGACAGAATGATTTCGCCATTACGCGAGTAGTTTATTTTCACGAAACTTCGCATATGCGAAAATAAAACCCTCGCGAAAATTGCCGAAACTACAGTAATATGGAATTTCTAATCAGTGACCCATGATATGTATAATGAGCCATCCCAAGCTTATTGTATCAGACCAGGTGGGTGAAGCTATCAGTAAACATTGTTACTTTAGGTGGGTGTTTGTGTGTTGTTTTTGCATATTTTTAATTGTTGTTTTCCTTTTTGTTTATTTTTATTTATCTTTGGGGAGGTAGTGGGGGTTCTCCTTTTTCATTCGAATGTCCTCTGCCTGTCAATCGAGCTATCATGACCTTGCATCAAATGCACCTATGATATACGTGTGCAAAGAGCGATGCTTCTCTTGAGCTTTCTCGTGCTAGCCAGTGATTAACACATCACCTACGTAGAACCCTTATTCTACTTTATAAACAATCAGCAAATTACTGGTATCCATTACCACCACAAAAAATGCTTAACCGTGCAACTCATCAAGTAAAGATGGTGAAGACTAATGAAGATGATGACGACTTAACCTACAGCACAGAGTTTTATCAGACGGCTTAAGGTACTTAAAATGTGATTACAACCTCGCAACTAGCAGGTTAGCAAATAGGTAGTTCATAAACTCGTATTTGGAGATGGAGATGTCATGCAATATGCAGCGTTTCGGGAATTTTAATACTGATTGGCAGTTTGGGATGTTTGAAAGAGGTATAGATAATGGACATGATACTCAGAAAATGTAAATTTCAAAAAAAAATTCTTCCTTATTGTCAGTAACATATGTTGTAGGTGCACATTGGAATTACCTCTATGAGGCAATTACAATGTGTAACTACAACATATGTCTTTTCAATATATGATTTTTTCATCATAAGTTTTTTTTCAAAGAAAGTCTCAACCACTTTTATTTATTCAAAGAAATGAGCATGTAGAAATGAACAACTTTTCATGTACATGTAGTTTGTCGTGGACCTGGATGACAAGAGTAGACTGTCTATTTAATGCTTCTAGCAGCTTATCTTGAGATGGTTCATGGGAGTATATTGTTAAATTGCTAGTTGCGTGGTTGTATGTAATCATTTTAGGTCAGACATACACTTTCTTGGAGAAAATTGAGAATCTCTACTCGACCCTTAAGAGGAGATGTTAAAGTTAAGCTCGGCCCGAACATTGAAAGGGCAGAGCTTAGCTCAATGTTAAAGCTTGTCGCGACCCGAAAAAGGAAATCGCGAAGTTGAGCTCAACGGTGAGGGCAAAGCTAATTAGCTCTATTATACAATATAGAACGGAGAATGCTTGGTTCGAGCAGAATGGTGCATGCAGTTTTTTCTACGATTTCTAAAAAAAATCTCAAATGATGCTGTTGATTCTTATTCTACAGAGTTTTGCTTCACAACTATGCAAGTACCTATTTAAAACAAGTAGACGTTCTCGAAGTCAAATTTGATGGTCGAGCTGTCCTGTAAATATATAGTGATAAGGTATTTTAACATTGATTGCTTGCTTGACATGTTGTAAAGAGGTCAAGATAATGAGCATGATATTTGATTAGCATTACTTTCAATCTTATTTTTTCCATTATCATATTATGTTGTTGGTACACGTGGAGTTCAAGGGATTAGAGATTTTACGGCATAACCCTTTTTCGTAAACTTTTTAATATGTTTTAGACCGTTGCAAAGACCATTGCGCTATTTTCTCGTCATCTCTATGTATAGGTCATAGATCATATATTACAATTATAAAGGAATTGAGTGGGAACGAGAGCAGCGAGTGAACCACTTAATTCCTTTATAATTGTAATATATGATCTATAACCTACTTATAGTTTTCTTCTATTTTTTCATGGCTGCGCTTTTGAAAATGGTCGCATTGACCACTTCAAGGATTTACTTAATGATTTACTTCATAGATATTACATATATTGACAAAATATGTAAGTAAGTTGGCCAAACATTTGAATTCCTGTGCAAACTGATTGGTTGTGAAGCACAGAAAGGGGCGGAGTAAACTTTAAATGCATGTATAGTTCTGTATCAAATCTGCCTTCTGGGAGATCACAGTACACTTTAAACGTCTTGCCAAGTTCACCGTGTCTCTCTGTAGTGGTATGCAGTAATTTTTACAGAATTCATGCTAATTGTTTTAACAGGTGTAGGATATTGTATAGCAAAGTTGAAAGTTTGGAAATTGCAATTAACCCAATTGCCCCCTGTAATAAAGATATAGATTTAACAGACTCTCAACTATTATTAACTACCGAAGCTGACTGAACGCACAGGTGTCAGACGTTCAATCGTCTATATGAAGTTTTTAAATGTGCACTCATCTTCACTCATATCAACCCCGATGCCACTGTATTATATCCTTATTTTTGTTACCAATTTAAAGAGTGGCGAACATGTATCCCAGTTTCTATAATCGTCGCCAGTCATGTTTTTGTTTATAAGTATAGGTTATAGATCATATATTACAATTATAAAGGAAGTAAGTGGGAACGAGCGCAGCGAGTGAACCACTTAATTTCTTAATAATTGAAATACATGATCTATGACCAACATATAGTTTTCTCCTGGCTACATTGAAAATGGTCGCATTGACCACTTCACGGATTTACTTAATGATTTACTTAAAAGATATTACGCATATTGACTGATGTGATAAAGTTGGCCAAAAATTTGAATTTCTGTTAAATATTCTGCCAATATTACATGATGTCAAGCAAAGAGTAGCAAAGCTGTGACAATATTACGAGCAGCAGTAGGGCCTCTTTAGCGTCAGATTGATAAATATGACGTAATAAACAATGGGACACCTTCTATTGTTGTCCCAAACACTTTCTATTGTAGTTCTGTGAGAGGTGTGAAAATACAGGTAGAACTACAATAGAAAGTGTTGGACGTAGTCACAACGTAGTTACAACGTAGTCACAACGTATGGAACGTTGTAAAACGTTTGGAAAAGTTCCGAAAGGTTCCGAAGTATGTTTGGATGGTTATTTATCCGTTTCTTTGTCTATGATGCAATCTTTTGTACGCGAAGAAGAATAAGGCAGAGACATTATGAATGTAACTTGCAATATTGTGCTCGTTATGTCATTCATTATCTCTCAGCTCTGTTCAACGTGAATTCGCAGCATATGTCAAATTCTATGACATTTTTCCGAAACAGAATGGAAAGCAGCGGTTACCTCGAAAAGCTTATAGGGAGCGCAGTGGCTCAGTGATAGAGTGCTTGACTCGAGACCTAGTGGGCCGCGGGTTCGAACCTCATCGGCGTCACTGCCTTGTGTCATTGAGCAAGAGTCCCTTCTCAAATTACTGGTTCAATCCAGGAAGGCCCGTCCCAATAAACTGAATATTTGTTGACGGGGACTTGTAAACAAACAAACAAAAACATATGCTGTGGGTACTCAAAAGAACCGTCTCATTTATCGTTACAGCCCTTTATCAATATTGCCTCAACAAATTGTTACCTCAACAAAACCATAAGCTGTGGTTACTTAAAAGAACATGGCTGACTCGCACCCTCTCGTTTAGCCATTTTACGGCCCCTTCAACAGTATTTTAGTTGTATTGAGCATTGAGCATCTGCTAGTCCGGCTGCATCTTAGAGGGTTTATGGTAGAGTAGGTAAGAACGCCCACTTAGTTTTCATTTTCAAAGTGAGGAATGTTAACGTGCCCTGAGTTACATCCAAACGAGTTTTACAAGTATAAAATGATGCCTCAAAAGGGCGAAATCAGGGGGTACACGAATACGAAAATGTAACAGTTTTTGACACTAAATATTTATTGATTTTTGTCTCACAGTTATAACAGTGGGACTGGGCAATTTATACTTGTTTATCAAGTTAGGGATGAAAATGGACCTTTTATTTTTCTACAATGACAAAACGGACAAACGTTAAGGTTTTTATAATATTTATTATTTAAAGCCACATAAGTAGGTTATACAATATGTACATGAGATTTTGCTATAACAAACAAACATACAAACGAACATTTTACAATAGAGCACTATATTGTGGAAAAAAAACGCAAGTAGCCATTCGTCATGCACTCGATAACATTTAGTCTCTTCTGAGTCTGACTTTTTAATAAGCACTGGTTTGTAGTAGCCTTGAATGTTTACAGAATATACACGCCACAATATCCAGCCAACTGGAAGATTACCACCACACTCTGCTTCTCCAAACTCATCTTGAATAGTAGCCCACTCACGTTTGTCCAAGTGAACGACGATGGGAACTTTTTGATCATTTCTTTTCAATATTTTGGAATGGTCTGTTTTGTAATATCTCACGCTGTCTTCTTTTAAATCGATAGCTTTTGTTGCCTGTTTTATGACAGACATTGCACTTTCTGCTCCCGTTATATTATAAGACACGCAGTCTCCGAATACCTCTGTGATGACTTGCCTCCTAGATGGTGTATCGGCTTTATTGTCCACTATAACATAGGAGTAGGGTTTAGATGTAATATTGTTGTAAATTTCCATAAAGGCTGGTTTGTTTTTGTCAAAAATTCTATCCGCCATGATTCCTATTTGCCTTCTGTCAGCTGGACATCTGAAAAGCGCCATATACTGAGCATTACGACTTATACTGGTATTGTACTTTCCTTTAGGAAAAGCATTTTGTAACAACAGTATGACACTTGCGTTTCTATGCCTCCCTTGGGTGAAAAGTTTAGAAATAACGGGGCTGTCTACGGCTAAATCCATGAGATCGTCCAGAACTATTATGTTGTTGTCACATGGACTAATATCACTATGATCGAGCTCAAATTTGGGTAGACCTTGCTTAAAGCAAATGTCTTTCCCCATATTTCTTCTCATATCTTTAAACATGTCTTGGTATTGTCCATAAAACCAATGTATACGTCGTTGCTTCCGTGGATCGTCATACTCTATATGGTCCCCTTCCAGCATTTGTCTGACAAAATAGCTTTTCCCACACATACTTGGACCAACTACCATGAGAGAGAACTTGTGACTAAATCGAAAGTCTGCATAGGCTTCGGGTGATATCGACTGATTGGTATTCCTTCCATGTGGCTTAGACTGTGTTAGGCTGTTTCTAGACTGCTTTGGGTTTCTAGACTGCTTAGGGTATATTCCGTGTTTCTTGTCACTTGCTACGGTAGGTCTCATAATTGCCTCAGATGGACAAAGAACTGCACGCTTTAGATATGGAGAGCGTTCTGTTGCTGAGAGCCAATGCACCATATCTAGATGGCTGCTCAAATGTATAACATTTGGTCTTTGGCATATTGGACACACTCTCTTGTATTTGTAAGGCATCGTTATGATCTGTTGTCTGGCTTATTTAGTAACAAAGACCGTTCTTACGTATTTTCTATTATGGTTTGGTAACTTAGAACAGTGATGGGCCATATGGTCCATGTGCAGTAATGTTAAGAGGTACAGCAGGAGTACAGTCAGGGTACAGCGGGGGTACAATCAGGGTACAGTTGGGGTACAGTCAGGGTACAGCAGGGGTACAGTCAGGGTACAGCAGGGGTACTGTCAGGGTACAGCAGGGGTACAGCAGGGGTACAGTGGGGTATAGTGGGTACCAGTAGGGGTACAGTCAGGGTACAGTGGGGGTACAGTCAGGGTACAGCAGGGGTACAGTGGTACTGATTGTGTGTGGAGGTGGTGGTGGTGGCGGTGGTGTGTGGTGGTGTGTGTGTGTGTGACAGTGGTTGTGGTGACAAACAACTTTTACACGAAACTATATTTGCATTATCGATCAAGTTTAGACATGTCCAATAAAAAATGACGCCACGTCTATATATAGCACACCAGGTGGCGCTTTTCAACCATGTATATAAGAAAGAACAAGCAGTCTTTAGCTCATTTACGTTCAAGTCAGCAGAGAGTACGGTCATAAAAATGGAAAAGCATATTATTGTATCCAAACAGGAGCTCTGCGGGAGGTCGCAGAAGAGCACGAGAATGTTAGAAAATGTTGTTAAGCATAACGCTTTGAACAAAACAGGACTTATCAATTACAATAAAGGTGGCGTTAAGGATGGCGTTGGATTTCAGCCTTGCAGTGACAAGATTGTGGATAATTTTATCTTGCGTGTACTGGTGGCCGACTATCTTATCCACAAGAAAAGTTATGCCGAAGTAGGATCCATAAACAGAACAATACGTGCTATGTTGGAGAGAAATGGGCTCGAAAAGTGTAAAGTCAAAGCAATCTCTTTATCCAATGCAAATGACATTTCAGCAGAAATTTTGACAAAAATGCCATTTCAAATCGAGGAAAAGGAATGTGACTCAACAGAATACTATTTCCAAGACTACAAGATAGCATGTGCCAATGTGGACTACGAGACAGTATTGGAATTTCTAAGGACAAAGGAGTATTGGGATCGAGGACTTTTTCTGAAAGACATTGACGTCACCATGGATTATGCAGGTAGTTTCGATAGAGAAGAAGTGATTGATTATATGGTTACCAACCATGACTTTCAGTGTTAGGGAGCAGTTGAAAAGGCAACAAAAACTATATTGGACAATAACCACAAAGTTGGACAGAACTGTTTAACGTACATGGAGCCAATAAATGGTATGTCTACGAGGAGAAAGATTTATAACAAGATGGTGCAGATGCTAGAGTGTAAAGGAGTGCGTGATACTATAGGATGCCATTGGAAGGATTGGGTTTCACATGAAGATACCAGATTAGCGTGTACATGAGATGAGGCTAATCAAAGGGGTTTAACGAGGGCGGAAGTAACATTTTACTGCAAAAATGAAAATCCGAGCGACGAAATAATGGAGGCTACTTGGAAACGTATGGTACAATATGTAGACGCTTCACTGGTTTATACCACGCCATATGCATGCGTTTGGAATGCGTATTGTGACAGTTTAGTGCACAGTCTGGTCGTGGTGGATAGAACCCGAGATGTAGCGCTTATAGTGAACTTACGCAAAACATTAGTGGACAATGCATTAGTAAATGGTCAGAAAGAGAGATGTGGTCGCTAGCGCATTTAACCCTTAATGGGAACCTACCCATTGACTTGATAGAAATTCTACACATATCCAAAACAGGGAAAGGAAATGACCGTCTCCAGCTTTCAGGTGCCAGGTAATTTAAAGTATTGCCTGATGGAAAGAACAATTTCACCACACGATTAGTAGGTCACAATGGCGTGTTCACGTCCTTTAATGGAACAGAAAATTCCAATGAAGATCTGGTTAAAAAGGCAGGACTCCAGCCACATGTTAACGGTTCACCATACCTGGCCCACGTTAAAGCAAATATACAGGGTAAAGTAAGAGCGGAATTTATATTGGCACAAGAGTTAGATATCGTTATACCACGAAGGCAAAATATAAGGCCAAAACACACAGACAAATGCGCCTTAAAAGATACTGTCCAACAAATCATGGAAGATAGGCGTCCCATCGAACTGGAACTCGAAGAAAAGCGAGAAAAACTTAAAGCACTGGAACTGTACATAGAGAAATATTCTGACAATGAGATTATACCATTATGTAGTCTTAAATTAGAAACATACCAAATCATGGCTCTTAAAAATAATCACACCAAAATATGGAGACAAATTTATAATGGTCCTGGAAATAAATGGATGCTTAAAAGTCTGCTACTCGAACAAATACTTGGAAGATCGGATCAAAGAGTTCCTTAAGAAGGAGAACATCGAAACATTTAAAGATCCAAAGAGAGGATATATAAAATTATATAACAAACCATTAGCTGCACTAACCATTAAAGGTTGGGGTCGAACAGAACAGCGTAATGTGATCGTATATTGCTCTGTATTATGGTCAAGTGTCTCGGAGAACGATAATTTAGCCATGCTTACAGATGAGATGAAGCAGGATATAAATAAAACAGAAACAAAATTACAAGAAGGTACGTCCAAATCAGCTACTCAAGTACCTGTTATTCCAGTTTGGGTGCCCTATAAGACATTAAAGAATCTAACAGAATTGCCCATTGGAAGTATACACAAATTGACAGCGATAGGATATGCCAAACATTATGGTACAGATAAACTGGTGGTACAACTGGGAGATGGTACACTATACCAAGCCGGAGAATTTCTGGAACTGTGTAAAGACAGTCTACATAATTGCTGTAAAATAATAATAGAAAAACTTAGACTGGATAAAGCGAGAAGAAAAAGTGTTGAATGTAAGATAGTGCAACAAGGTGACTGGTCTGGTTTGGTGTATTATAAGCAAGTTTCAATGTTGTCATCGAAAAACAAGGACGCTAAAGTTCTGGACGTAAAAACTGTAACACATAATTCCCAGAAACGTAAATTAGTCTTATTAGAGGATGGAAATGTATACAAAATTAAAAAGTCCAAACTGGAAGACAATGTTAAACCTGGATTAACACTGCATTAAAATGTTTGTAAAATGTTTGTTATTGCATAATCTCATGTACATATTTTATAATCTACTTGGCTTTAAATAATAAATATTATAAAAACCTTAACGTTTGTCCGTTTTGTCATTGTAGAAAAATAAAAGGTCCATTTTCATCCCTAACTTAATAAACAAGTATAAATTGCCCAGTCCCACTGTTATAACTGTGAGCCAAAAATCAATAAATATTTAGTGTCAAAAACTGTTACATTTTCGTATTCGTGTACCCCCTGATTTCGCCCTTTTGAGGCATCATTTTATACTTGTAAAACTCGTTTGGATGTAACTCAGGGCACGTTAACATTCCTCATTTTGAGAATGAAAATTAAGTGGGCGTTCTTACCTACTCTACCATAAACCCTCTAAGATGCAGCCGGACTAGCAGATGCTCAATGCTCAATACATCTAAAATACTGTTGAAGGGGCCGTAAAATGGCTAAACGAGAGGGTGCGAGTCAGCCATGTTCTTTTAAGTAACCACAGCTTATGGTTTTGTTGAGGTAACAATTTGATGAAGGGCCGTAACGATAAATGAGACGGTTCTTTTGAGTACCCACAGCACATGTTTTTGTTTGTTTGTTTGAAGTCCCCGTCAACAAATATTCAGTTTATTGGGACGGGCCTTCCTGGATTGAACCAGTAATTTGAGAAGGGACTCTTGCTCAATGACACAAGGCAGTGACGCCGATGAGGTTCGAACCCGCGGCCCACTAGGTCTCGAGTCAAGCACTCTATCACTGAGCCACTGCGCTCCCTATAAGCTTTTCGAGGTAACCGCTGCTTTCCATTCTGTTTCGGAAAAATGTCATAGAATTTGACATATGCTGCGAATTCACGTTGAACAGAGCTGAGAGATAATGAATGACATAACGAGCACAATATTGC